>OU343042.1:2086122-2681589 GCA_910593735.2 Ectemnius lituratus
ATCAGAATTAGACGAAAATGAATTATTCAGGATCGGTTTTACATGTGTTTTCGGTACAATTCCGGCATTTCTCCCACTGGTTTCATGTTTTCTATCCGTTTTGATACTCAAACAATCGAAATATCAAGCGTTCGCCAAAGTCCCAGAACCTTCGAAAAATCGAAAATTTTTGAAGGGGTACTAGCAAAAATTTGCGAAAAAATGAATTTTGAGCTAGGGCTCTGGAATTTATATCACTTCTTACTTCATGCAAGAAAACATTCCCCACCAAATTTCAGCCCCGGAAAATGTCGGGAAGTATAAAAAACATAGGAAAAACCTTGAAAATGAGACTGGATTAGCTAACCAGGATATCTTTTCCAAGCGTTTTCGATACAATTCCGGTTTTTATATCACTGATTCTTTATTTTCTACTCGTTTTTAATACTCGAACAATCAATTTATCTGCCTGTCTTTTGGTATTTCTTTTAAACGGTAGAGTTGGAACCGAATATGACGGATGTATCTTCGATGAAAAGCATGCCGACGTTCCCTCGATAAAAGCGAGTAGACACTACTAACTCTACCTTCGCTCTCTCACTGGAAATAGATTTTAACGAAGAGCTCCTGCACGAGCTGGATATTAATCGTGCTGTGGGTAAATTCACGTCAATCATACTTTCGCCTCTGCGATTCCGACTTCGGTGGGGTTCAGGAATTACTTTAATTGCACGTGCTAGTTAAACAGATCCCAGCAAGAGTGGGGGCTAGTTTCCTTTGATAGCTTGGGAGCCTCCTCGCATCTCTCATCAGCAACAGGCGTTCTTTTTTTAGTGGCTTAAAGTGTCTATGTATCCTCGACTCATAATAAACTTCCACCGAATAAAACTAAATCGTCTCTTTAACCACATTACAATTTTACATCGTATAATCTATTATATTCAAATCATTTTTCTTACATTTTATACACTTTATTACCTGAAACATACAACCTTTTAATTCACAAACACCAACACTATTATCACTAAATATAAATCTCATTTTCTATCATACTTACTGATTTCTTAGTCATCGAATGGCATGAAAATCTAATCCGACAAGTATATATCTCAGAAATCAGAGAGTGGCTTATGCTTGAGTTCACAGAAAATAGGTGAACTTCCGTCTTCCCGGTGAGCTTTCGATTCTAGCACACAGCTCGTTCTCTGCTCGTCGGAGCAGAGCGTACGATGCAAGCCGTAGCTTATTTAAGATCCGGCGCGTGTACTCGCGTAGAGTTCCTCGTGCACACACACATATACAATTCACAGGTCTATATGTTAGTAGCGGATTCTCGACGGTATTGGTGTTAGTGTCGGAGCATGAGGATTTTCACAGGGAGTTTCGCCAACTCAGGCGGCAAAGCGTCTGCCTGCCGGAGGGATAAGCGTGTTGCGTCGCGATGCCTTATTAAAAAGTTTGCCAGGCCCCGATGACTGCTGCCTACAGTATCCAGAGCGGTGCTGGCGAAAGTTTGATGAGGCTTCCTCTCACCCTGGCGTCGCCGACGCCCCAGACCCTCATCCCTCCACCCTCTGAATTCATATTAAACTGGAACCACCGCCCGCTTGGCGTACCACGCCATTTTAAACTCAACGTCTTCTACAATGTAACATGAACCTGTCCGCGCGTCTCCCTTTCCAATTATCAAACACGCCAGGAACATATTTCCACCTTGTCTTTCCGATTTCAATTCCTATTTCAATTCTTAGTTTTCAGTAGAACATAAATATAAAGATGACCTTTAAATACACCTCTACTTTCCTTCTTATATCATTGAAAGAAAGAATTTCCTCAAAGGATGTCGTGTTGCACTACTCACAATTGCCTGAGTTACACCTGTAAAGCTTGCGGACGGTAGTTGGATGCGCAAAGCGGAAATCGTGGAACAGTTTGAAGTGGAACAATGAGCATTCCTGAAGTGGAGGGATACCCGGAGGGATAAGATAATCCAGGGATAAGTGAAAAAAAAAAAAGAAGGAGTGGTGGGGGGTGTGGGGCTCTGGACTGTTGGCAATGGAAAAGGGCGAAGCGAAGAGGCAGGCGTGGTTTAGGGAGCGGAGCGTGTAGATCGTCTATCTAGATGAGGCTTGCTATCCGGTTTCGTAAGGGCGGCGAACGAAGCGTGCAGTCGAATCATCTAGATACCGGCGTCTCTTCCATCCGGTTTTCTTCTCCCTTCATTCTCTTTCTCTACTATTCTCCAGCCTTTCCTTCACATCTTCTTCTCTGCTCTTCTTCTCTTCTATCCTTTCTACCAGCTTCGAAGATCCGAAGCCGAGGGTCACGTTTCACTCGCTCCTTGTTACGGTGACCCGAGAGTTCGCCGCTCTCTAGAAAACCACCTCCAGTAAAGTGCGAGCATCCTCCGGAAGATATCCCATCTACCAACCGCCCCTATCCTCCAATTCCACCGGTTCTACCATTTCATAGATAAAATAGAAAGTAATTTTCATTGATATTTTATTTTCATTATTATTAGAAATATTAGAAAATTATTATTTGAATGTTTAATACTGTTGTATTTGTGAATACGATTTGATGTGTGTTTGATTCGAGGATGAAATTGTATGGTAAACCTCGGCGAAGTTTTGTAGCTTTCGATGTGTTGCACGTGGGAAGCTTGTGAATCTGACGGAGAGAGAAACCATCGTTGGTTTCGCTCGAACCATACCAGAGGAGAGTTCCTCTTCCATGTTGAGCTCTCGAACTAGTTAGGCGGAACTTAATCCCCAAGCTTATCCGTGCAAATTCGCTTGGCACTTATACCGATGCTAATTCGATCTTCTCTTCTCTCTCTTGTTTCCAGACTACCTGACATTCTCATCTTCTCTCTTACTGACTTTTGTCACTTCTCTATTCTTCTTTCCTATTTCTCGCTAACGTTTTAATTAACCATCCGATTAAATCTTCTAAAACCACAATGATTTGTTGTTTTCTCAATCCTTTCAAACATTCTCATCTTCTCTCTTACTGACTTTTGTCACTTCTCTATTCTTCTTTCCTATTTCTCTCTAACGTTTTAATTAACCATCCGATTAAATCTCCTAAAACCACAATGATTTGTTGTTTTCTCACTCCCTTCAAACATTCTCATCTTCTCTCTTACTGACTTTTGTCACTTCTCTATTCTTCTTTCCTATTTCTCTCTAAAGTTTTAATTAACCATCCGATTAAATCTCCTAAAACCACAATGATTTGTTTTTTTTGTCTCACTCCTTTCAAAATATCCTCACAGCTACTATCATTGACGCTCGACATTCGCCGCATTGTCCCGTTGGAAATTTCACTGCGCTGAAATTGGCGAGCACCAAATATTTGCCGGTGTCAGGGATGAGTGGAAGTTCCACCGAGGCGGCGTGGTAATCGTCATCGTTTTATCTTGGCAAATATGAATTATTAAAACCCGACGAGCGCCGCTCATCAAGCCAATGCATACAAGCGTGCGTGGTGGCGCAGCACGCGTGTTCCGGATGTACGTGCGTGCCTGTCTATCCTGGGTGGGAAAATAAAGCGTTATCCGGTAGTTCTTGTCTATTCGTTTGCTCTCTCACTCTTTCTCCCTCTCTCTCTCTCTCTTTTAACTCTGAACACCAGTGCTTTTCAGCCACACACACATATAAACACACATACACACATAGCCGCAAAAAAGCCGCAAGCGTGCTGACAGGGAAAATACATGGATGCACACACATCCCAAGCACACTGCACTGATTTCCGAAACACGCGCATGCACCATCGATTCTTCATAGGATCGTAATCGCTTCGTCGACACGCAAACTAACATAGTACACATATATTTATAGAGATTTTCACTCACTATTGAAACACTCTCTTTTGAGTATTCCAAAGCACTCTAATTATAATCTGTAATTATAAAAGTACTCTAGTTTATTATGAATGGAATAAATCTGTTTTAAAGTTATAGAAATAATTAGAGATATTGTTGTTTGGTTGGAATAGTTTGGATGGATAAGTTATTATACGTGGGAAGCCAGGAGTGCTCCCAATAACCGGTAAATCAAACTAACGGGGGGTAATCGATCGAAGGAGCCTTGTAACTTAGCGAACTCGTGGACAGACACACACACACACACAGACACACACACGTGTACTTGTGGGTCCTGACCGATTATAAATTATGGTCGATGCACGTGTAATCGAGCGTATTAATTACAAGACGACCAGAATTTGCTCCCTTCGATTTGTCATTAACCTCTGTCAATAATATCAAACGCACTTCTGAACCAATTGGAATTGAGGAATCAAAAGATAAAGAATTAGTAGATCTTTGATAATGATAATCAAAAATGTTTGATAATTCTTGTTTAAAGTTATTGATAGGTTAGTGGGAGAAGTTAAGGTTTCAAGGGATACGTCAGCGAGTGCCTGGTGTAAGTGGGATGGCAATGTGGACAGTGAGGGCTTAATTAGAGCGCGTCGAGTTGCAATGTAAACGTCGGTCTCCTTGATGAGACGTGGCACGTGTCTCTCTCGCGCTGGGATCGCATGCGCTCCGCTATAAATTATCGCCTAACACGCATAATTGCCGGTATTAATTAGCACACCCGACCACTCCCTCCACCAGGAACATACATCCCTCCGAGTCATTCGAGATTCGTTCATGTAATTCAACACATACATTCCTTTTTTTTTTTTTTAATATAATTTAAATCTGTTTATTTACCAAGTTTTTCAAAGAACTTTCTACTTTTTTAAATGACAAAAAAGGTGAGTTTGATCAAACTTATTAGTCAAAGAACTTCGATCATTCGAACTATCATACTTTGTACTTTGGCACGATAGCTGCTCCCAATTCATCACTTCTCCCAACGTATAAATATTTCGCGATGCACGATCCAACCTGCCATCCCTCTTTCACCCCAAAACCACCCCTCTCGCCTGCCGCGGCATATTTATTCGCGGACTTGGAGCGTGAAATATGAAACAACGCGTACACCAACCACGTTGCTTGATAAATTTTGTGTCTGGCAGGATGCTTAAATTTCGATGACGCTGTTTCTCCTAACAGTGTGAATTGTCCTATGTCTAATACTTATCTCATCATTTATCACGATTAATCGACTTTATTAATTAGAAGTTAATCCAATGCTATGTTTCCTTGTGCTTCAAATGCCTATGTGGAGCAGATGTAATTAAGTCTAAACGCTCCCATTTTTTTCCCTCTTTGTCCGAAGGAATTACACAATTAGCATGAACAATGAGAGTGTGAGAGAGTAAGATTTTTAGAAATTAAATGAACGTATATGTATATGTGTTTGTAATCGAAACTCGAAAGTTGTATTCCCACGATTCTCAATGCAGTCATTGGCAAAGAGAGTCAGCGGGTAGATGTCTCGAAAGTGGGGATAGGTCAGTGAGCGTAGTATTAATTAATATGCATCGCGATCGACATTTAAATTTCGATCTGGCATTCGCATCTTTCTTCCTACTCTCTTTTTCTCTTTCTCATTCGGACATGCTTGCACGCAGAGACGACGACGACGACGACGACGACGACGACGACGACGACGACGATGGAACTCCGACGCTTTTGCCCTCGGACCAATTATAAATTACCAGCGCGTCCCACCATCCTATAATTGACGTGATCGCCGCGTGTCCGTGTACCTCAAATACAAGATTTCGTTCCTATCGATTAACCACTAATGGGACGGCTCAATCTGATCATCGCCCGGAGTAAATTACGCACCGGCTGTTCTCTCAACATCGACACCTGCCTCATTTCACTTCTACTTTTCATCATCTCTTTCCTTTCCGCACCAATATTGTAGTAACTAAACAGGAACGCGAGTGATTGAACGATTTTATTACACGTCTTGTCTTGTTTTAAGGCTCTTAAAAGAATTCATTCACAAATCAATAAGTGAGCCCTCCTTGCACAGGGTTGTCTCTTTTTTTAAAACATACAAATGTAGTCTTAGATAACTATAACAGCATCCTTCACTCTCACTTTATCATACTAGTCTCTTATTATAATTCTCCTACAATATTATCACTTTCTCTTTTCGACATTAATATTTTTTATAACTCCTATAAATTCATTTATCTCCAACTAAATATTATATTACTTAAAATAAAATCTTACCTTCTCACTTTATCATTAACAAAAGTACCAATCTACGTTTACAAATGATACAGAACGCATTGGAATCTCAGTGATCCGAATCCCCAAGGACTGTCGGGAATGGTTGCATCAAGCGAAGTGGGTCTCTGAACGCTGATAGGCTCGGATATGATAAGATATTGCAGTGGGATTTGGTGCTGAGAGTGCGGACTAGTTTCTCCCGCGGATGATGACGCATTCGATGCAGGGATCGCTCTCCTTAGCGAGAGCAGCAGTAACAGCAGCAGTAACAGCAGCAGCAGCAGCAGCAGCAGCAGTAGCAGGGCTGCGTCCACCTCCCACCGTCTGCTCGCGCGCAATGCGGAAGCCGTAGAGCGGCTCGTGCCGCTCCACCAAGGTCACTGCTGTGCACCTCAAGGTCGACTGCTCGCCTTTTTTCAACGCCCCCGCGCCAATCGTCGCAACCCTTGCTTTACATCGTCTCTTTGCCAATTTTTAAAAAAACCTTAAAGATGATTTTTTCCCTCATTTTTATCAATATTTTTATTCATATAATATTGAATTTATTGAATTAAATATATATCTTGATTGGTATTAATAGTATTACGAGAAGTTTTCTTTATTGATACTATTAATTCCACGAACGTTAATCCTCTTCGGTAAGCTTGGAAAGCAGGTGTAAGAGATCTGTTGATCCCATCGCCGATGGAACATGGAACATGCGACGCAAGACGTGTTCACCGCTTCAACGAGCATGGTTCCCACGCATTCTTGCTGTTCTCGAGCTCCTGGAAACCACTGGAATTACTGAGACATTAGTTCGAGACTCGTGGCGCATTACGATTGAAATCTCTTGAAAAGTGCAGAGTGTGTTTATTCAATTCGACTAATAGAATGTATGTTGAAGTTTCAGAGATTGATTCGTCATAAATGCATTTGGTCGACTTCGAGTACGTGTTCTTCGTCGATACAAGTTCTGCCACGTGTTCGATGATAGTCTCTTCCTGTAGATACATATATATATATATATATATATACATATGTATGTATACGTGTATCCGGTCGCGTGCAGTAGCCGGCTGGCATGCGTGCCGGAGATCGATAATACAACTTTTTCCCTGGCATCCTCTTTTCTCGCTTCACCTGCCCTGTTCCGTCTGCACGTATACTTATCAACCAGCAGTCTTCACCCAAGAATATTCCTATTGATATTCAATCAATATTCACAAAATGATTAAATCAAGTCTTTATTAATAATACCATTTTCTTATACAATAATCTAATCAAAGAAAAATATATAAGAAATTAAAATATTTTGTTGAAATTGCTATAAAAAAAAGTCCTTGAGGTGTCCTTCGAATGTGCAGGGTGATTCACTTGCCTTTGAATCTCCAATGATGGATATAGGCCGTTGAAAATGGTATAATTATATGGTGTTGAGTAATTTTTCTCAACGAACTGACATTTATTTCTAATATCAAATTGTACCAATAATAGAAATAATTGGAACTCGAGTGTGAAAGGGATGATTAAAAGGCAAGTGACTCATCTTGTACGCGTGCGTTTGGATAGTTAATATCCATGATATCGTATACATTGGTAAAATTCTGTCGGCGTATGTAGCAAAGGTGCTCCGGGGTTTGTTGATCCCAGTCATATGTGGCGAAGGTGTGTGCGGCTCTCTCTTGTCTGTTATGGGCCTGTCCTTTCGCACAGAGGGCCATTCGATGCAAATCCAGGCCGGAGTTCCTTTTAATCGTGCGCGCTAGTCTCGGAATGCGATTGCTTGAAGAAGTACTTGTGTCACACACACACACACACACATATACTGTCTTTCTCTTTCTGAATACATAGGTGGTTGTCACACGTGTGTGCGCTTGTTATGTGAAGCCTTACGAGTTCCCGTAACACTGCTCCCTTTGAAATGCAGCCGATCGATCCTAGCCGGGGTTGGTGGTGCTGCGGGCGTCGCGTGCTCTAAAAACAGAGATTCGCCTTAATGCGACCCAACTGAATTAGCCTCTCAAGTACGCCAGCATCATGTCTTTCACATCTGAAAAGAACCCTTTCCAGAAGATAAGACAGAGTGTGAAAGAGAGAAGTGTCCTGGTTTTTAAGAAGAGGGCCTGTAAAAATTCTTTCACCAATTCACGATGACCTCCATTGGACTCTACTTTAACGCCAACTGGACGGTTAAAGTTAATCGGCCAAGAAAACGGCCACCGGTAGGGACTTCCTTTCAATTAGAATGCACCGACTTAAACGAGAGTCATTAGAGACAGGGTGAAAGCCAGCCGAATGCCGAGAATATTTCATGGTAGCAGTTTCGTGTTATACTACAACACACCTTCTCAAACCAACAGGCAAACATGAACGAACAACGCGCCCGGATGCGCATACAAAAGCAAATTTAATCCTTCATTCGAGCCGTCACTCGCCGATATTTATTCCTCGTATTTCAATGCCAGCCGCATTTATAAACGGGATTTATTTAAATTTATATGACAATGATGGCATTAAAAAACAGAGAGGCATATATGATGAAAATTTTCGTCGTTGATATATATATATATATGTATATATTGTTGGCTCGAAGCGAGCCCGTCCGACGCATACACGCCATATCCACTTGAAGCGAGACTGCCACTTGCGCCTCAATGCAATTATTGATTTGTTTATTATTTCGACGCCCGCCTCGTTCACTGACGTACCACGATAATTGTCCAGCCGTTTATGTGCGCTCCAAATATCCCTGGGAATCATTTCGATCCTCGGTATTACTGAACGAGGCGCCACTGAAAAAAAGTCGTAAGTCAACAATTTTCTGGGAGTGAATATGGTGAAAGTTTTTCAAGTGCTTTGCAAATTAACTGACTTTTGCTTGATTTTCCAATGGTTCATAATAAAAGTGTATTTGATGAAATCGTTATTAATGGTTTCATTCGATCGAGAAACGAATTATAAGATTTCATGGTTTATTTTATGAAGTTCTATGGGGTTTATAGAGAGAGAGAGAGAGAGAGATGTATGAAATTCAAAGATATTCCTACCAGTTGGCTAAAGCCAGGACGATCGAGCGCGTTCGCATTGTTATCAGCAGGCAGAGTGTGCATAAAAATTCTCAGCAGAAAAATCGAGCGGTCCGATTTAGTTTCCCATAGCCAGCAGAGAGCCAAGCGTAGAACAGCCCCGTGAAAGTTACGAGGACCGAAGCTACACTTCTCCTTTTTTCCAACGATAAAACACCACCGGCCAGGAACAACGGGTGCGCACACCACCGCCCTCTGCAATTTCTTCTTTTTTTTTTTTTTGCCAACCAAGAGCTACAATCGTTCTATGAGAGATTAAAGTTCCGACGGATTAAAGCGTCGAACATCATCCATGTTAGTAATCCATAATATTTCTGTCCGACTTTTAAACTAACTGTTAATTATTTCTGACTAATCTTATCAAACGGAAGCTCGAAACATTTGCAGATTAAGATTCCAGAATGACTGTGCTATGAATCAGACATTTTTCTAGCATGACAAATGAGTAATCATAAAAGACAAGACATCGACGATTAGCCAGCTAATCAAGTCGAAGTTAGTAGTTTTATTATTCTCACAGCTTCTTTCAAGCGCAAAGATTCCGAGAAAAGTCGACGCCCCCGACGAACTGGGTAGAGTTCGTCTGGGAAGCTTTCCTGAAAAGTGGGTGAGTGAGTGAGTGAGGAAAGGTGCGCGTGGCGTCGAGACACGCAACACAAAGAAGCGGCCTCCAACAGATAATGATGTTATTCGCGCGTGTCTGCACAAGTGTGCCGTCAACCTGTCAGCAAAAATAATTCCACATCTGCATTTTCTTCTCGAATTATTAAACAATTCCTTTCTTAATTTTTTTTGGAAATATCGCATATCTTATTATAAAAATGATAATTAATATCTTTTAAAAGATGTTTAAAAGTTTTCGTATGTGTACGTGTGTAGTCTTTGAGATTAAGGTCGAGTTCAACGAGAGTCGACTCACGAGCAGCGGAAGAAAGGTGCGACGACCTTCGAAAAGGGTCAATGCACTCGGTTCTCTGGCGGGCATAACGGAAGTGAAGTCAAGGATTTCGAGTAGAACGAGCCAGAGGAATCAGCGGCGCTCGTGCGACCTGCACCACTCCACGATGACTCCCAACTCCGTTAAATCACGTTTAGAGTTCTCAGGTGTTCGTGCAATCATCACCGATCTCGATCCCGAATCCGGCAGCGTGTCCTCCTTCATTCTCTTCCTACTCTTTTTCCTTTAATCCCTTCTTCGCTTCCCACTCACTTTTGCTTCCATGAAACATCTGCCACTGACTTTAATTATAATCAATAAATAACCACAAAAAACACCAAAGAACAAATACTACAATTTTTAATAAGAAAATCATTTAAAAGACATCTATAAAATAGAATAATTTACATTGACAATACTTTTAAAAAGTATGAATGTAAAACATTCACAGGAGCAGATCAGGTGATCCTTTTCTACCATGAAACATCTGCCACTGACTTTAATTATAATCAATAAATAACCACAAAAAACACCAAAGAACAAATACAACAATTTCTAATAAGAGAATCATTTAAAAGACATATATAAAATAGAATAATTTACATTGACAATACTTTTAAAAAGTATGAATGTAAAACATTTACAGGAACAGATCAGGTGATCCTTTTCTACCATGAAACATCTGCCATTGACTTTAATTATAATCAATAAATAACCACAAAAAAAACCAAAGAACAAATACTACAATTTTTAATAAGAAAATCATTTAAAAGACATCTATAAAATAGAATAATTTACATTGACAATACTTTTAAAAAGTATGAATGTAAAACATTTACAGGAACAGATCAGGTGATCCTTTTGCTACCATGAAACATCTGCCATTGACTTTAATTATAATCAATAAATAACCACAAAAGAACAAATACTACAATTTTTAATAAGAAAATCATTTAAAAGACATCTATAAAATAGAATAATTTACATTGACAATACTTTTAAAAAGTATGAATGTAAAACATTTACAGGAACAGATCAGGTGATCCTTTTCTCATGGAACCTCGAAGGAGCAAAGGAGGTGCGAGCACCCTATCGAGTAATGCGCCGGCTATCTTGTAGATAGCTCTGTAGACATCCAAGTTTATCGCGCTCCAGGCGAGATAGCCATCTGCCAGCTGGTAGTTTAGGTAGCTTCAGCCACCGCTGGCTCTCCGATCTTCCATCTACTTACGATCCAAGAACATTCTCTAATACGGGAAAGACCATAAGAAAACAATCTAACATTACTTTACATTGGATGTAAATAGTGAAATAAGGATAATAGTATAGAAGATATAAAATATCAATGATCGAAAGATTCGATTAAAAGAAATTTACTTATACGAAGAGTGAAGTTTACATAGTTTTCCTAGCAACTATTGATCGGATGCGGTGAACTCAGCTTTTGCGGCTTGATAGTTATATCGACAAACGATCCCTCAGGCTGAACTGTACTTCGAAGAGTCGAAATTACTTTATCACTCTACCGTCTGGATAGACGGCAGCCGCCCCGATGGTGGTGGTGGTGGTGGTCGTTGGGCGATAGTTGAAAAGCCAGCGATTGACTGGGGAATGAAAAGCCTCCGGCTTCGATTGGAATTGTCGGTTTCGCGGTTATGAACTCCAGCCCGACACTGAAACCGAAACCCCTCCTCCTACTCCTCCTCTTCCTTCACTGTAAACCGACTAATTGCAGGAATAATTATTCCTAGCGAAAGCCTAGTAGTCAATTGTCACGATGAGATTCTCAATCTACCATTGATAGGATTCGTTCTCATTATACTGTTATTAATTGTGTGGTTGATCGATTATGAAATATATGATTGATTTCAATGGAAATAATAGGAATAAATTTACAGTTGTATTTCTGTTTTTCATTTATCTGATGATATTCTTTCTTTTTACAGGGCGGTGACGGATCCAAGGGATGGTAGAAGGGTGGCTCTCAAGAAACTGCCAAACGTCTTTCAAAGTCTCGTCAGCAGCAAGCGAGTCTTCAGGGAACTGAAGATGCTATGCTTCTTCAAACACGAGAACGTAAGTGACGACTTACTTATTTCGAAACAACCTTCCTTGAGTAGACTTATGAATGTGCGACACTGAGTTCAAAGTACTTATACTTTGGAAAATCCCTTGGAGTTCTCTATGCGGCAACCAGCATTGTCAGAACTTACACCAAGATCGTTTGAATACACTTTTCTTTCTTTCCATGGGAGACCGGTTGCGGTGGATTTTTGCCCGTGGAAATTCCCACTTTTCTGTAACAATCCTGTACCTTCTACTTTCGTAACTTCCCGCCCGGCTAAAACTTTCCGACATTTCGTCGGCGTAGGGATTTTCCTGGCCCATGTTCGTTGAGAGTGGACTCCTCGATTCGATTGTGTCCGAATAGATTTATTCATGTTTTCTTGTGGATACCAATTCGTACTTTACAAATTTTCCACGCCCTTTTTTATCATTCAATGTTAAATGAATTTGCAATGAATAATTAAAATATCGTATTATTAAGGATTGAATTTGTTTCTTAAGAAACACAAGTGCATCCTCGAAGAATTGCAATCTTTGCTTGCAGGTCCTTTCGGCCCTCGACATCCTGCAACCTCCGCACCTGGACTTCTTCCAAGAGATGTATCCTTTTTCATCAATTGTTCCCGAAGCACCATTGTGCGCTCGGTGCTACGAATTCAGTGAAGCTACGATGCAAAACCTGCTTCTGAAGTGTTTGGTGATCGACGATACGACCACAGGTAGCCACGAACGATCTTCCCCAATTTCTCGTTTCCCACAGTTCACCTACTTCGATCGAAAAGATAATCCCTTCGAGACTAGGACTTTCTTACTCACCGTCGAAGTAAACGAATAAGGCAAAAGAAAATCTTAAGTTATCAGAACAAAGCTTTTAAATTCAACGATAAATTTATTCATCACCCATTTATTTTCTGTAAGATAAATTTCTCAAATACCACTCACATTATTTCTTACCAAATCTTTTGGAAGCTTTAGAAAAGCTTGGACGTATAGAATGGAAAATTCGATGGTGTTAACAAAAGCTTTCTAGCATGAAAGAAAAGCTCTGTGCCAGGTTCAGATTTCCTTGGGAATCGAGCTGTTTATTTCAAGCGTTTCCCAACAGTCGAAGAAAGCGAGTGGAAGCTCGAGTAATCGGATCGTATGAGTCCAAGCGATTTTTGCTCGTCGCGGAAGCCCCTCACCGCTACTTCAGGACTTCCTCTCTCGAGTCTCCTTTATTTCCCCGAATGCCAGCGAAGCCCAGCGTATGCAAAAGAAGCGAGCAGTAGAAGGCACACATGCACACGCAAATCCTCCTGCTTCTCTCACACATCGATCGGCCCTTACAAACGACGTGGAAGCTTTTAATCGAACGTCCTTTCCATCGCCTTTCTGCCTAGCAATTAAACCAGCCCATAGAAGAAAAAAAGAGGGGGTTGAAAACTTCTATAGAAATCGTTCTATTTGAATTCCGTCAAGTTTAATCATTTCTTCTTAGACAAAACCAAAGAATTACTTATTACTTCAATAATAAGTAATCATCAAGTTTTGTCACAAGCCTTCTTTTTTCTATTGGTAGCTTAAGAAAGTGGGAGTTGGCCAGCGTTTGAACTAGCTCGTTATTGATCTCGCAGCTTTCAGTAACGTGAGAACGCAACCTCGAGATTTATTGGGTTAGGTCGTACACGTGTCCCTCCCTCTCTCTCCCTCTCTGGACTGGACGGAACTCTCCTTAATTTCATTTCGAAAAGAGGAGGAGAGAGAAAGGCGTGGTGTGACTCGAGGGGGTGGTGAAGGGTAACTCGATCTGGTAGTTGGCGTGATATTTTCGTGTGGCGTCGAGAAATGTCTACTTTTCCTACTGGGAAATTGATCACTTCCTTTCTACCATCTGGCGCTTTCTTCGCGTGGAAATCTACCCCTGAAAAAGGGAGCACAGGCGGCTCGTGAAAAGTTCCAGTCAAGGATAAAACACAGCTGTTTAGAATGTGAAATTCATTCGTTGAGTAATGAATTATATGAATTCAAGATAAAATGATCTTTTGATTTTCATCTTATTTTTATTCATTATACAAGTATAATATATTCTTGATTATAAGAGAAGTTAAGAAAGTTAATAGTAACTTGGAAGGTCATCGGTCCAATGTGTTAGAACTGTCTAATTAAATTCACTTAGCTAGGAACTGTCGGATATAAGTGCGACTAAAGCTTTGTGAGTAGCGTGTTCGTGACCTCTGTGGTTTCGCAACGAGTATCCAACGTACCGACGTAAATGAAAGCTTCGAATGACGTACACGGGAGGCCGTGAACGAGGCAATCTTCCATGTAACGTTAGTAGAAACAGCCCTCGCGTAAGCTTTGTATACAGAAATCTATGAGTCGAAGAGAGATAGGTAAACCTTACGTAAGGTTTTTCTACGTGATTATAGTTCCTTTTGGTAGTGAGTGAGATTCATAAAAGGTTCTCTGTTCTACTCGAATCGATTGGTCGAAAAGCTTAACCAACTGACCTCAAACCACCAAGCACTCAGGTCGTTCTTCCTGATCCAACTAAATTGAATGATTCGTTTGCTCTCAATTCTAAACTCTCTTTCTCTTTCTCTTATTCTCTTGGAGTGTATGGTTTGGTTTCCGAGCGTTTATATCGCTCGTTTTTTCCAACAATTAAGAGTAAACAATGTCGAGTGGAGGTCGCACGGTACTAAGGGGATTAAAGCGAATAGTAGTATACATTGCTTTGAGTACAGCTTTGTGGATATTCCTCGACAGAGCCATTCTTCATTGTCATACTTCTCGAAATTCTCACTAAATCAAATCTCTTGTCAGATTCTCTCTTGTATCAATTTTACTAGAATTATTGATTTATATATCAATGATTCAACAGAGATATACAAATCTATTGAACATAGTTAACGATTTGAGGAAGTATTTGAATGGTTTGACAATTTGGAAGATTCGGAATCAGGAAGTGTCTCGAGCTTGGTAGGATGAAGCTCTGGGCTCTTGGAAGGATCAGGCGCCATCCGAAGTGATGCGAGGTGATCGATCGATCGATCAACGAGCAGCCGATAGCCGATCCTCCTTAAGCGAACGGGATCGTTCAAAGCAGCTGTGAGAGTTAATCTCGATGTAGGCAGCTCGATAAATCAGAGTCCCCCTTTCTCCTTTCTCTCCTTCTCATGGCGCCTTCCTTTCCATCCTCTCTTTTTAACCAACTGTTGTACAATCTCTGAGCTTGCGCGCCCGGTTTCTCTTAGTCGGTCGAACGGGCCCCTCGACACTGGGCCCGTTGTAACTACGTAAATCATCATTAGTAATCCCGGCTATTATGGCCCAAGTCATCCTTACTTCCTTGCAACTCCCTTTTCACTCACTTCTTCACTCCTCTTTCTTCTTCTTCTTCTTCTTCTTCTTCTTCTTCCTTCTTTCTCTTTCTTCTCAACTCCTTCATCTTTACTCGACTCTTCGCCATTACCTTCTGTGCTCTCCCCCCATGTATAACATACACCGTCATACAACATCATACACGTCCAAGCTGTCCAGCGGTGCATGCACCGTTCAGATCCTGATGAGCAGCGACGCGATGGCTCGATTTACTGCTACCTGCGACCACCTGTTTCACCCTGCATCATAAACCTGATCCTTTTACTTCCTTCAAAGTTTTTATTTAACATAAGTCCTGTTTTAATTTTCATGTAAGAACCTGGTTTTATTGTTCATATGAGAGTTATTAGTTGCCTGGTGAATCTTGTGGTTTTTGATTGATTGATTCAAGATATGTTATATAAACCTGACGTTGCGGATAAGGGAAATGAGTGGATTCGCGATGGATAGATTGAAGTTTTAGGGGATCCTGCTGTTGGATAAATTTTCTCTACGAAGCTTTTATATCAGGGAAAAAGAGCGAAGATATCCACGCAACGCTACCCTTCTCTCTTCCATCAATTTGTAGTCCTCGCTTGAGTGTTTGCGCGCGTCGGATCGATTGCAATTTCGACGCCATTGAAAATTCAGGGGGAAAGCCAGCCACCGGGAAACCACCGTCGGCACCTGGGAGAGAGAGAGACGAAATTCACCGTGGAAACTTTGCTAGAACGTGACTGTCTAATTTGTAATTAATGAACCGTAGCGAACTGTATCCCTGCTGAGATTACGGATTAATTCAAGCACGTTGATGGTATGATTTTTGGCAAAATTTATTTCATACGATTCATAGTATCAATTCATAAATGATCGATTTACTGATAGTTTGAATCTCGTTGTGTTCTCATTGTCGTATATATTAGGAATTCACGGAGGCTTTGAAACGCCACTTAAGTAGTAAGTTCGAGTTACGAGCCAGGGGTGAAGATACCCAGCTAATTCTAGCTCGTTGAGAGAACCTGCTCTCCTTTAAATTGAGTACACACACTATGAGAACCGCGGCAAGACAAATACCACCTACTAATTTCCCTCTTATCGTTCTGAGCCTGCTCTCTCTCTCTCTCTCTCTCTCTCTCTCTCTCTCTCTCTCTCTCTCTCTCTCTCTCTCTCTCTCTCTCTCTCTCTCTTTTCTCCTTTATTACTACTCGTTCGCCCTCCGAAGAAACTTACAGCATAACGTGTAACTGGAACAATTCTACCTTCCGCAAATATTCGCCTTTCCATCCTCTCTACGCTCCATTTCAAGTAGATTATTCCACCGACTCGAGCCTTCCAATTTCACCAAGGCAAAACATACTTTTGCTACTTCAGACTATTTTCCAATTGTATAATACTTGAAAGACATAATCCACTAGGAATAACCAAGGACGTCGACTAATCCCATTTGTACTGAGACTAATACTGGTCGATGAAAGCCTTGTTCAAGGTAACTAGTATCTAAAGGAAATCTATTTCTAATTCCCTTTACTAATAACTACCTTCAAATCTATCAAATCATTTTAATAAATAATATCTAATTTACAAAATAGAACTCCCTTGTTTTATAATACAAAATTACAAACTATCTTTATGACATTCGGTTCTAATATCTCCTGTTATGGGGCGTGGAAATTCATGTAAGCTCGGCTGCAGTTTCTAATTAAGAATGAATAATATCTAATTTACAAAATGGAACTCCCTTATTTTATAATACAAAATTCCAAACTATCTTTATGTCATTCGGTTCTAATATCTCCTGTTATGGGGCGTGGATATTCATCGAAAGCTCGGCAGCAATTTCTAATTAAGCATTGGGCGCGATTAGTCCGAGGGGGTTTTGGTGGGTGGTGGGCTTAAGGGTGGCATGGAAACCGTTAGTTCACTCAGGGCTGCTTTCCACGTGTGCTTTGCCCATGAATACCGCATGGTGTACCTGTGCAGGGTGAGGTTGGCCAAGGCGGGCGCCGATGCTAATCGTGGATTATTAATGCGCGCGTCAGAGTGGCATTGATAGGGCAGCATTAGCGCTGGCAGAACTCGTTCCGTTTACACTAGGCTGTCGCACACTCGCACTGATAATGTTACTTAGCCCTCGGACGATCCTCCAATCGATCCACACCATCCTTTCAACCCCTTCGTCTCATAGAACGTTTATAACAAGCCTTGCCTAACATTTTACTAGTATTATTAATCTGTGAATTTATTATTTATTATGGTTCTGAATTATATAATATTTTACTAAAGGAACCCGCATGGATTTAATCGCCACTTGAAATCGAGATCACTTAGAGATTTAATCTGATTGGATTTCTATAGGAAACATAAACGATGCGGGTTACGATATAATATGGTTTAATACTTTATCGAGTAAAACAAATTTTATCCGCGTGAGAGTAATATTTGAGTTGATATAATATTAGCAATGCTTTTCTTGATATTTTTCCAAGTGGTGGAAATAGTTTGGCTGGCGAGTGAGAAGGTAGAAGGAAAGCTAGAAGGAAAAGCGGAAATGCGTGTGGTTGGCCGCGAAAGAGCTCTCTTCTATAAATAAATGTAGGATCGATGGTTGACAGAGGAGGTGTGCGAGGTTAGAAAGAGAGAGTGAGAGAACACGAGCGAAGGAGAAAAAAAGAGGGGTTGTTCATCGTTCTTTTACTTCCCCTTCGCGGCCTGAAAACCCGCCGATATTCAGAGTGTTACCTTTCGTTGGCAAGCGTGTAATGAGCTCGAGGGACATGAAACAGCTTCTCCTTTCACTCGTATATTATAATTGGAATACGGAAATCATGCGTAGATTATCAACGCCTCTCAACTTTCCTATCATACGCCTACAAACATAAGTTCAAAGTCCCCTGAAATTATCGCCTTATTAAAATCGTACTTAACCATAACTTGTTCCTTTTTCTTGAAATACAACATTTCATACAAAGCATCGAATTATGCTAGTTCTTATACTCTCGATTTTTCATTAGTCCAACCTTTTGTTCGAGAATGTTTCGATGATTTCCATGACTTGTCAGGGGTGTGTGTTACGTTATACGATTGCGCGACTAATCGACAAACTGGCCCACCCACACATATGTCATTGCAGAGCCTGGATAAATCTATGTCGAGAGAAATGAATGTGTGTGTGTGTGTGTGTGTGTGGGAAAGAGTGAGTGGAAAAATGAGAAGAAAAGAATCGGGTAAAGAGCAATGGCACACTAGTCCAATGTGCCCACTGGCTGCTCTTGTCGAGGAGTCGACTGGCTCTCGTGCGTTTCGACCTAGAAAGGTTTCAGCGTGGAAAAAGAGTTTCCGGTTTGCGGAGGAGGAGGAGGAGGTAGCCGCCGCATTCGCTGACATCAGAGGGATGCTCGGTGTATGATGCATTCGTTAAATGCAGCTTTACAACACTCGCTTGTAATGGAAACGCCTCCGCCGCAATGCGTGTTCAACCAAGCGGAGATTAAGCTAGGATCGAAAGAACGATTGGATGAAATCGATGTTGTAATCATTTTCCCCTTTTTACAACAATTCAAGATAAAGTGTATTTTTATTGATTATTAGAATTGATATACTTCTCTTGATTTATTTGACAATGTCACCTTTAAAACGTACCAGTGCAGCTTTATTCTGCTTCGCTTGGATTCGACAGTTTATTCGCTTCGATGTGCGCCACTTGTTATTGGCTCGCCAAGCGTCGATTCAGTCACATTTCGACATTTCGTTTTATTCTCCTGTCTCTCTAATGATTTCCTTTCGCCCGGAACAATTGTGTCGTTTGTGTTCCGATTGAGAAGGTTTTCATGAGTCTGGAACATGTGAACTTGCTAGGATAACGAACGATCATCTCTGTTGGATTAGTTTTTCCTGGACCAAGTTCTATTGGTTGGACGTTGGGTAGAAATAACTTGTATTCTAGGTCGGATATCCGGCTATGCCGAGGGTGGCTCGAGTCCTGTTTGGAAAGGAAAGCACTCGAAGGAAGTAGTAACGTCGTTCCCACGGCTGGTGTAAACCAGATCTACTTAAGTTCCGCTTGAATATCGTAATTATTCTCATCGATCGTAGGGAAACTTAACAGACTAAGAAAACAATCAATCACAATTATACTCACCTTCCCAACTTATTATAATATAATAAACTTTTACAATAATTTCTTACTCAATTCTAAAAATAGCTCCATGAGAAATTTCAATGCTATTTAACAATCATCTTAAACTATTACTACACAAACCCACATCAGCCATCAGATTGCGAGAGTTTCTCATGTTGCAAAGTATCTAGTCATTCAATTTTTATCATTACCATTCGAACATTACCACCCACTCTTCAGAGTACTGTGAATAGGCAAACGTGTTAAACGCGGACCGATTGTTTCCTCGTCTATTAACACCACTATCGAACGGATATCCGGTATATCGTGGGGGGCGGCGGCTGATGCTGTCTGAAGCGAAAGGGATCGGATGCTGAGAGGGAAAAGCTCCGCAAGCACGTTCCCACGCTATGGAAGCTTGTGTGTGGCTTGCATACTTGCGAAAGAAAGCCCGAGAGAAGCGTATTCTCGGATTACGGATTAGTTGGTGGAGGAGACGTGTAAGTGCATACGCCGACCACTGCTAAATGCATCACGCGCGTTTCGCATTGCTTGCCGTCCCCAGAATCCAGTGGTCCAGCGGTGAGATGCTGGAACCTTCCCTCGAATATCGTTCGGACGTGATTACCATTTCAGACAGATTTCTCATTCGTTTAATTATCACCAATATTTGTCATTACTTCAATCAACTATCATAAATAAATTCTCGAGAATTTATAGTAATTCTAAAAAGAATTCATATTACTTTTGTAACATAAGAAAATAGAAGAGAGTTGAGAAACTCCTAATTGAATCACTTGTTTACCAAGTATCTCTAACACCTAGTTCTCTTGTTAGTGAAGTTTCCAATAGTTCAAAGTATCAGCCACTTTCGAGATCGACTGCTAACAGACACGGTCATTCACGAGTCTCGCCAATACAAATATCGTTCGGATTAAACTGCAAATCGACAGTTATCCCTGTTACGTGATTCTGCATAGTATGAACTCTCTTACACACAGATGTACTTTCTTACAGTTTCATGTCAGTAAAGACGCCACCGGATGAACGAACACTTGCAACGTTAGTTCGAATTCAATTGCTTCAATTGATATCTTGGAGAAACTATTCAGCATCATAGACACATATAAATTCAATTCGATCATCAGTTGAAAATAGATATCGATTGTAATATTATTTTACAACTCGTTATATCATTCGTAAGAGGAAAAGCTTATCATAATCGAAGGAAATTATCGAGATCCAGATAATTAAACGTAATACGATTTACCAGAGGTTTCCCTTAACTATCAGCAAGACTAATATCCGCTTGGCTTTCGAATTACCGATAACCCTTACAACTCTATTAATTAATCGATTTGCGTATCACGCACGCATTCATTAGAGCAGTCATTAAAAGCATACACACGCTTATTACACGATAAACCAATAGAACACTGTCACACCTGTAAACACACCTGATTCATTACGAATATATAATAATCTTCATCCTGATATATTAATTATAACTAAATGAAAGAGAAAAAAAACCAAACTAGACTGAATAGCAAGTTCTGTGTTAAATAGCGTAGAATGGATGGGATTGTGTCGGAGGCTTGGAACGCTATTGTTTCAGGATTTAAGTGAAATTTCCGGGTTCCATGGCTACGAAGCTAACGGCGAGAGAGGCTCGAGCCGAGTACCGGCGCGCCGGCCGGCGCTCGCCAATTTCATTAGCGTTTCACTTCCAGAAGTGGCGTCGTCCTGTAGAAAGGAAGCACCCATCCACAGACCTCTCTCTCTCTCTCTCTCTCTCTTCTTTTTTATTATTCTTCTTCTTTTTTGTGGCTATGCAACGTTTGCAAATTATTTTCCAGCAGTTCGACTATCCGCTTTTAGTCAGGTCGATTGCATTCCTGGAGTCTCGAGTGTCCTGGAGTTTCAAATTCCTTTTATTAAAGTATCCTGTTGTTTGTTTTTTTTCTTGTGGCAGGGATTGTTTTTAAGGATGTCGAAGGAACGAGATCGATGAAGCGTCGAAGTGGAACGGTTCTTCTGGTTCTTGATGACTGTAAAGGATGTTGTAATGGGTGAAGAGATCGGCGTGAGAGTCGTGACGAAGTTGAGAATAGCGGCTCCTTATTGATTCTCCATGGACCGAGCGTCATTGTGAGAGACGCCTTAGGCGCCGTCGAAGCTAATAGGGGCCATGGACCAGGAAGGATTCGACATTGGAATCCCGTGGGAGAAATCCTCTGATAAAGTCCTCTTAGCATCATCATAGGATTAAATTGACGATAGGTGCAAAATCTTTCGATAAATCTTACTTTCTTCATCGATTCATCTCATCGGTCAATGAAAACTCTTCGTTTCTTGAAATGCCAAACGATCTCTTTCGATTACATGCCTCAATCAAATCGGACAAGTGCATCATCCACTTTCTGTTAATGGTACTACGATATATCATTATATCGAATTACATCGAACACTCATCGGACGTTCATTCGCCCTGAAATCATCCATTGCACCGTCGCGTCGACTAATGCTCCCTGATAACTCGGAGAGGGGGGGGGGTGAACGTGAACGTCCTGGTGAAATAAATTATTAATCCTGCGTAGCTCTGGAACAAGTGTCATCGAAATATCAGCGGCTTTCCACTTGCGCGATTGCATTCCCAATGACTCCTCCCTCCTCGTTAAGCCAGCCTCGTATAAACCAGGCAAACCCGAGAGGGGAATTTTGCAATTTCCAAACGGGCTGCGTCATCCAAAATCATGAAAATACTTCCTACGAATCTATCAATCATCAACATTTGTTCTGAACTATTTTTTTTTCCTCCCTTGGTTACTTTATTCTTTTTGAATTAATTGATGGGATAAAAAGAAGATGATAATTTCAGGTGTGGAATAGGAATGGAAATATTCAATGAATGCATTTGAAAGGAATGATCGTACAGGATATATCGAATAATTCTCCCTCTTCATTCTTGTTTTTCGAGAGACTGGAGTGTCCTTTGTCTCGGAGGGCTGTCTCTCGCAATCGACCCTCACCAAATTTCCTCTCTTCCCTTTAACGAACCACGCCCCTCAGCTTCTACATTCACCAAACTCTCTCTCTCTCTCTCTCTCTCTCTCTCTCTCTCTCTCTCTCTCTCTCTCTCTGCCAAATTATTCCAGTTCAAGTGGGCCATTCGTGTCATCCAACTACCTAGGAACTTTCTCAAACCCTCTTCGTCAACGTTTTCCTATCCTATCACAGAGTTCTCATACGATTTCTATCAATCGTACCAAAACTCTAAAACTCCTCAAACATTTTCTACTAACTTTGACTTTCTTCGTGAAAAAAAAAAATCATGACGCACGTGCAAATAAAATGACAGTTCTGTCAATGCGAAGGGATGACATTTTCAAGAACACGTAAGATATCCGATGCAAAAACCACAATGAATTCCTAACGTTCCGGTGGCTTCCGGCATCGTTCCTTCTAACCCACCTAGAGTTTACCAAACTGCCAGAATTCCACGGGAAATGCCAGGAGACTCGAATGTTTCCTCATGGAAAAGCGACGAATAGAATTATCTCCTTGCAAACACACACACACACATACACAGAGAGAGAAAGCAACAGGCTTTTGCACACTGCGAGCATTATTTCAAGGCTGGTTAAAGCGAATCCAAAGGATCATTCGGTACTAACTGTTTGATATCTCTCTGTGTTGGTGTTCGACACACTAAATATTGAATTCGCGTCCGTGGGAAAACGCGTGCCACGCAATTCTATCGTTTCAAATCTATTTGTGTAGATATGCGGGTAGGAAATCGATCGATCGAATTGAAGTTGCGGGCAACCAATTGTAGGGAACGTTGCCGCTCGTTGTGGCAAATTGAGCCGGAAAGGACGTTTACGGGGACGTTCTAATCTCAATTTCAGATGGCTCGTGCTATATCGAGAAAGGAGCAAGCTCGACTGAGAGAGAATACTAAGAATATATTGAATGAGAGTGAGCAAGTAAAGAGAAGATAGAAAGAGAGAGAGAGAGAGAATTCAAGGGAATAAGAGAAGCTAACCAAGGTGGAAGTCAGCAATAATTGGCATCGAGGCATTTAATTACCGGCGCATTAAATGTATCTTAATTGCATACCTCGCATAATGCGTCGGTCGCAAGCCACTCCTTCTAACGAACCCTCTCGAAATCCAGTCGATGTTATATTAGCATACTTCTTTCAACTCTGATCTATTTCATTCTATCTTATATTATTTCCTAATTGTATTCAAATTATTTATACTTTAATATTTATCTTGTATTACTAGTCGAAAATAGTCTTACGAGAATATTGATTGCCCCCTTTTTTTTTTTTTTTTTTAAAGGGAGAAACTGTAGGAAGTCGATTTCCCGTGAAGGCCCGGGTGTTTCGTTATTTCACCTGGTCTATTTTCGCAATTATTTCACTTGATTACTCGCTCGGAATCGCTGGCGGATTAGGTGAACAGGAGACGATCGATGAATGGTCGAAAGGTCTGGGAAACTAGTAGAAGGGAAAAAAGAGAGAGAGAGGGGGGAGAAAAGGCGACGGTGAGGTCGTTGGTTTTTACGGGGTTGCAAAATACGAGGTGGCTGCCACCGATTCCTTCCACGTAATGTCCTGCAACTCCTCCCATTCGAACATTACCAGCTCCTAGAAAGGACTTTCTTCTATTGGGCAGCGTTGCTTTTAATTTAGCTGATGGACTCCTGAATTTATTTCTTCCGTTTCTAGATCTGTCCACGCAATCTTCCATTCTCGTAGAATTTCCTATCAATAAAAACTTTTTATCAAAAAGAGATTAAAAGAACTTTGTAAAGAATTATCAGTGTTACTTAAATCATCGAACTTCCTTTAAATTTATAGCAAGTGAATTCTATAATAATTGAATCAATCTGAAAGATGAATTATTCTTGACAAGATACGATCGAAAGAGAATATCTATGTTTCCGGTGGTAAAGGAATTGTTGCCGGGAGGGAAGAATTCCAAAGGACTCGCCGGCTTCCCGAAGTCGTTTGCGAGCTGAGTTCGAACTCGGTTGACCGGTCGGACGAGCCGGATTGGCCTTGCTCGAACACCTCGCGCTCTAAGCCTTCATCATCCTCCTAGGCGGTGTGTGCTGCTTTCCTCTTTGTTGCCCTGCCTTCCACCGAACAAAGAAGCAAAAACCCCGCCTTTATCCCTTTGATACACTGGACATCGCACCCTTCTTCGATAATCCACGTGTCCACCATCTACTCAACCACCCCCAATCAATTCAACACGAATAACTAGAACTAAGACGAATCATCGTACAAACCTTTTAAAAACCCACACCTTCCTTTTTTTCACCATATTTCTTATATCACGAGAAACAATTTAAAAATAATTCATCTCATCATTTTCTAAGGGTTGATATATAAAATCATTCTTTGAGATTTTTCGTGAGGGTTGTGGATTCAGGGTCTTCCAGATTCTTCCTCTTTTCCTGTGCAAGAAGGACGATCAGGAGCGGCAGGATACTCGATTCTCCCATGGCAGTTCTGGCCCGTCTTTTACAGGGAAAGAGGAAGAGAAGGAGGAAGAGGAGGAGGAGAGTGCGAGGCAGATAAAGCGGAAGATGAAAGAGGGTGGAGAAGAGGAGTGGCTGTTAGGGAGAGATTGAGAGAGAGGGAAGATAACGAAGAAGAGAAGAGAGGAGAAACGAAGGAACGGCAGGATACTCGATTCCCTTGGCGTTGGCCGAAGATGCTAGGGGCAACTGGCTTTGTCCAGGAACCGGTCGACGTGCCTACCAGGAGGCAGGCACGCATCGATCCTCCAATCACAGTCGACCCCCGCTTTTGCTTCCTCGCAACACCATTGCTAAAAGATTTTCATTTGAAAAACAGAGAAAAAAAAAGAAGGAAAACTCTACCAACAGTTCTTTCTTTCTCTCTTTTCTGACGATTAAAAGTTAAAAGCTCCTGGCATTATTAACTCATCGAATATCTACCATTCGAAGCTTTACTCTAGCATGAAATGGGTTGGTTTAAGTTAGAGAGAGTGAGCTTTTGAGAGCAATGCCGGCGGAAGTTTCTTTCACCAGGATTCGCACTCGGTTTCTCGACGCCCAAGCAAAGGAAAGGAAGGACTTGGAAAACGAGGCGATTCCGGGCGACGTTTCTCTCCAGTTAAGGGAGTGTCGTTCGTTCGCCAGGAGAGAGTGAAGAGGTCAGGGCAACGTCAAAGGGGCTGCTGCTTCTGCTGCCGCTTTGGGACTTCGAACCCTCTTCTCTTCGAAACCCGTAACCTTCGCCCCTTAAAAGCGATCCTACACAACCCCTCCGAACTCTCTTGGTAGTTTGTTAGATTCGAATTTCAGAGGACTTACCCACTTTATTAAGCTCGACACTTCCAAAGTGGCAAAGTTCTAATTCTCTTCTTATTATTGAACGATATTAGTCAATTGGTTTGTAGTAACAACACAGGTTTAAAAGAATCGAGACTATAAAAGCAAAAGCATTGAAATTCTACCAACAAAAGTAGAAGGGCGGAGCTTTTTTGGGATATCGAACAAAAAAGCAGGTTTGACTAGTCGGTAAAAGAAGCTTTGTCCACTGAAAAGCTGACAAAAAAAAAAAAAAGCAAGCGTGACTGAGTCGTGCTGACCGAAAACTGAAGCGTGGCCGAAGTCATCCTTGGGGCGGGCGAAAAAAAAAAGAGAGAGAGAGAGAGAGAGCCTCTCGAACGCGAGAGAGTGGAAATCGATGAACAATCTCGCTCACAGTCGAAACGGTAACGTGCGGGAGAAAGCTTGCAAGCTTGCCATGGGAAATCCGGAGGGAGCAGCAGCAGCAGCAGCAGCAGCCGAAAGCCAGAGCTGACTGCCAGTAAAACCAGAATAACCACGAGTCTTTGCATCCAAAACGAAGAGGAGAGCTTCCTCTCTCTATGAAACAACATATCAACACTGTCAAGCGATCTCACTCAAAACGAACACGTTGTTGCCGAAACAAAGCACTGGACAGTAGAAAATCCTTTCGAATCCATGTCCAACACAACTCGAAATTAACTAGTTCTCTCTCTTCTTTTTTTTCTTCTTCTTCTGATAGTGGATTTATTGGATCGTTAAACACAAATTCCTATCAACGAATATCATCGAGTTTTGAGAATAATTAGTAACGATTGTGGAAATAGAATTGATAATTAGTATTGAGTGTGTTATTATAAACAATTGCAGTGACAGTAGAAAGAGACAGAAGTAGAATTGAAATTAACTGAACGCGACACAATTATTCGAATCCCTCTTTTGACTGGCGGCAATAATGAGGGTACATAAATGAGAGAGAGAGAGAGAGAGAGTCGAGCAGGTACACACAGGTACCACACACAGTAGGCGGCAGCCAGCGGGCTAAAAGCACCACTCAGCTAATCGACTTCTGCAATCGAATCTGGGAAACAGTGGCCGAGATCGGTGGTTATCGATTTACTAGCGCTCGGACCTACCTTCCTCTTCCGCGCCGCTCGTTTCCGGCCAATTCACTTCCGAACCACCTCCTCATCTCTCATTTTCTCCCTCTCTCTCTCTCTCTCTCTCTGCATTAACATTTTTTCTCTCTTCCACTCGTTAATCCAAGTGCAGTGTCGCATTACAGGATTTCAATTGTACCAATAGGAAAATTGTTGAATCTATAAAATAGAAATCCTAGTAATCGATTGTCAAGTAAAATAATTAACAGATTCATTTTACAATTCATTAATGAGCAGATTATGGGACAATAGTTATTTTGTAGCTTTTTTTGGAATGGCTATGCTAACTTCATAGGCATAATTCATTATTCTTGTTTATTAAATAACCTTGAAGGGTGAAATATTCATGGAGAATATGTTTGGCCTATATTTCTTACGAGACAGGATGGAAGGTGCGATTTTAATGCATCGTTGATGTCAGCCAGTTATGATAAAAGGAGGAGTGTCTTGTCGAGGCCTCCGATAAAGGCTGATCTGATTGCCAAGCATAATGGAAGTGCAACTTGCCACGTTGTCCAACCAACCAACCAACCAACCAAACAACCCTCCCCTCTTTTCGTCTGCCATGATTCTTATTAGCTCCGGCTAAGCAAACTCGATCGCTCGTTCCGATAAGCGTCGAAGCTCGTCCTCTTTACTCGATAATGACACGTTAATCTCTCGTTGCGGTTAATTACTGTTGGCAACTCGCGTTCCTTTACCTTTCTGTTCTGCTTCATTCGACTATCATCAGAGATACATTTTCCAATTAGACTCGAATGTTTCCAAAGAATCATCCCCTTTCTATTGTATTAATACTCTGTCAGTTGTATACTCGAATATTAATGGTGTCAATTTTAATGGAATGTCTGTCGGAGAGAATCATCAATCTCGTTAAAAGCCAACCAGATGAGTAAATGATAATTGAGAACAAACTGTTCGATTCGACCAATTAAATGATCATTTATATGTATTACAAATATAGTTCAAGGAACTCTGTCATAATTGTGATTATTTAGAATATGGTTAGTCTATTTTTGTATTAAGGGTGGTCTGAATTTACACAGGGATGAAAGGGATGTGCTGGCGTGGAAGAAGGGTTGTAAAATGTTGGTGGTCCATCTAGAAAAAAGATAGAAAGAGCGAGAGAGAGAGAGAGTAATGCCACGGTGATGATTGCTGCTCTCTGTGAATCGCGCCGGTTTGAAATTCTCGGAGCTGCAGCTGGAAAAGAGGCTGCGAAGGGTTCAAAGTAGCCTGCTGGGTTTCGGGCGATCGACGGGCAAAGGCGGCTGCTGGGTTTAGGTGTTTCTCGAGGCTGAAGCTAGCCGGACCAGTCGACTTGCATACCACGCCGGGTTCGCAGCCAAGCAGCCTCTACCTGCATTCCAACCTACCAGTCGACCTCATTCCGCCATTATACTATTTCATTCTCTTCGAACATTCTCTCTTTCTCCATATACGCCTCCTCTCCTCGTTCACTGCTCTGTCTTCATCACTTTTCATCGAATGATCTTCTCTTCATAAATCCCATTCGACATTGAAAATGAAACTATCATCGAATCAAGTATTCTTGGATATTTCTTTGGAACTTTTATCAATGAAAATTCTAATATAGAATATAGATATTCCTTTGGGTATTCCTTATCCTGAATTTGAAGGACCACACGGATAATGCACCGGAAACTTCCCCTTCTCTAATATATCTTAGCCTCTTCTATTTTGCTTGCTTTCAGTCTGGCAGGAGTTGGTAAGGATCCGCGAGATCCTCAGCTTCTTAATACCTCGTTTCCCGCTAAGTGCTTCCCACGTTCATATTCCCTCACGATTTCCCTCTTCGCGTAGCATTCCGTTGGCGAAGAGCACTCGCTCGTAAGCTGATCTTACTTATACTGCATCCTACCAGCATCCCCCATTCACCCGTTTTACTCCGCTTGATAACTTTTCATCACCCTTTTACTTCCGCTATTTTCTCATCGATAATATACAAAATTAGTCATATTTTTTCTTAGTATTATTTTATATATTTATGAAAGAATATTGGATAATTTAAAAGGATAGATTTATAGTTCGAAGAAAGATTGGTAATAGTTAAAATTTATAGGTTGAAATAGAAGGATCGCTTGGTCTTTTATGTCGACGCGCAATGACCGGTCATTGGTCGAAGGGCATAAAAACTTTTCGAGTGCTTTTCATCATGAAACTTACCAGGGTTTCTCCTCCCTCCTTTTTCCCTTTCCTGTTCATCTCTGTGTGTTCAGCTGGCGGCAGTGGCGGCGGCGGCGGAACGGAGTGTTCGCTCTTTCTTTGTGAGGTCGATCGGCTGGCCGGCGAGCTCCCTCCGAATTACCACGGCAAAGTTACCGTAAGGCAGCCGAGGTCGGTAACTTTCTATTAGCGTGACTCTCTCGTAATGACGGCCTCGAAATAGCGAGCAACGCTGCTTCTGAGTTCAGTTTCAACGCCTCTCTTTTTCGGTATCATTCATTTTCGTACAAATGATCATTGAAACCTACCCTTCATGGATAAATCACCAATTTCAATGGGGTGGAAAGATAGAAGATAGTTAATGAAATTTAAACGAGAGATGAAAACTTCCTTCACTGATTGGAAGACAATTTTCAATGGTACTGATTTGATCGTCGATCCACACCCCTTCGTCGATCTTTTCTGATAGCAGCGATTCAAGGGATTTGGTAGACTGCCACTCTCGTCGCGGTGGCGAGCATCGATTCTTTTTTCATTTCGACGGATTAAGTCGTTTAAGTCGACATAGGAATCCGGTAAGCCGTCGACCCTCCCCAATGCTAGTCGACGATTGCCAAGGTTTCGAACCCTGCTTGATGCCAAACGATCGATCTTCGCGAGAAAAATGCTTGCCAATAATCTTGCTCATTTTATTTCATATTCCTCTTCGTTTTTATTATAAAACTTAATAATAAATCCTTGATATATTCATAGAAAAGAAAAGGGATTAATTTCTACTAGAAATATATATATGTGCGAAACTTTGGATATTTTCGATATAATGAGTGAATTTCTCTCGGGGAATGCGATGGTTCATATTGCGTGTGAGAGAGAGCTTAAAAAATTAATGCTTGAAATGGCATGGGGGAGAAGCGAGCAATTACACGGTGGACAGAGGAGGCATTCCAGTGAGATTATTCATTCGGACGAGTGATCCCGAAAGGCCGTTTTTAAAAATGAGAGCTGGTTACTCTTTCGGTCATTAATCCTTCGGTAGCAATCACTGAAACATATTCGAGCAGTGATTGATGCAAATGGTACCTTCATTAAGCAGACACCTGTTACTTTACTAAAGAAAAAGGAGTTCTTATTCGAAAAGATTTTTCGCACCTTGGACTCTAATTGATTCGAGTGATTCCTTGAAAGTCGATTAAGGGCTTTCGATTCCTCTTTACTGCTTCTTATCAAGAAATATCTTCCCCCTTCATAATCCTCGTCACAGTAATGGTACACTCGGAGAATCATCTGTTAATTGCATCGTAGTGATCCAAGGGTTGCACCAACTACTCTGTAATCTGACTCAGGCCAATAATAATCCATAAATTCCTTAACGAGCCTCGATACAGATACGTGATTACCGAGCTACTCCAGAGCGATCTTCACAAGATCATCGTCAGTCCACAGCATCTCAGCCCGGACCATATCAAGGTCTTCCTCTACCAGATTCTTCGTGGTAAGTACAATGTTTCAAATAATTTTACTAGTATGATAAGAATTGATCGTTGAAAAAGTTTGAAGTCTTTAATACTCGACTTATCTCTGCACTTAATGATTTTATGTGGGTCTCGCAGAGCAATGATTTCATATAATTGACATATAAAATCTTCTTAGAAGAATCATGATACTTGATGAGAATGATCATTAGAGCAAGCTTTGGTCGAAAGCTGCTCCAAATGACTGATTTCTACGATTCAAGAATTCCACGCTATGTCTCTTACACATCCTATGTAGCTCAGGGCTGACTGCTCAGGACTCATTCCACTGCGGCGTTTCTCAGATACAAGCAGTCACTAACGAAGTACTATGTCAAGTTTCCCCTCTGTCCTGGTAATTTTCGGAGGCAAAAAACCCACCAGACTAGCTTGTCAGAGTTTCCCCAGATATTCATGCGCGATGCAAAGGTCAGAAGCCTGCTGGAATTATTAAGCTGCAAGAGGAAAATGATGTTTCGCCTATGCAACGTCACAGTCTCGGCAAGCGGTAGCGTGGAAATTCCGGTTGCCATCGAGTTTCCTCGCTTCGTTAGACGCCACTCAATTTCCAACGCGGCCGAGTGCATCGTCGAAATATATATTACCCATTTGCATAGTTTCTCATAACTATTTAAAACTATATTGCTTTGTAAGATCGAACTATTTTCTTCTATATATATTTTTCTAAAACTCTCTTCCGTTAGAACTGCTTTAAAAATAAATCGATAGAGTTTTATACAGCTTTAAAATAGATTTTTCCTTCAATCAGAGATTCACTTTCGTTGGACTTCAATAGGAGAATGGTACAATGAAATTTCGATAGCTGGTGTGTAATCTTGACTGCAAAAGCTCTCTCTGCTGGTGGGGGGGGAGGGGGGGGGGTTGAAGCGCGTCGTTGGAGAAAAGGGAGGGCGACTAAGAGATGGATCACTCGACTGACCCCGAAAGCATCGGGTCGGGAAATCCAATGCAGGGACGAGAGCGGTAACATATTAGACTTTCAAATGAGACTGGCGACTTAGCGTTAACAAAGAAACAGGAATAGAAAAAAGGCAAGAGACGTGGTTTCGTCCTGTCGGTGAAACCTTCCTTGCCTGACGCGTGGATAACAATGAATCGTGCATCGTCCAATGGATAACCGTTCGCTTGCAATCGACTAATTCCAATTTACATGGGAGTAATAAGTGAGTAAAAATAACCAACGTCATTGAAACGAAGAGTGAGTAGGATGGCGTGATAGTCGCAATATCCTCGCGATAAAAACTGTACAGTCAGGTGGAGGGAGTGAGCGGCTTATTAAAGCCTTTTCATCGACAGACGTAAGTGCGCTTTCGTGGCTGACGCAAACCTCTCCAATTACTCTTCCTTACGTAAACAGAGAAGCTGTTTTTTTTTTCTTCCCCCTCCCCGCAAAAGCAACGATCAAACACACGTACGTAGATTCGAGTAGATGCTTGTGTCGTTGTCAGCCACGTGCGTCAATTAATCCCAGGAATACTAGCAGTGTCGTCAGAGGATTCCGAAGAGGACTCTTCTCCGCAGGACATGCAACTTCGCAGACCAGTTGACAGGAATGGAAAGGAGAAATTACTGCGGAGGCTGTGAAACAGGGGTGGCATCTGGCGGAGAAGTCGATGCTTAGAAAAATACCAGTCGTGGCATATTGCCTGCGGCGACACCGTCAGAGTATAAACAGGATCGTTTCTATTCGACCCTTGAAATCCGTCGCAAGATCTCCCCGCTGTCTTCTAGTTCAGTAGTATTGTCTGCCCTCTCAAATTACTTAGCTCTCATTCCACTGAACTACACTGTAAATTCGTCTTTTTATTACCCTTTAATTACTCACGAAAACTAGAATGAAATTCTAATTTCTTCAACTATTCTTTTTATCAAATCTATTTTTATAGACTGTTAATTTCGTATTTATTTGAAAACATTCGGTATTTCTTAAAAGTTGCATAAGATGAAAATAGAGGAAGAGTAGGATAAGGGATCAGGGATTCTCGGAGATACTTAAAGCGACCGCAGTGCGGGCTCGGGTTAGCTTGGGTCAATTATTTCTGCTGGCACCGCTGTGTGCCACCGTTCCTTATCCATGTGGAAATCGACCGCTCTCTCACCGATTTGCAAGTCAACCGTGCGCGCTCATCTATACTTAACGATCTGGGAACTATGACGCAACACAACCATCTGAGAACTCAAGATATATCCCATTCAGAATTGGGAGTAGATTTCTTACCACTGTGAAGACACTTTTCACTCAATCCAAAGGGAAAAAAACCTTTACACACGTGTACAGATTTAAACTGTCTCGAAGAGTCCTCGCATTTCCTGGGCGAATCAGTGGAAGCTGTAATCGGATAGCTGGAGCTTTAATCATCCAGTAAGACCAACTTCAGCTGTGAAAGCCGACAGAGTAAGCACTCGTCTCTCTCTCTCTCTCTCTCTCTGCCCGGCAAATAGCAATTCTCATCCTCACATTCAAAAACACACATACACACTTGGTAGACGCGCGTGGATGCCAGGAGAGAGGACAAGCAGATCCCTTGGCATTATTAAAAAAATTTCTCGGAGAGAAAGAGAGAGAGAGAGTAACAAAAAAAAAAGGGTAGCCGTCGCTCGTTACCAGGAAACAGCATGATAAATACATCTCGAGAAGAGTCGGTGAGCGCGGCAGTGTATCAAAGGGGGCGAAAGAGACGAAAGAGCAAAGGCGCAGTTGAGTCAGTCCGTCGGCTTCGCCCTCTCTCAGTCCTCCTCTCCGTGCTTCGAGAGGAACGTTCTCTCGTACGAGTGCCTTCGGAAAGAAACGGGAACATGTTCCTAAAAATTAAATTCTTTCCTAATAAAGCATCCTAAAGAATGTTAATTCATGAAGAATTGATTTAGCACTAAGTGGAAATTTATAGTTAAAGATCTTGTTTTATTGAATATAATTAGAAGTAATTATTTTCAACAAGTACTGAATTATATTTGATAGTTGAGAATTAAAATAGACAGAGTGGTCAGACTGAAGGAAACTGGTGGTTAATTGGTGGTTGGTTGACGGGTTGCATAACCAACAAGCAAGGATCCCCAACGAGCACAGACATTGCTGCCTTGTGCTTGCAACATGGATACACGCAACGGGCGAAGCACGATCCCTCACGATTACCCGCTTTGAAATTAAATTCCGAGGAGGGAGATGTCGGCTTGGTAGGTTGCGGCAGCGGCGGCGGCGGCGACGCCACCCTTCTACAACCAGCACCGGGACGCAACCCTTTTATCCGAGAAAAAATCAAAGTCCTCGGCCCCTCTTTCGCTTTCTATCTCGGCGAGATCAAAAACTGACATTTCCTCTCCCTCGGCCGTGTTTACCGCGCACCTTGAAACACTGCTGCATCCTTTAACGAAGACTCCTTTTTCTATTTCTATACTAGCTATGATTTAATCTTACTGTTTTCAATATTTCTATATTATTGTACAAAGTATGTTCTTCGATGAATTATCTAATTTAGTATTAAAGGATAAAGGAAACGCACAAAGGAACTTCAACGTGACTTGCACGGAATAGTAATCAATGCTTCTGCTACTTCCTCACCATAGAAATTCTCTCCAGAATTTACGACCCTTGCAAGGATCGTACGAGTTCGGAGAAAGGAACTTGAACTGACCGCACTATTTCAGTCCCCGGTCATCTACGTTTACGACTCCTGTCGACGAAACTGTGTCTGCGCCTCAGAGGATATTCTAATCAGGAGGGTCTTTCCAAGTGTTTTCGGTATAATTCCAGTATTTCTGCTACTGGTTTCATGTTTTCTATTCGTTTTGATATTCAAACAATCGATTTATCAAATATTCGTCAAAGTCTGTGAACCTTTGAAAAATCGATTTTTTTTTTAATACCCTTCCCGACCGTTTCAGGGTCTGGTATTTCAGGCAGTGATTCAGTATTTAGCTAGGAAACAGTGGTATAAATTCCAGAACCCTAGGTCAAAGTTCATTTTTTGGGCCAAAAATTCGTCAAGGGGTATACCCAGACAAATTTGTGAAAAAATGAATTTTGAGATAGGGCTCTGGAATTTATATCACTTCTTCCTTGATGCAAGAAAACATTCCCCACCAAATTTCAGCCCCGGAAAATGTCGGGAAGTATGAAAAATATGGGAAAAACCATCAGAATTAGACGAAAATGAATTATTCAGGATCGGTTTTACATGTGTTTTCGGTACAATTCCGGCATTTCTCCCACTGGTTTCATGTTTTCTATCCGTTTTGATACTCAAACAATCGAAAAATCAAGCATTCGTCAAAGTCCCAGAACCTTCGAAAAATCGAAAATTTTTGAAGGGGTACTATGGAAAAATTTGCGAAAAAATGATTTTTGAGCTAGGGCTCTGAAATTTATATCACTTCTTCCTTGATATAAGAAGACATTTTCTACTAAATTTCAGCCTCGGAAAATGTCGGGAAGTATAAAAAACATGGGAAAAACCATCAGAAATAACCGAAATCCATTATTCAGGAGACTGTTTCCACGTGTTTCCGATACAATCCCGTCATTTCTGCCACTGGTTTTATGTTTTCTATCCGTTTTGATACTCAAACAGTTAAAAAATCAAAAAATTTGTAAAGTCGTATACAAGAAACAAAGTACAAGACAGGGTTTCCAGATTTCCGGAAAGACCACCGAACATCTTCATCTCATTTTCGAGGACCTAAAAGAAGATTTCCCCTACCGCGCTCTTTCTCTTACGATAAAAAGCTTTACCACCCTTTTTAGAGGCGGCAGGGAATAAAGAAATGGGTTTCGGTCGAGTCGGCATTTCGAGGGATCGATCGGGCGTGCTGCTGCTGCCTGCCTGCCTCGGTCTCTTCTTCCAAATGAAATCGTCGGTGACTCGCTTGGCAAGACGAACGAGGCAGAGCAAAGAAACCGAAGAAGGAAATAACATAGAACTAAAAAGAAAAGCAACATGGATAACTTATAAACTGGAGGCATTAATTTATCGACGTTCATCAATTACTAATCCAAGTGCGTAGAAATCAAATGAAAAAATAAAACGATACAAAAATTCAGCAATAAAAGAGAGAAAGGTAAACCGCCGCGACACTTCACTCGAACAAGAAGATACTATGCGGGAGCAACGAAAAATTATGCGAGTCTTTTCAACATCGGTTTCTGCACAATTATGTAAGAAAGCCTCGCTCCCTTCTCCTCTCTTACTCGGCAGACATGCTTTAGCGTGCTTCTGCGTTGCATGAGAAAGGAAACCTGTTTCGCAGACACGCACTGTCATTTTTTCGTCCACTCTCCGCCAAGAGAATAGATCACGAAACCTTTCGGACCATGCTGTTTTGATTTCCACCCTGTCGGCAAATTTGTCCACTCACTTTACCAATAACTATGAGAGATTCTCTCATTTAGAAGGCAGAAGTTAGAGTGTTCAAAGATGAGAAGTAAATTTAAGAGGCGGTGTAAATTGCCCATCTAAATAAACAGCAGCAAAACGGTAGTATGAGTTATGAGCAACGTGAAAGAGAGATGCGAGAGTTAATGGGAAGTCAGTCGAAAGGAAGACATCGATGGCTGTCTCAGTGTTGGCAGATTCAGCTTGAAAAGGCGGAGACAAGTATTATGAAGATAATAAAGTTGAAGCACCGCTCAACTGGCAGGAAACTTCCCTCAATACATCCGCACTGACAACATTGACATTCTTGTTTTACTACCGGATAATCTTGACGACAGACAAAGGGAAAAGGATCATAGGAAGGATTGCACTGAATCACTCTGATCCTAAGAATCGTAATTGGAGATGACAATACATCCCAGTTTCAATGTACCTTTCTTTCGTACGACTCTTGTTTTGCTTTCTTTAATCCCTCCCGTTTTTTTTTGTTCGTTGTTTTTTTTTTTTTTCGTGGAACAGAACGACTATGAGAAGCCGCAAGCTCTCTCGTTTAAATTATGATCCTTGCAAGGAAAAATGCGTCCAACTTGGGGGAACAAATAAAAGGCTCTTTCGTCAGTTTCTGTGTACCGTCGTCGAGTCGAGACCCTCTTTTCCGGTCACTGTACTTTCTAGATTGGCTCCTTCTTCGACTTTCTCCGCTCTATCTCGCTTATCCGTCTCCCAAGGGACGCGTAAATACGTCCCCATTAATTTTCGACAAGGCAAAGATGGTAATCGTAAACCGTCGGAGCCAAGCTTATTAGAAATTCTAATCAACTTTCTGGAATCGAACTCCACCGGCATTCGAATGCAAACGGTCCTTCCAACCATCGATCCTTGTCTTCTGCTAATCTTTCAAACACCTTCAAACACTCATACTCAACACACACGCACACACACACACACTCGTAGACACTTCCGGTTAGATTCTATTGTTACGAAAACGTGATCAAAGTTCTCGATCAAGCGTCTCATCATTTACAAAACTGTTGATCGTCAAGTGTACTAACTGTTAACCTAATTATATGTATAGTTTAAACTCTTGTTTGTGCATACTATGTTGTGTTTGTTTGTGCATACTATCACTCGCCAGTTGAAACTACCTGTACGTGCTTCACTCATTTGCACTCAAGGAATTCAAGTACACAAGTATTCAAATATCCTCGTGTTACATACGTTCTATGTACTTACAACCACATATCCAACACCATAGAAACCAACAAGACGAAGAGAAAACATGATATTTACAAGAGAAGGATTTTTCTCATGAAATAATATTCAAAGATCAAATTTCCTCTGGATTTCCATGCTACTGGAAAGTGTCATTGGGTCTTCCAGCGACACTTTCTCCAATGGCAGGTGGGCGGTGTTGCGTGAGAGAAGAGGTCGAGGCTGGCTCGTCTCTGAGAAAGGACACTCTCGCCGGAGAGGTCGATGAATTCTGAAGATGTTTGTTAATCAGGATATTTCATTTATAATCCTTATTTTCAATACAAGAAGTTAAAGGTACGTTTCGTGCTTTCCCACCCGGTATAGCAAGGCACGTAAAGCTCGGACAGATAGAGCAGAGAGAGCTCCTCTTCTTCTCTTGACTGGTCCGAAACCAGTCCTGCCGCCGCCCATCCGTGACCCCGGACCCCGTCATCCGGTCGGTTGCTCGCTGTGGCATCGTTGCTGCCATCGGACCTCCTTCTCTCTTCTATCCTTTTCTCTTTCTCTTTCTCGCTCTCAGAGATCCCCGTTGTTTCCACCTTTTCTCATCTTCCTCAATCTTTTAATTAAAACAATCCGTCTAATTTCATTTCGTCTTTTGTCTCTTCCTAATTTTCTTCTTCCTAATTTTCTTCTTCTTCAATGATCATGCTTTTTTCTTAATGTCCTCGAACAACCCCTGACTTTCTTTTTTCCACCCTTTACAACTGCCGGACGTCAGGTGCGTTTCCCGTAATCGCCGGATACCCCTCAGTCTACTTGGCCAGTTTGACTTCGCATTATATCCTTTGTGCCGCCGGTAGATAGCGTGTGTCTGTCGGATGTCCGTGGCTTTTTATCGGCAGGAAGTGACAGGTGTTGGCGCACACATAGGAGAGAGTAACGCTGGTGGAAACTGGTTTTCGTTGTGTATGAAAATATATTATTCCAGTTGGTCCTGTATTATTCCTTTTTTCCTTGTAAGAGGAAGTGTGGATATTCTGCTTCTTTAGGTTTTCCTTTCTAGTTGTAATTAAGATCTCTTGAACTTGATAGATAGTTTCATCCATTTCATTAACGTAATACTCTTTTGTAACATTCATTCAGTAATTTTTTCTATATCGAAAGGTGTTGTTACGTAGTCTGATAAAAGTGGATATCCTTTCTAAAAGGATGAGTGTCCTAGTTTCGTTGGAATTCAGAATATCTCATTGTTCTTAATGCTAGCATAATTTTCGGATTTACCACAGAGAGAAATAATATAAGCACTGTTTTATCTGTGAATACGCAGCTCCTCATAATAAAGGGTGGAGTCTAGTTGAATCACTCTTAAACATCAGTGTGTCTCTCGGCTTTCATGGTGACAGTCGCCCGGTGAGAGTTGCCTCTCGTAATAATAGAGTTGGTGGCGTAACATCTCTTGTGTCTTTCGGGGAGGGAAACTTCCCTTAACACGAGCGGACGCTTCCCTTGTGTCTCCTTAAGTATGCCACTTGTCTATTATCCAACAATCGTTCGACGAAAGGAGAGAAAAACGTTCTTGTATGTCTTCATCCTGGCTGTGCTTTCTATTCACTCCTTTTTTGGTCTAATCTTTTAATTAAAAGACTAGCTCTTTTTTTTGCCTCCACACACCAAGAAAAGTAGACAGAGGATTAACATTGCGTGCGCAGAGCTTTTCGGTCGGAAGTCGACGGGAAGAGTTCACCCTTTCGGAGTAATGGGGATGCAAAAGTCGTCTCTCTTTCTCTTTCTCTGTCTGGCAGGAACCGCCGGCATTCGAGTTTATCCTGGCAAGGAGCACGAAGAATGCTTCTTCTCTTCTATGGTGTATGGTGCCAGCCCTTGTTGGCCAAACCACCCCTTTTGGCGCGCGCGCCCTTGTGTTTTGTTGGTTGCGTGGTTGTTTTTAATTAAAGGAACTTCATCCTGAAAAGTAAATCGTCGCGAAGAAAGGCTGCTTTCTCAAGGACCACTGTTTCCTTTCTCTTGTACAGTTCTTTTTTCTATTCTTCACCCATCGCATTCACTTTTCCCTGATGTACGCTTGCTCCTCCCCTTGTCTGACTATTGCTGTGACGGGGACTCGTACTACTTACGAGTAGTTAAGATCGACGAAAACACCGACGTCTTTCTGACTAGGATAATATTAATCATAGGCTTCCTAGGTGTCCTTGAGATAATATTTTATAATGGTATTAATTTTTAATTAAACTTAATTAGTATTCATGCATACTGAAATAGAAAAAAAATGCGAGTAATCACAGTTGGCAATGAGGAAGGCTTTAATTATCGGGAAAATGACGAGTCTCTTGCAATTGCGAGTCAATCGGATTCTGTTATTACCAGGCAGAGGGCGCCACTGCTTTTTAATCGCTGAGTGCTAATAGGCTGTGTGTGGCTCGGGTATTATGTACCTGATTACACGCTACTCGTGAACGGTGCGTCAATATTTCGCTCCGCCCAACTCGACTCCCTCCTCCCAAAAAAGCTTACAATAAATTTCACAAGCTCCAACCTCCTCTCTTTTAATGTTGTTGTTTTTTCACGTGCCGCTGATTTCCACGAGCAAAGCGATGGCCGAACGCCATAATCGAATTGCGGTCCACGATCGTCCAACGACACCGAAAATAAATGCGATCACAAAGGATTAATTAAACTCTCCCTTTTCCTCTGAAATTGCAAGCAACCTCGACCATGTTTCGTAATAAACAAAATCATTCTTCCTACATAATAATTCGATTATTCAAAGCATCGCTACATTTACATCTTCGGACTGGCATCACTCCAGGAATGCACTAAACTCCTTTCACATCTCAGTGATTTTATGGTGCTCCTTGGAGGATGGCGATTCACAGTTACCATAATGCGTAGTTGTCCCGAAATACAGACTTTCTCAATTAATAATAAAACTGTTGGAGATAAATAAATATTTATAAATCAAAATTCATCATTCTTTAGTGATTTGACTTCTATGAATATGTAGTTAAGTGTGTGTGTGTGTGTGTGTGTGTTAGTGACAGTGAGTTCCTTTGCTCTAAGCAAGAGGAATCAGAAGGTGTCGGCTCTCACAGGGAATGGCACGCATAGAGTGGCGGGTTCGGGTGCGATGAACCCGATAATGCCAGCCCGCTTGCCACGTAAAATCGCCCTGCCGTGACGTATTCCGCCTTCGTGATCTTCCCTGGCAAGGCTTTCACGGTTACCGTTAGTTCCACCAATGGTAGACCAACCCGGATTAGTCATAGTATTATATCGAAAAGCTTCTGGCAAGCTTATCAAAAGGTTATTCACCCTTTTTCGAAATACTTTATTATTCATTCGTCGATTTACTCGCACGAAAGTTCGCACTTTTTTTCTCTCTCTTCCCATTTGAAATTCCTGTTTATTCGACTAAGCAGTGAGTACAATGGCAAAGTAGAGGTTACTGAATTGGGATTCGTTGACCTTGCTGCTAATTTCGAAGCTGACTGTCGTACGCGGCGGCACTGCCGCCGTAAACAAAGAGGTGTTTCACTGACGCGCGAGAGGAAGAGCTTATTTTCGTTGCAGGCCGATAACCGAAAGCCCTCAGGCTCACCTCGACACCACCTGATGCCGACAAAGGCCAACAATCAGTTTCTTATAGATAGTATTACGCATTTTGTTTATTCTTCAAAATAGAATTAATTATTTCTTTGTATTATGACTGGATAAATTCAGATAATATAATTCTGTCGGTTCTCAAGTTCATTAAACAGTTCGAATAACAAGATATTCAAAGGAATTTTATTTATTCTCTGACAGTCTAGCACAATAAAGAGACAAGTCTCGATCAACTATCATTTTCAATGACGACTTACAAATGAAAAGAATGAAATAACCAACTCTTATTCTAACCAATGTAATGCCCAACTCACCCAGCAATATTTATCACGCATTTGGTATCAGCGTATCAGCAGAATTGCTGAATACTAAATCCATTATCAAACCCACTCTCGCAGGCGCACTCGGAGTAAAACCGCTGGTGCATTGAATTATGAGAATTATTTATGCCATCGATACTCATTAAATCGCGGACAAGGATAATTTTGCTCCGCCCCGATAAAATCAGCGTGAAAGCGCACCTTTGACGCTGGCGCACCAGCTCGAAATATCATTATTTCGCCTGGAGGAAATTGCTCGGCCAATCCATTACAATGAATTTCATTATCTGTCGATTCCTTGGCAGAGTTAATTTTTTACTTTCTTCATATCTATCCTTTGATATATCAGTTTCATAAGAATGATAGTTTAATCATTACGATGTCTCTTAAAAAATAATACTAGTAATCAAAAGAAATATTGGCATGGAGTAAAATCTCTTTTCGAACTATAAATTCTATTGAATAATAATCAATGACTAATTGAACCTTTCCTGCCTTCAATATTCTTCTTCCGTTGGGAATTATCCGGTCGAGGATGACAGTGTCGATGACTCTATCCGGAGGTGTGCACTTACACGCGTGGAATCATGACTTTTAACGAGACAAGGGGAGAGAGAGAGAGAGAGAGAGAGAGAGAGTGAAAAAGAGAGAAAGCATGGGAGAGGAAGAGAGAGAGAGTCACGTCTGGGAAAAGTGTCGCCATTCGAGCAGTGGCTTTAATCTGCCGCACGGCGAATCGATCGTCGTTGGTGCTATTAATCACTCTATCACATTAAACCGCTCTCATGCAATTTATGGTGCTGGGATGCATAATGGCAGGCTTCCATCCTATAAGTGAGTAGCGGCTTGTGCCGCGCAGTCCTTCTTCCCCCATAAAGTCGAAAGGGGGAGAGAAAAGGTACGATGACTACGACGATGAAAATTACGCGAAGACGCATCCGGCACGGTCAGCCTTCTTGGATAATTAAAACCCCAGCAGTCTTTGCTTGCCGGCGATTCGTTACGGTCCTTTGCCATCTTTGCCCGACGTGTAATCAATCGAAGTATGAACTTGCTATTAAACCTGCCCTTCTAACAACTAGACAGACTTGATCGACGATCGCCGTCTGTCGATCCGATGTTAATGTGACTGTCGATTATAACAATTAACCCGTTGAAGATCGTTAATAAAACTATGACTATCTTCGATCACTATATTGCCTTCATCCCTTATTCTATCATTCTATCTTTCTCCTTTGAAATCCTTATCTAATTAATAAATAATAATCAGACCCCTCAGACAGGATGCTCGACTAATATTTATGGCTTCGAGCGAAACAAAGAGAGAAATTCAGTTGTGCAAGCCGATGGTGAATATCGAGCGATAACACTCCGACGCACGTCTCCGCAACTTACATCAGGGCACAAAAAAAAAGAGAAGAGAGAGAGAGAGAGAAGGGAGTGAGAGCGACTTTAATTACCGGCGGCTGGATTCGCGACCGGACGCACCCATGGGGCAGATTACCCCGGTAATATCAGCCGAGTTTTATTGCCGACGAAGAGCAAAAGAGAGAGAGAGAGTGAGAGAAGGTAGAAGGGTGGTAGCGAATGAGAGAGAAAGGGAGAGGATGAAGAGAGAAAAGTCGAGGTTCTAAATGCAGCGTGACTCACAGCATACTCATCTGGCACACCAATGTTTCCACTCTTATTGCACGACTCCCTCGGCACCCTCTACACAGATCCTGTCACTCCTACATCCCCTCTAATATCTCCTTCATCCCTTTCCATCTATCAACCCTTTCCTTTCAACGCCATCATATTTTTCCAACTACCAAAGAATGATAGTGTAAAACTAGATCTAAATGTAAAATGTAATTTATACCACTTGTCACAATCGAGCACTTACCAGAAAGACATTTCAAAGTCGTGTTATCCAAAGTGGAGGATTTTAAGGGATGAAAGTCCTTGGAAGAAAATTCGTCGTCTTTCTCTAGGTATTTTCCTTCGCCCGGAATAATCCAGTCCCTTTCTTCTCGACAATCCCATTATCCAGCAAGCATTAATAATACACCGAGGGGAGCGTCTATCTGGGAACTTAAGAAATTACGTGGATGACTTTGGCGAATCATGATGGTTCCTCGGCAACCCCTCTCAGCCTTTCAACCCTTGTGTTGAAAGTAGTATTGCATTTTGTGGAATATAAATAATTAAGAGTTTCATTTTTCATTCAATATCCAAGACACAAGAAATTAAATAAACTTATATTCTATAAAGTGATATACTAGTTTCAGAGATATTCAACCCTCTCATCACTTTCTCAGACCACCCCCAACGCGACAACCCTTTTCACCGCCTGTTTTGGACGGCTGGGTTCTCTTTTCGACGAAACCACCCGGCCAAGTGATACATGGGGTGGGTTCGAAGGGGATGGTTGCGTAGGAGGGTGAGAGGGTTGGACGAAGCAGTTGAATAGGGGATAGATTACTGGGCCAGGCTTTACCAGGCCAAGTACGACTACGCTTCAGAAAAGGGGGGGGGGCTTTCAACGTAATCTTTCGTGAATAGTCGTATTTGACGAGGGTATACTAATATGTCATCAAGACTTCAAAGCACCAAATAGAACAATCATCGACTGATATGTTCCTTTTAAGTATTCTATGTTTCTTCTATTCTCCATTTTTAAATCATTGAAATATTAGTAAGTGCATGACATTTATTTTTCAAGTATGAACGGTGAATGAGCGATCGAATGTAAATGATCGCTTTTAACAGCTGACTAAAGGAACGCGACGTTCATTGAAGCCTCTCGATGAATGGCACGCCCCTTTTCCTCTGATCGATCAGATCGCTCTCGATACCTGCTCGATTCTTCGACGACCCAGAGAGTCACGCATAGCCCGCTGAATATCAGCAGGCAGATTCGTGAAATTGACGAACAAGCCGACCAGCAAACCCATCGATTTCTATCTACGCAATAGTCGAACGCGATCGTCCGTTAGTAACCAAGTGGAGCATCGAATGTGAACAGAGAGAATCGTTCTCAACAACGAGAATCACCTTTGTCCTAATTAAACCTTTGATAATCGTTCTTAAAAGAATACGAATAATCCCAATTCGTTAATAATACAATAAATACGATCAATATCAATGAATATATATCTCCAAAATTATCCCAGTCGATTTTTCACTAACAATTTATATTACTTTTTCATTCCAGGCTTGAAATATCTCCACTCAGCCAGGATCCTGCACAGGGACATTAAACCAGGCAATCTTCTCGTCAACAGCAATTGTGTCTTAAAAGTAAGTCTTTCATTTATTATTATAATATTTCATTATCATCGTACAATTAAAGAAAGAGAACTAATTAAAATTTCTATCAATAGATCTGTGATTTCGGATTGGCTCGTGTGGAGGAGCCCGATCAGAACAAGCACATGACCCAGGAAGTAGTGACGCAGTACTATCGTGCGCCAGAGATTCTGATGGGTGCGCGTCACTATACAGCGGCTGTGGATGTATGGAGTGTCGGCTGCATTTTCGGCGAGCTCCTTCGTCGACGGATCCTCTTCCAAGCTCAGAGCCCCGTGCAACAGGTTCGTTCTTGCGCTTAGGTCATTGTCAAGTATCGACTCCTACTCAGTCATGATTCATTGCAATGATTCTTCACTTCAATATAAAATATAATTTTCTATCAATTCACGTATTACAGTTGATATAGATGTGTATCAGTGACTGGGCGGGGTCGTATAATAGTGTGAGTTAGTATTGAAAGGATAGGACTACATGATCCGGTTGATTTTCAGTTGGAGCTGATCACCGAGCTGCTGGGAACACCAACCCTCGAGGATATGAGGTACGCGTGCGAGGGTGCGAGGACCCACATGCTGAGGCGTGCACCGAAGCCACCCTCGCTGACGGCTCTCTACACCCTCAGCAGCCAGGCGACGCACGAGGCCGTCCATTTACTCTGCCAAATGCTAGTCTTCGATCCAGTAAGTTCACTTCCCACCCACCCCCCGCCCCTCGAACATTCTCCTTTTCCTCCCTGCAAAGCCATAACACCCCCTTGCTCCCTATTTTTCTTGTCAGCTATGTTGCGGACTACTTCTATTGAAGAGCTGCTACGAGTGAAAATCTCTAGGAGAGCAAGTACTTCTCTTGGTAAACAATGGGACTTTCATCCGCCAACCAAATCTCCCATACGCTCTAGTTTAGAAAGGTTGTAGGATAATGGTTTGCGGTATTTTCGTGTAAGGCAGAATTCCATGATAAAAGGAGAGTCAGAAAACTATGTACGAAGTTTCGTTCTACTTCTCTGAATCCTCAGGATCACGGACGTACTCTTTATTTATCGGTGAACTTCTCTTCTACTCTCAGATGGATATGAAAAGCTTTGTTTAATCGCGCGAGCCCGCGCGCATTTTCTTGTAGAGATTAACCTCTTCCAGTTTCCCAGCAGCCATTCAGGGTGTATTGGGAAGTTCATAAGAACGATTTATAAAGCAAGCTCTAGCCGCGCGCCGACTTCAATGTACTTTCGTGCGAAAGGGCTCATAAGCATGCCGCTTCGATACTTTATACAAATATTTTCAGTAATATAGTTAACGTTAAGCTGAGAACCGGCCAGAAATTGCACTAAAACCCTTTATTACCGCTGACGAAACTCGTTTTATGCAGGGTATAATAAAAAAAGGAGATGTAGTAGCCTGTTAAACGGAGTGGTTACAAGTGTTGTTTGCATTCCATGTATTTCTGTAATCCCATCGAAACGACAATGTAGAAACGATGTTAAAACATCGTTAGAATATCCTTACGTGCTATTGAAAGCTTTTGATTACCCATTTACACGAAGAAGTCGATCTTAGTTTATTTTTAAATCAAAGTTAATGATATTTAACGAGTTGAGGGGGTGGCAGAATTTATTTCCCTTCGAGCAAGCAGCTTATTTGATTTGATGGCGTTTGTTGAACCGTTTGTTCTTACTTTCCGCAGGACAAGAGGATCACTGTGGTGGATGCACTGGCGCATCCTTATCTCGACGAGGGCAGGCTCAGATATCACTCGTGTATGTGCACGTGTTGCTACACAACTAGCGCTGGCATGAGACAGTACACCGGAGACTTTGAGCCGGCGACTTCGCATCCCTTCGATGATCTCTGGGAGCGTAAACTTACCACCGTGCAGCAAGTCAAAGGTAATTATCTTCTATTTATTTTTTATTGTCATATTCAATCGCTTATACGAACAATGATGTAATCAGGAATTCTTACGAGGAACATCATCTCCCTCTTCTTCCCAAGTGATTATCTGATTGGTCCATCGTGTTTATTACCGGGAGTTCGTGCGAGTGGTGAATTAGAGTGATTGGAGGTGATTGAAACTACGAGCGCCGGGCTCTTTACTATGACAATTGTGCGGCCACTTGTTTAAATGAATTAAAGCCTCCTAATCGTACTTCTCGCATTGGCACTCGCTATGCTGTCAGTTGTGCTAGTAAGAAATCATCATTGTAACTTCGTCCCTTTAAAAACATTATTGTTACCATCTACAACACGTGCTAACACGCATACCGACTGCTGTAATGAACTCGTTATGCCGTCGTAGTCATTCAGTAAACGGGTAATGAAATACAATCGTGAAACCGTTGACAACTCAAGGTAATCCGGTACTTCGTTTGAACATCTGTAAACGGATGCGTGCGCGTGCGCTATCATACAATGATGAAAACAGTCTTTCGTGATGGTTGGCTAAAAAAGTCGCTTTGGATTCAAAGGGGATACAATAGTTGGAGAGGAACCGCGTATGAGAACCGGCCTTTGAATTGAATCGTGGGCGCAACTTGGTCCAGAGAGAATGCCTGTCAATTCTGGAGGGAGGAATGCATGTTGATTGAGGCAAACTCAAACCTCAGTTGACAGTAAATTCCTATTGAATCCCACTTGGGTGCCTGCCTTTCTCACCTGGAACTCCCATTGCTTGTCTGTTTCAGAGGAAATGCACAAATTTATAGCGGAGCAGCTGAACACATCGCGCGTGCCGCTCTGCATAAATCCGCAGTCCGCAGCGTTCAAGAGCTTCGCAAGGTAAGCCATAGCTTAGCCGACACTGCAACCCTTCCGAAAGCCCTTATCCAATCAATCGCTCTAAGTCAGTACAAAGTACAAACCAGTCAGTCAGAATTCTATGTGGTTCAATAGCGAGGAAAGCACAGATACACACAAACAGACACAGACACATAACATTCATATAGAACATAGAGAGAAAGTATACACACGGATTCGGGTCGAAAAAGGGAACGAGTCTGCAAGTGAAATGATCTAAGTCCTCGGAGGAAAAGTATAGATGGATATAGGTGGAAGCAAACCCACCCTCCCCTCCCAGATCTTCCCCTATCCTATCCATTCCCCTCCCATTTTCCCGCCGTTTGATCAACGACGCTTTCCCCTTGAGCCACCTTCCTTTCTGAGTGGATCTCCAGCACCCCGAACACCCCACCAACCCCCTGATACACCACACACAACCTGATCGAACAAACCACCCCGTCACACCACTCCATCCCCTGGAATCGAGCAAGCTTCTGCACACAGGCACAGAGGGGGTGGAGGGGGCGTGTAAGGGTGAAAGAGGGATCTCAGAGAGGCACACAGTGTTTTTGAGGCGAAAGCGCACACCGCGGTATTCCGGCCTGAAAGAGCGAGCATTCGAGACTTTTCACTAGGATACTTTGAATACGGTATTTTCGAAATTCCATAGAACGAAAGGAAAAGTAGTATTGATAATCATAGTATTGGATATTAGTGGCTCGAGAAATAAAAGAAGCATTGTGAGCAGCCCTGAGAATGAAGATTCTATCTTCACACATAGCAGCAGTATTAGTAAAGAAAGATTAGTTAAAGCAACGATGACGTTTTAAAAGGAAAAGTGTATAACACTGATATTATTGAAGAAAAGGATTAATTGATAGTTATGTCTATGATATCTAAATGGATTGTTTGACGAAAAATCTAACAATTTCTCGTGTTGCTTATTGCCGTCAAGTTAGAGCAAGCCGATCGCCGAGCCAGCGCCCTGCGCCGCGTATACGTATACGTTACTACTACTACCAGTACCGAATCAACTATCTGCCACTGTCAACTACTATCGACTACTACCGCTATCGTCTACCACTACTACTACTACCGCTACTACCAATCGTGTTACGTCTCCTCCTGAACCGAATGAACAGAGAGTCAGCTATAATCAGCGCGACCTCGCTCGCAGAGGTACTTGAACAAAATACCATTTTTTAAGCCACCACTCATTGCGTTTTGTGTTTCTTTTCGTCTCTCTCTCTCTCTCTCTATCTTTCTCTGTCTACTTCTAATTTTTCGTTCCACCCACTATCATTCTATCTCTCACTCTTTTTCTCTATCTATATATACATATACTACATGCTGTCTCTGATCGTATTGATATCCTCGCTTCTTCTTGCATTCCTTTTTGCCTTAGCTACCACTCTGTATGACTGGGAGTAAAAATACATAGATGTTTTTACTAAACCGTGCCCACCCACACGGCGTCCCTACGTCTCTAGAATTATGTATAGCTCGTCGTCTCTCTGCGTATACATAGATATACATATATATACATATATTTTGTTATATATCTCTATATATTCATGTGTATTTTTGTCCACGTATATGTACCTGCCATGTATTTGTCAGATCACACCGAGCCGAGTGTCGGACTTCCGCGGTACCTCGCCGGAAGTACCAGCGACGAGGGTCGAGCATCGATTAGTCTCTCTAATTAAGGTGATGCACACTTCAGATTCTTTCCATCCCCAGTCTAATCAATCTCCTTGAAGATAGTCGCGTTACTTCTCTTAATCCGTGAGGGTTGAACAGACTCTTGATAAACCGCGCCCGCGCATTCGAATAACAAAGAGATGAAAGTAGAACGGAGGATGCGACTGTCCCCGAGGATTCAGAGGTTTTCGTCGCGTGAGATAAGTTCTAGTGCTAATTAGCGTTAGCTTCCTGTACCCGCTTAATTAGTGACGTACTACGGTAATACGAGAACGTTACTAGTAAACGCCTGGCGTTTTTAGTTTATCTAAAATCTTCCTTTCGCATAATATCTTCGCATATTGAATCGACAAATGAAATAGTCTAGTTTAAATATTCTCGCACGAGACTCGTCGCTGGTGACTATCTGGCAATGAGAGGGGAAAAAACGAGAAGAAAGAACAATGAAAAACTCCGGTTAGAAAGAATTCGTACATTCACGATAATAGTAACCCTTAAAAATATCCTAGAGCATCCTACCCAATTCCAATCTGTAGTTAGATCATTTTGTAAATCTTTGCAGTAGCTATTGGTAATCCTGGCGTGATCTGGCCATTGGCATAATGACTGTAATATCTTCAGTTTTTGTTTTTCTTACGCCCCACGACAGTCATCGAATGATGTTTCTCGAGGAGATGGTGAAGGGTACGCGGTAAAATGGTAGACGATATCTGTTAATAATTCATACTCTTTTTTGGAATTTCCACCCGGTCGTAAACAAACATACTATTACTGTCATTTCGCCAAAAGACAAACGGTCGTCTATCGCGCGTCCTGACAGCTGCATGGAAACTAGAGACAATTTTCTTCTTCTCCCTACATTGTTCTTTTTTCTTTCTTTCTTTTTTTTTTTTTTGAGTGCTCCATACACGCGTGTCTCAGCTGTTGCTGCTGCTGCTGCTATTGCTGCTGCTTCTGTTCACCAATGCACGCTTCACGACTGGCAATGTCGAATTCAGAAGCTTCACTTCGGAATCAGTGGTCACGGGGACGCAGGGCGTTTCTTAACTTGAAGAGCGAGTTGAGATAGTAGTGATACCGAGTTTAGAATCTAGCGTAGATAGCAAGCCACAATATATATATATATATATATATACCTTGTAGTGAGATTTCGAGTAAATTAGTGTATTTCGAACTTCGGCAAGTTCCAAGGATCGATCTCTGCCAGTTAGAACCAAGCAACTCAATCAGCTTTATATCCCAAACCCTCCCACCCAACCCCCTCTCGGCCTCTTCCACCCCCTTAATGAGAGAGACGCACTGCTATCCCCCCCCCCCCCCCCCCCCCCCCGTTGACGATGCCAGTTCGTGAACGCTCAATTAGTCGGCGTGAGCTCCGAGTGCGAAAACGAACGCTTTGGCATTTAGCGCAATGAGCAACCCCTCTAGTGTCGAGGAGCACTTTGCACTTTCATCGTGTACAGCCTTTAGAAGTCGAGCCGCCGAACCGTGTCCCTCGAGGCAGTCGAGCGAGCGAGCGAACGGGCGAGCAGTCGATCAATCGGGAATGCTTGAACCAATATATACTAATAGTAATGACTTAGAGAGGATAAGAAAGGTTCAGCGGCGTCGACACAGTAGCAAACACCTCTGTTTCTCTCCTGCAATATCACAAAGCGACCAATACCCATGAACCTTCCGTGCCCATCTCACCACCACCCCTCCCCAATGTTTCCTCAAAAGCAAAAGAAACACAAGTATCGCGCGCCTGCCAGGCTCGAGCGAGTACCATCACTCTCTAATTATGTCTTCCTACGTTTTACAGCTCCACGGTGGCCCATCCCTCGGAATTACCACCCTCTCCTCATCAGTGGGAATAAGAATCCTCCTTCGATAACGCGCATGGACATACTACGCCCGCCTCGATGGTAGATACTCGCCAAGAACCCAAGGAACTACTTCCGCAAGCTGTGCCCAAGAACTTTACCAAGCGATGGACAAGCAATTGGATTGGATGAGAGAATGCCTGTCGATTGAAACGGAAGTCTGTAACGGGTTCGGGAACACTTGACGCGAAGAGCGCGTAAGATCAATTGATTGAAGAAAGGAGGAGTAGAACTGGTGTCGATTAAAGCCAGGACCCACGTAAACTGTGGAGAAAGATGAGCCAAGAGAGACAATAGACTGCCGAGCACTGTAGCCTCAATTTTCGACTAGCTGATAAATGCATATACATAGATATATATATAGATATATATATTAAAAAGTATATATAATGATGCATATTATTATACATACGGAATGAAGGAGGATGGGAGAGAGGTCTAAGAAGAGAGCCGCAAGTAGCCAATTTTACCAGGGAATAGTTAATTTCAAGAAAGAGAGCGCGACAATGACCGACTTTCCGAGGTGGAAAAAAAGGTCCTCTGAGAGAAAGGAGAGACGGGGAGACAAACACGAAGACATTGTATAGCCGATAAGAGGAAGCGTCGAAAAGACGGCCAGTCTTTTTTTTAGATTTTACACACTTATACGTATATGTACATTATTACCAATCGCAGTCACGCAAAGACAGCTGGCATTTAAGTCGACTAGCACGAGGGAGAAAGGTGCCTAGAGTCGTCCGCATAACACAATGATCTCTCCTCTTATTTTTAATGCCTACTGAGGATGAATCCACGGATGATTCAGGATCAGAGGAGACACAAGGGAGTGCCCGGTATCGTTCGGAAACGAGAGACGCCGATGTTCAGGAAGTACCGAGACTTGTACTTTCCAATGGAACAGATGTACTCGATCGCCGACAAGCCCACTCAGGATTTCTCGTAGGGGAAGCTGAAGAACCACTAACAGATACGGGGGTACCTTCGTGCGAGTACCCTCGTCTACTTTGTACCTGCCCACTGAAGACAACGAGGAAAACTACAGCTCCTCCACGAGAATCCTGCACTGTCCGTTTGCTCACTACGTGTGCCCGACTAATGTACGAGGGATGGAAAGAGAGAAGAAATACGCGTTCGATTGTCGGCCCCTTTCGTCCCCGATAGAAGGAGCAGTGAATGTACCAGTAGCTAACACACTTAATTCTACGAGTACTGCATCCACACATACCGCACGCCTAGGATTAACGATAAGTCTCTAATTAGCGCGTGCCACCTAAGAAAATGCGCGCTCCAGGGAAACAGCACTTCCAGAGACCAAAGGCCGCTGAATGGTGTGTGTTGCGAGAAGATAGAGTCAAATCTATAGCAACCAGAGTCACGCAAATGCAAAAGCTACGCACGTACTGATCGAGACATCGAAAGACAAAGTTTTGTGCCGACTGCAAAAGTCGAGAAGAGCGTGAACCTCGCTTTCCTATGATGCAAGGGAACGAGAGTGAGGGGATTTTATCTCATGATGGACAAGATCCTCGAGGTTCTTATTCTCAGTCGACGTAATGTTTGTCTCTGAAGCCCTGCCGCTTCTGAGACGACATGAAATTCATTTTATCCCCCCCCCCCTCCCCCGACCCTCCCACTTTCGTCACGCTCCAACGATTAAAGTCAGTGCGGACAAAGCACACGTGCTGCGAAAAGAAGAAGCAGCGGAGGAAATCAAATGAGATGTAATTGATTCGACGAACAATTCGAAGTAAATGATTTTTGAATGTGATACCAATGGATCACATCGAAGTAATTGAAGGTGATTATCTTCTGTCCGATTTGGACAACCCTCAAAGTGAGAGATGCTTCTCGATGTACGTGTCACTTGTTGCTTTGGCGGAGTAATCCTTGTTCCATGGATTCTCAAGAGAAGAGAACTAAGTCAGAGAATGCGGACTCTGGAAGAAGAATCACGGCCTGTTCGCCGTTTAGAAAACGTGGTGTCCTTAAAACTGTCGCTTCGACCAGCAACTGTTCAGCGGGCAGTTCCTGCGCTACTTGCAGAGAATGCTCGAAAAATATTTCCCAATGCTAAAAGAGCCCCAAGAACATTTGGCAGCGACTTGAACCAACGTCAAATAGATCGCTGATAGATCTCACCCAAAGGATCTAACGAGCGAGCGGAAATGAAGTCGCAATTATCGTGGATTTCTGCTGTGAAGCTGCATTTTTCTTCGTGACTTCCAATGGAGGATACCTGTCGACTTTCCTTCAACCTCAAGGCTACCTAAGAACCGCCAGGATTCCCAGCGGAAGAAAGAGAGAGAGAGAGAAAGAGAGGAACAAGGAGGAAAGGCAAGCAGGATCTACTACTGTACTGAATACACTGCCGACGATTAATACATAGCGCGACGGTATCGTTCATAGCAACTAGGAATACGCAAGAGAAGGAGACGCGCGAACAGGGATATATTGTTCCACTTGTCCGAAGTCGTCTTTGCATAAATAGGTACCTTCCACTATTAGTTCTCTCTTCTTTCGTAAGCTCACGTGCAAGATCTCTCCCTCTGGTTTCTCATTGTGTTTGATACCTATTTCGCGCGAGGACAAGTTCAGTTCTTTAAAGAATCCCTTTTAGTATCGAGCACGCTCTTAATGTCAGCAGTCAGTTAGCATTTGTCTTCGGTAAATAGGCGCACTCTAGAAACCATAGTAAGAGAGGCGCGCCGATACCCCACTATTACGTTCTGAGTGTGATTTTAGCTTAAGTGATTTAGATAGCCAGTAGACCAGGAGGATACCTTAAGGACTTAGGTAGCGTTTAAGCAGTAGCCACTCGTTTCACTCGTTTGATTCTTTTGTAAACGACAAAAAAAAACACATGTGTTCTCTTTTTTACGCTGGAGCAATTGATTGCTATTTGGATCGTTGTGGTTGGACCAGCCGAGCCCTGCGATCTATTATTCTTTTAAGTATTCTTAGCGAATCTATCGTATCCATGGTGTGGTAGGATTAATTTTTCTCAATCGGACAGGAAAAGAGGGCGCGGAGGGCAGGAAAGCTGAGCGATGGTGGTTTCGATATAGGCGCGCGCGCGCGATACCCTCGCCAACCAAAATAAAAAAAGACATGCGAATCTTCGTCGCGAGGAACGACCGTGAGCACTCTGGTCGTACTTACATATATTTACAAACAAACAAAAAAAAATTGTGAAATAATACGAGGCATGTGTATACGTAGACTTCGGGGAAGAAAGAAGTTGTACCACGTCGTTCTCATCATTCTCAGAATATACTAATCCTCCCCTCATCCCCTTAGTTTAGAGACACGCGTGTTTCCAGCCCAGATCCTAGTGTTCTCGGTATATTCTACTTCGTGCCTGAAGTAGCACTTCGTAATTACACTGACTTTTGTACCGCGAGCTAGGCCGTAATGACAGTCCGAGCACCTTTTGATCGTATAAGTAGTTAGCGACGATGTTTTTCTATATGCCAGTCTTAAAGAATAAGCAACACACTCTCTGCCGCGAATTGCAGAGAGCAAAACCGAGCATGACGTGTCAGCTTTTTCCCTCGAAGTCTCCTTCTGTAATTAAATAATGTAGCGTCGATTTCATCACTTCGGGTAGCTAAGCGCTTCTCTCATCATCTGTATATAAATCATCGCGTTCACCCCCCCATGTACATACATACATACGTTGCCTAGCTAACGATATTACACAAATTACAGATGCACACACACACACACACGTACATACATACACAGACACACATTGCAACCTCGGTATCCGAGATTTTCGTCGCGAGCCAACCAAGAATCTTCAATTTCCGTAGAGCAAAGAGCAGTAACCACGACAAAAGAAAACTAGAAGATGAAGAAGCAGACAAATATGCATTAATTAATTACATGGGTGTAGTACTTGGCGCGACGAAAATTCATTAGAGTATTTTTAACGAACTCACGAACACTTTGACGAAGGGACGACAATTCTTTAGACTGAACGAATACTTAGAGAGCAAGGAGACGCTGATTATCCGCGCGATTATTTCCAATAGATGCGCTTACTTGCACGCATTTGGAAGATTCCCATTCCTTGTTATCATCGACTTGTGCATCTCTATATCGATTCACATAGGTACGACTTGATTTGGTTTCGTTCTGTTTTTAAGTCTTCAGTCCACTGCGCCGCATTCGTCGGGATTTGTAAATAATTCTATAGCTCACTGTAGCGCTGGTCAGTCGGGCATTTAACTAAGAACTTTTCTCGAAAGCGAGCGAGACAGCGAGATGGGATCTTCGCCCGGGTCCCATAATGTAGATAGGTACACACACAAACACACGTGTACACACGCACGATCGCACATGTACACAGGAGCACCCAAATATCATGCACTCACACGAACATGTACACCCATAAAAATAAGTAAGTACCAATCGGAGACTACTTACAAGCAAAAAAGGAGAGGGGCGTGTGTTGTCTTCTCGCATTAAAGAGCCGAGTTAAAATTGTACTAGTGTGGAGGCTAGGTGATAATGCATAAGTCGTGTAAGGTACCTAACGTTTATAGATGTGAGTTTAAAATTAAGCATTGCAAGGACAAAAAAAACTCCACGTATACCCCCCCCCCCCAAACTTCCTCCCCCCCTCCCCCCCTCAACACTAGCGAATATGCCTTCATTATGGAAAGTGGCTGGCACGAGATGCACCAAACAATAAAGTTGCTGCGGATAAAACAACAAAAAATGAGAGAAGAACAGTGAAATACGACCGGAAACGACGGTTCTCTTGTCTCTGATTTGGCACACCATTTACCACCATTCCCATTATCCCCAACTTTCTACTTTTCCATCCAGTTCGATTTTTTTTCATCCCTTAATACTCGGACACCGAACACCGAGTATGTTTCACTTACTATATTTTATTTTCAGGTAATTTTTATTCGTCCGATCGGCATTTTGTATTCTCCTTCGAGCTCGTTCAGTTCAGACTTGTTTTCGCATCCGGGGAAGGCATTGAGCCAGTGGTATCTCGATGATTTAATGACTACACCTACACGACGATATGCATGTGTGCACACTCATTGTGAATATTATGAAACGAATGACAGACGGCATTCGGTTAGTGTACAGGTAGTAGTTGGCTAAGTATATTAAGTATAACTTAAGATTGCTTAAGAGTATAAAGTATACCTCAGACTATAATGCCTTCCCTAATTCTTTGTTTTCGTTTCTTAATCATTTTACGTTCCACGCATACAGAAACACGAGAACTGCCAAAGTAATGCAAGAGAGGAGCAACTTTCTTGTCGACTGTCGTCGTCCTCAGCACTTTTCGAGACGCGTGTATATAAAGAAGAGGGGGAAAAAAAGCACCTCGATTCTAAACGTTCTAAGAGTATGGAAGATAACAAAAAAAAAAAACTCTGATTTAAGGATTTCTCGTCGCTTTCGTATCGGTAGCGTTTGTAGCGGTCAGAAGTAAAGTGTGGCGACCTGTCGTTAGTAACTAAGAGGCCTTAATATACTTGCGTTTCGCGAATCACCGTTTCTCGGTATGTACGAATTTAAGCATAGCAAGTACTTAGAAATATGCCAAGTCATATAAGAAATATTGAGACAAGGAGACAAATCTATTCTGTGTCATCAGGAGATGATTGTGCAAGGTTCTTCAACCTTTTCGAAAATCGTCAAGAACATTCCATTTAAGGTCGGCACCTTAGGGACCCAATACAACTTTCCTTAAGATATATCTGGGTCTCTTTCTCTCTTTCTCTCTCTTTCCATCCCTTGGCTCAAGCAGAATTAGCTCACATCTTGACTGGTAAAACATACGAGCAGAAAACTATTATACCATGGTACAAGCGTTCAGTTCCACGTGTGCCTCTCTTTCCTTCTTCCGTTTAAGATAATCGTAAGTGAGCTGAGAAGTCTTTGCGATAAAGTCGTAAAGAGAAGAGACTCGATTGGAAGCGGGTGCGCGAAGCTGTGGGTGTCGCAATACGAAAGGATCATTATTGTTCGGCTTATCTACCAAGCAATAAAGTTAAATCCATTCCAGAGAGAGAAAGAGAGAGAGAGAGAGAGAGAGAGTATTAGTGTTGTCTGCTGTAATACATTCTCCGTAACAGAACCCAGTAGAATTCTCTGGCGAACAATAAGACCGGAAAGAGAGATTAACGTTGGAACGAAGGTATCAACAGTGGTACAAAATGGTTATTTCCTTCGTGGAACACGTAAATTCGTTCTCCTATGGCATGCATCGCGCCAGTATAAAGAAACGATTAATATCACTTGGCTCGCAAACGTGGTAGAACTTAACTTGTAATCAAGTGAATGGTCGCATCTTTCACACTTCTTCCTTGGAAGTCATTTCCACCCAGCACTGCCAGTTTCCTAGTTTTCTTACCGCAGCTTATCTCGCCAGCATCCCGAATGCACTTCAGCATGCGGAAAGAACACAAACGCGCCGCTCGTATGCCTAATAAATTAACTTTCCAATTGTTGTGGTTTAACAATTTTTGTAGGAAAGAAATTGTGAAGTGTTAAGCTCCCATTGCTCGCAGACCACTCGTTCGAATTCCGCTTGGTGTCAGAGAGTTCGATATTATCGTAGAGCTGTCTCATTGCCAGTAATTCAGGTGCCGACCCTAATTCTACCCCTGTTTTCTACAAAGACCCTTGGAAATCTCTGTGAGCAATTCTCTTAAAAAAGACAAGATTGTAATCGACAGGGCAGAAAAAAGAAAACGAGTAATGCCAACACAATTTTTGATGACACAATTATCAGGATTTCTTGTAAATACATAGAGTACGATCCTGAGAATTTTGCGTACCTTGAAAGTAGCACGAAGCCTTCTCGCACTCTATTTATAATAAGGGAGAAAGAGGAGGTTCATTTAAGGATGACGCCAAGTGAAGTTGGATAAGCGGCAGGACGGAGAACCCAGGCACAAGAAAAAACAAAAGACCTCAGCTATTGTTGTACATAGACCAGGTAGATATTAATAAGAATTTCAATAGAATCGAATGGAAAAAGGTCATGGAAACAAGTGTAAAGAAAACTTGATAGATTAGAAAAAAGCACTCTGGCGAAATTCAATGAGACTTTGCGACCTGTAATCTAGTTCACAACCCGCTAATCTTCCACTTCCTTGGTGCCCAGTGGGATTAATCCACTGCACTTTATCGATACTTTCCACTCGGACTGATAGCCTTTTGTCCAAGCTGTAGAGAGTAGAGCACGTGTCTTAGCGATCGGGTTCGACGATCTGGCACTTCTCACTTCTACCAATATAGTTCTATTTTTTTTAACACACATCGGCCACACACCTTGCACGATTCACAACCGAATTCGAAAAGAATGCGATCTGTGTCTCTCCCGAGGGTTAAAACAATACTTATCGAGTATTGACCCTCTAATGCTTTAAATCGCATGGAGAATCTTTGGCAAGTGCTTGATCGTTGACCATCGAAAGTGTGTCGATATATTTAATGTTCTAAGTGTGTCCCCTTGTTCTCGGTGTTTCGTACTATTCTGTAAATAGAAGGAATTCGTAGCCAACCGCCGGCGGATCGCCAATCAATTAATAACTTCAGCCTTTTTCTTTTCTTCAACAGACAAAAGCCACCCTTTTTAAAAAGCCCAGCCGGTTTTCAGTGGTAATGTCGATATTACACTCTGTGATAGTAGAAATCAGGACGACACTCGATTTCGCCAAAATGAGAGAAGCATAATGGTAGAGCCAATGTTGTAAGCAACAACACTCAATGCACTTGGAAAATCCATAGCAATCGTTGGTAATTAACTTGAATTACCTGCAACTGTAAATAGGATATGCACTCAGTTTTGACAGGAAACCTCCTTGGAATCGCGAATCCCGTGTATTCCACGATAGAGTTTACAATCTCGAGGTTGAAGAGCCAAATAAACCGATGCCCTCGTGCATTTAATTAGCAACCAATGAGCAATTAAAGCTCGGCAATTCAAGCTCTCTATCTCTCTCTCCACTGTAAATAGGCCAGTTCGCCGGCGATTCTTGTGTGTAAAAGCGTGTGAAGTCTCTGATAGAAACACTAGTGTCAGATGTAGACACTAATCCGAGGTAAATGTATATTCCAAGCAAGTTCTCTATCTCTCGTGTCGACACTATCAATCAAGTATAGATCGTCTTGTTTAGTCAGATCGTACTTTGTACTCGAAGGATAATCGATAATCATTGAATGATTATATTCAATGATTCCATTATCTATTTCGAGAAACCCTAAACTCACGGCCAACATAATGTTTAGGAAAGATCGTATGCCTTCTACTTGTCTTACACGTCTCGTGATGGGGAACCGCCGTCTGACTGGGGCGGTCACTTTCTACTGCTAGATCTCGAAATCCTCGAAGTCCAAGTACTTTTCGCCAATCGGCAATTTGAAATAACATTCGAGAATTAATGAATATATAATCGAAGAAGTGTTAACGATGATTTGTGATCAGTAAGACGATGGTTTCCTTTATTAATATACTATTAAACAAAAAAACACACACACACACAACCGTTCTTCTTCTTCTTCTTCTTCTTCTTCTTCTTCTTCTTCTTCTTCCTAAACGGTATCCTTGCCTATCGACAATCTCTCTCAGATTTACCATACATTCATCTCTAATAAATCCATCGGGAGATCTTAGCTTTCATCGAGTATATATCTGTACTATTAAGTCCATCTTCGAAGGGAAGATGGCAAGGTGTAATATATAAATCTTACTAGAATAAACAAAAAAAAGGGCGGCAAAAAGTGTAGAGAAGAAATGAGAGCTCTACTAAGTAGGTACAATAGCGAAGTAGGAGAGGCTGATCTCCGCCGTGTAATTTTTGTATTTTCGAACGACGATGCACCCGAAGTGCAGTAAGATCATTGGTGGATCTAATATAAATATATTATACATAATTAAATATACATCACTGTAACACAGTACAATGCAGCGTTCTTATGAAGTAGAAGCGTTTCACCGATTAACTATTATCCCTTGTAATATAGAACACAGGAGAGCCGATTAAGGAGGACTGCGAGACTGTCCCGAAGGAAACTTTGCTCTCCCGATGGTCCATTACGCGAATCCCAAGAGAAAGCCAATATTTTTAAAGTTGAATCAAAAGAAAAGAAAAGAAAGAAAGAAAGAAAGAAAGAAAAGAAAAAATGACGCGATTACAATTACGACGAAGAGGAGAAAAGTCGATGAGTGATCTTTGAGAGTGATAGTCGATCGATTTGGATGCTGGAAATCGATATGATCTAGAAACCACGTGATAAGAAAAGAAAAACTCAACGGCCACGCCTGTTAGGAGGCGACAGCGTGTACTCGATGTAAATGTAAATAAATAGGGCCGGGAAGGGGTACACTTGTAAAATAGATGCGAATCGCACCACGTGTCGCGATCTGCCTATCTCCGTAGTTTCTAATCCTAGTTTATAAGGTGTACGGAGTCCGCGGCGTTTTAACTGCTAATCACTATTAAAGTAAACAAACTACTACCACTAAACGCCAGTTTATTCTATCTGTGTGTGTCGGTTTCTCGATTGGTCATAGATTTTGTATCAGCCCTTTTCTCTCTCTGTATAATGGTGTGTAGCGAGGGGGATGGTCGACTTCGATGAGTACAAGAAGATCGTATCGAGAAAAAGCAACGCCACCATTTCAAATTTATTATTATTCCCTTTTTTTTTTGCCACTGGATTTCTAGTTACAATTTTTATAAACCAAGAGAATTCCTTTAGAGTTCAATTGAATTCTTTTGGGATATTATTTCTTTGAAGTTTGATAGTTTTCTAGAAATAAATGAGTTGCTCAGTAATTAGTGAGTGCCGCGTGTATCCTGTATTTCGATGACTTCTCGTGCCTGTCGAGATCGATCTCTCGAGATGTAGATTCGACGGTGTCTTTCACGAACTAATAAGTAGTCCTTGCGGGGGAAAAAATGGGAGTTCGGGTAGAAATTGTGTTTTCGTCGAAAAGTTGTCAAGTTATAAGGAAAAAGTTGTCTGTGAGAACTTTATCTACTGGCTTTTGTCGATGAAAATATGATCTCGATTAATCCGGTCGATTGCACATTCGAGAATTTCTTGTGCACATATGCAGTAGATGTGTCTGCGCACCTGAGAGCCGGTGACCAGTTTTGAGATACAAAAGAAAAGCAAGGAAAAACCACTCTTTTAATGGATTACTCGGCCGAATTAGCTCGTACGCCACACAAGACTGTTTCGCAGGTCAGCCACCTGTTTCACTGAACAATGATTCCTTTTGCCGGGAGGACCCAGTTTGAGAGGAAATCAAGTACGAAATTGGTCCCGAGCCCTTAAACTCTTTGAACACTATTAGTTGTAATCGAAGAGCGATCCATCGATCAGAATCATCGATAATATCTTGTAATAAAATGTTAATGATTCAGTTCGATGTTCGATCGTAGCAATCGCTGTTTCACAAGAGTCGATCGATCGTAATAATGCACACTTGTCGTCGTAGTGTCGAAAAAAACAACTCACCGGGGAGCGTAGTCGATTTTCAGCCTCTTTTTTCACTGGGAGAGCACTCTCTCTCTCGGCGCTCTCGAGCACACAATAATCAAACTTGCGAGAATTCTAAATCAAAATGAGTGAAAGAGGAACGAGAGAGAATTTGTAGCAGTGCTTCTCCAGGCAAGATTAAACTTTCCAAAGGAAAGACTTTCAAACTCCATCGAATTCCATTAAAGAGTGAAACACTTAATGAACCAACCGAATGTGTTTTCTCTACAATAAAATGAGTCAGAATTAATTATAACGAGCAATCCTGAGAGACGAGAGAACACATTGATCTTCGATCACACACAGAGTTAATGAACTCTGATCGGTGTAATAGCGCAGGGTAGCATTTTCACAATTCTAGGATTAATTAAACCGACTTACTACTAGTGCTAATTATCTAAGTAACCACATTCCTCGATCTCTCGTCTCCCAGTAAATAAACAACGATGCTCCAGAATTTGTCCATACCAAAGAAACTATGTCTCTTCAATGGAAAATTTAATCTTTCTAGAAAAGCAAAATTAACCGATACGATATACTTCGATCGTGCAAGATTGATCGGGCAACAGGGCGAGCGAGCGGCGAACACTAGTGATACACGGCGAAACCAAAACAAAAAGAACAAAAATCAGAGCATTGAAGACTGGCAATCAAAATACTATCGTACGGAAAGTTAAACGTGTGCGAATTATCTTGTGTGTCTGGTATATTTAATTCGCCTAATATTTGCAAATAAAACACAAAAGATCGAATGAAAAACTTATCGAATCGATAACGGAATCAGAGCGGAATCCCAAAGCTTCCAGGTCAACTCTCTCGGCGATCAAAAGTTATATACACTATACATATTGTACATTAGAAGCAGAAAAGATTTATGGCAGTATAGTGACGGGGGAGATTGTATAAAAAAAAAAAAAATACGAAAATTAACCTTTGTAGATTAATGTAAATTCCGCTTCTCTTCTGAAGGTAAATTCTGCTTTTAACAGATTAATATACCAGACCGAGAAGTGATTCGCCGGAACTAATGCAAACTCTATGCAGCTCTCCTTCAAAGAATACATACCATAGGCCGTACAGTTTTGCGAGTAAAGAGAAATGCGCGTCTAATGTAACGCTAGCGAGTAGATAGGTAGGTATCTGCATTTCATGAAATTTAACATGCTTGGATAGCTCCTCAATAAATCGTTATACATGTTTTGATAAAGCTCAGATGTCTTTTTATTTGAAACCTCCTCGACCCAAATAGAAATGATTCATTAATACAGATTAATTGGATATATATATATATATATATATGTATCTAGTTTCATAGAAAAGGTGTCGTATTCTTTATGGTAATTGGTACGAGTCAGTCTTATCAGACTTCCTAATAAAGTTTCAACTAATAATAGAGAAGTTAAAGAGAGATGAGAATGAGCAGAGGCGTCGGTATCACTTAGCACGTCTCTAGTTGGCAGAGTTAAAGCTAAGATCATTATCTCCACCGGGTTATTACATCTCCGACTCACCGATTGGCAGCTGGGACATTGACAATAAATTGCAGCTGTCTTACGCCGGGAAATGGCAATGGTACTGGAACTCTTCTAATCAGCACTACGGACGCCATAAGTTATAGAATTAAGGAGTCGAATCTTAAATAACTGTCTGCTTTTTGCCGACACTATAAAACACTTCATTTTCCAGACCTATTATTACTCTTCAAATAAATCACTTTCCTCGCAAATTCTATTTATACTTCCAACCATAATTCCACTTAATGAAATATTACACTTTACACTTCAGTCATGAATTACTCAATGCTAGAATATTTACGGGTAAACATGTCATTAGTTATGTTTACAACCGTGAGTGGTAAGATGTGCTGCGTACGCGTGATTCCTACGTAAATGCAAAACACAGTGATGACCTTTCATCATTCGTCTTGAGACTCTCATCGGATGAACATCATCGCTCCGGTGGAGGATTCACTTTCCAACAACAATTCCATTTTCAAATTTCTACTGATTTTCTTACAAAAGGTAATATCTATTTTTATTTTTTAATATTATATATTATAGTTATTATAGTGAGAGCCTTTTTTTTTACAGATGTCAGTGAGAATGCGTGGTATTTACTGGGAGCTTTTCATTGACGAGGTCGTGCGAATAGTACGCTGACGTAAGTGCGGTGTTTACGGTGTAGCACGTGCTGCGCGGCAAAGGAGTCGCAATGACATCAGTAAGAATCGAGCTGCCAACAAGCAAGATGTAACTTCGACACTATCAATTTCTTCTCTTCATATTGAAATCTTTTTATATTTACATAATCTGAAGAAAAAAAAACAAGTCTTCGTCGATCTCTTCAACATCTCTTTCACTTTAAGTATCAGTTAAGACGAAGTCAGAAGGACTTTCTCCACTTTCCATCGAGTAACTCGAACCACACGCACTTCGCTCCTTCCGAGTTCCAATAAGATCAAATGTTGCCTGTAATAATCCTTCGTTATACTCTACTAACGCTTGTTAAAGTCATCGAGTGATCGCAGTGCAAGTAGTTTAATAGTTCCATCGTGCGTTACAAGAAAGAAAAGGTTCATTGAACCTTGGATTTTATAAATCATCGAAAATTCAACTATCTTTTTCATCATTGATTCAAGCAAGAACTATCGTTGGAAGAACGATCGCGTAGAGGCGACAGTGATGTAACAGTGGAAAATAAAGCGGTGACTCGCATGGATATTGGTAGCCCGCGCTAACGCAAGCGCGCGCGCGCGCGCGCACTGACGCACGCGTAAACACGTGGCTGACGACTGTTCGTCGCTTCGGCTCCGTGGACTTTCCTCGAATTTGACTGACAGTTCTCGAAAGACAGCGGTGAAAAGATCTTCTGGAGCAAGTGTCTTTAAAAGAGAATTCAACCAATTAAAAATTTATCCTTATTCAAGTGTCCTTGAAGATTCAAAACGTTCTCCACTGGGATTGGATGATCCCGTGACTTGGCAAGCATCCGTAAACAAAGCATAGAGAGAGTTACTAGTGACTCGAAAGTTCTGCTCTCGATTTCGACCACTGTGGACTAAAGTGAGCAAGTGGAATAATTAGTTTATAGATTTCAAGATAGAAATCGATGGAAAACCAGTGTTACAAGTTTATCATAGTGTTTAACATTCATTCCTTTGAATTGTTAAGTAGAAAGAATGTTACATTACAAGTAAGATCCTATTTTTAATCTTTATTTGTCAGCAGTTGTTAATAGTACTGAAAACTAAGTGTAGTTAATTCAGAACTATGTCAGATTATTATAAACGGATAGTGCTTCGTGACACGATTTTTAATAAGAACGTTTAAGGGAACATTCACCTACTTTCGATAATCGATTCTCATAGTTCGCTTCGTTTACTATAATCCGTATTATCAACGAGAGTATTACTGTCAACTCGTTCCCTCATTCGATCTCTTGAAACGGGCTTCTTCAATTTCTTGCGGTCGTGCTGATCTTTCAACGGCAGTTCGCTTCGTGGTCAACGTTCGACCAGCAGCTACGCGGACGAAGGAAAAATAGAAAAATCTTCATCAACTCGAAGAAAGAAAGAAAAAGATCGTAGAACCAGCGATCTACGAAAAGATGACGCAATAAGAATTTATTTAAAGCGTTGCCAACTAATAAACGAAGAAGAAAAAGTCTGATAAATTACAGACTTGCGAAATCCAAGGAAAAAATAGACTCACACATACATAGATGATTATTAGAAACAGAGATGATTTTTTAACAGTGATGTTCTTGAGATTTGTGACTCAGTGAGTGGCTACTTCGAGCTGTAATCCTCCAGGAACGATCGGACGATTGAAATTTTTGGCAAGATGTCAGAGCGAAGTGATAAAAAGCAAATTCTTAGGAGTCGGTGCCTCGTGCCAGAGTCATCGACCGACGATTTCGTAGCACGAGAGTTCGCCGAAGTAGCTTGAGTAGTTTGGAGAGTGAAGATCATCATTGAAAGCAACCAAGAATCATGGGAAATGGATCATCTTGCTGTCCGCATCGGAAGAAGGTGAGTCTTTTAATTCATTTCTTCTTCTAATTAATATCAATGAAAAAGATCATTTTATCGGGCAGATGTTCGCAACGATTGCATTTCTACGATTATAATCACGTATGACGAATGAGAAGGGCGCGGTTTACAAGCGCAACAATATCGAAAGTACGAATGGTATTATGAAAAGAATTCAGCTGGAATGCGCGGCAATGATTCCAGGGAGAATGTGCGCACTCGAGCGCTTGGAATTCCAATGATTCCGGCTTGATAAGGGGGAAAGCCGGCATCCGGGGATTCCGTTCTCCCTGAACCGTGGGAGAAGGCACCATGCTGCGAATTACAGATTCTCTGCAGGTTGCATTTTGACATTACTGATAACAATCGAACTTGATTGGTTTATTATAGTAATATTACATTTGACAACCGGTTTATTTCAACCTGGCAAATGGAACATTGAAATTCCAGTCTTCGAATGTTGCAAATTCCTTGACTTTATGAGTGAATAAATATTTATGTTACCTTCTTGTTTGAGCGATAAAGAAAGACGACAGTGTAACCATGAAGAAAAATCTATCAATATGCAGTAGACATGTCGCATAAAAGTTGCGCTCATTACGCCTAGTAGAAATAATAGAACAACATCGTTAGATCGACAATTAAGCGTCGACAAGAAGCGTTGACACGTACAAATAAGCAATCAGAGACACAGAAAGGATGAGGACTAAACGAGGGGTTGCTGCCGTGTCATACCAATGTAGTAAAACTTGTGCAATTGTGCAATTTCGTCCGATGGAACGAGCACGCGGCCTTCGCACCGAGAATAACTCGGCTTCCACTCGTTTTCTGAAACCAATCTCCGTTGATGTATGTGTGAAAAAAAAAAAAACATCGCACCGACCTCTTAAGAGAGGCGCCTGTCCTCTTCCATCTCTCCCAAGTCTGTCCACGCACCGCTTGTCCTTGCACTTCACCAAGGAACACTTGGAAATTCTACCACTGGCAATGATTTATGCCTTAAATCCTGTTGGAATCTCCGAAAGTAGATATCTTATTAGGACGGAAGAGAAAGGTGCGAGTAATCATCGTAATCATGATAATCAAGTTCTGCCCGAGAAACGTCAAGCATGAAAAAGGAAGGTTCCTTCTTTTTTTTTTTTTTATGGCAGAAAGATATTAAAGGTAGATTTGGATCTTAATGACCAAAATCCACTAACCTCGAACTGTCGCAATTAGCAGAGGTTCTACGTTAATCAATCATATAATTCACTCGGCAAGTAGGACGATCAGATTTATTCGTATGGCATCAATCATGAACTTACAGACACGTTCCATGAAATGATTAGCTACCTCTCGCACGATATTCACGATTGAGAGAAGAAATCTCTGATATTATGGTAATGCCGTAGACTTAACAGGCTCGAGCAGTAATTAGACGATAGTCATAGTGATCGGATAATCAATACTCTCATGAAAAGTGGCATGTTAATGATTCTGCAATTGGTAGCTCAGCATACGTATTACACCTTTCATTCGAATGATCTTTAACTTCTAGATGAACTATTACAATTCTGAACTCACTTAAGTATATTTCATTATATTACTATCGATTTCCAAACATTCCTTGACATTTGATTACTGTAAGTTGATTAGAAAAGGAATATGAGATTTCCGAGCTTATAAAAGTCGACTTTGTTTAGTCTGGTTCGAAGGATCGTATCGGTGCCGATTTACAGCTACCAGGAATCTTGGCTCTCGATCGCAAGGAGTCGAGACCAGCTAGTGATTAACGAGATCGTGTGTACGTGACGCTATCGCGATAACTTCACCCTATAGCTCGTTTGGCTCGCACAATGTTTCGCTGGGTGACAATGATCCCCAACATATCCCCCGCACGATCTGAGTCAATCGGATAATCGATCGTCGCTAATTGGCAATCGGTTGGGTGCTGGCAAAAATTTGTCTGGTGTCCAGCGATCTTGCAACAGTGATACGTCAAAATAGCTAGAGTCGTATATATACTCTTAGAAATCTTGATCAAGTACGATTAATTAGTAGCCTTGCATTACAGCCTTCCTCGTAGAGTTTCTTGTCTCGAATCCTTCTCGGCTTTCCTCGAATCGCTCAGCTACAAATGCAAATGTTAATGTTTAATGGTCGTTGTAGGTTTTCTTTCCTAAGCGTCGTCGGATCACTTTGAAGCCGCTTAGCTGACAATAAGTGGCGCATTAAACATACACTAATTTATAGTTACATCGAATTGGCTCGATCGACATTTCCCCAGGGAGAGCGAAGCACAGCGGGACTCTCTCAGTGAGAGAGGCGGTTTGGGTCAAGGCGTTCCTTCGCTCTGCCGCTCATTGTTCCTCGGTACTCGAGCTCGCCGGGCGAAAGTACGCATACGATTATCGTTTACTTGCTGTGCCGGTGCGAGAGCTCGTTCCCGCTGATGCACGCTCATGTATTCCATGCCGGGGACGACTGACAGCTCGGCCAGCCGCTTCTCCCGCGGTTACATTGGAATTCACGAGAGCCGTTCGCTTCTTTTATGAGACGTGACTTAAATCACGCGCCGCACCAACTCCTCATAGATTCCATAAGACGATCGACGGACTTGGAAGCCTGGAAAACAGTGATGAATGTGAGTCCTGTAACACAGTTGATTGTTTTAATTTATGTTATCCGAGAACTTTACCTTTTGAGCCATAATACTTTGAACTTTCCGTTTAATTATAATAGGATTACTACTTGAAACACTCTCACTTCTTTCAATCATTGGCAGATGCAAAATATATTGACTTCCTATTTAATATGTACTTGTTGAATAGTGTGTAATAGTTAAATATGTTCAAGAGATTCCTACGAAGTCTCGCATCGCAAAGAATGTTGCAAGCGATTCACTTAAACGCTTGTATCCACTATCGAAAGAAATCAGTGAATAGCATTGATTAGTCCGACGTACTCGACGAAATAATGCACGTGCAAAAGCCTTTGATAGATGGGCCGCCGCGACGCATGTTGCAACCTGTCAACGCGCAGAGAACTCCTGTTCACTGCGAGGAAATATTCGGTACGAGTGGTCGTAGAAGCGGCGGCACACTGGGAATGACAGTAGTGCTTTGATCCAAGACGTGGCACAAATCAGTCCGGATGATTGAATCCATTACGCGCAGTTTCACAGGGTATAAAGGTGTATTCAGTATGTAACGTGAGGCAAAACGAGCCATAAATCTTGCTTGTCAAAGGACAGGCATGTAACGCCGGCACAAATCACATGTTGCCGTCTAATTTGCTGGGTAAAAACAGGAGCACATGGAAGATAGAGTCTTCAATCATCGCCTCGATTCATACTGGAGTTGAATTCATTTCATACTGTTGAGAGAAACAAAAAACAGTACCTGGTAATACGAAGGATCTTTGATTAAGATAGAATTTAATCAGATTGTTAGTTATTCAGAAAATTCACCTGAAATTTATAACAGAAGTTGTAGTAGTAAAGTAGACTGACAAATAGGAGAATTTCCCGGACACCATAAAGCCATAACGACCAACAGCCAAGTCTTATGGCTACTGGACGGTGTAACGTGCAATAACGTAAATTGTAAATAGTGGAGAGAGGATCCGAGAATCGTTTGTAACCCTGAATAGCATGGGACCATGGTGAACATGGAAATTACCAACGGGGTGCCTGCGCTCGTTTCACTCGGATCCCGACGAGCCACATTAAGTTTCCATACAGTGGCATCTACGATAGCCACGGGACAGTATCACTGCCTCGGTATTTCCTGTGCGCTCCTTCGACTATGCTAATTCGCCGAGCAATACGCCACGGATACGTGGGCGCTGGGAAACCCAGTACAACGTTGCTGAACGTTTCCTGTAAATAAAGTCATCATAATTAAATAATCAAGTGTTGGAAATATTGTCGTATCTGTTAATTCATTCTTTAAGAAAAATGTACTGTTTTATGTTTATGTTATACTTCCCATAAAGTAAAAACAGATCAAGATCAATGGCAATTAATATTTTAATCATTCTATGCTTGGGAATTTAATAATATCAATTGAAAATCACCTTTTTATTATTGGTCCTCGAAGGGCGATTTCAATATAAAAGCACAGGGATGTACTTGTACGTAAATCAACTCAGATGGCGTTAGTGCTGCTCGAGCAGCCGTGCGAGTCGGACGCGTTGGCGCGTGCGGGAATTTTCGTCGGCGATCAAAACAATCCACTGGCAAGGCCGACGAACTATAAGTGTCCTGTCACGCCCGTGATTCTATTCGACTCTGGTTCAATGGGTCTCAGCTCGAATTTAGAGTCAGTCAGTGGTCTAGTTGTGGTAAAGCGTCTCTACCAGTGCCGCTTGCAGCTTCCACGAATGAACAGCAACTAAGCTGTACTCAAAATAACTGTTTACCAACCAAAAGAACTTCATTTCCATCCAGACAATTCAGCAAATCAAACTCCCACAAGTGTTAATTGTCACTCGTGTATCAATTTCACTGGATCGACGATCGACGATCGGATCGGCCGAAGTTGGTTCGAGTTCCACAGGGGGCTTCGATATATCGGTCGAGCGAGAGTGGCGGCGCAGACGCGGCGCACTTCACACTCGCTTGCTTCTCCGCCACTCGCTCAGTGCTGTTCCTGCATTTACCAGGACTACGTGCGATTATTACGTTTCCTCTACCAGTTGCCATTAAGATCCGCGTATACTTTCCATCCAATTAACTCTCAGCCTTCGTAACATTATTCAATATTACACGTACACCCAGTTGACTTTCGTGCTAAGTGGCGAACGCGTACTCCGACTTTGTCATCGGAACGCTGACCTTTTGCGCGCGCGCGCGCGCGCGGGTGCCTTCACAGAGCACAGTGATGTAACTTCCTCGGTAAGAGATTGCCGCCCGGTAAATCGGTAGTCTGTTAGCCCATCATTCTTTCGCGAGTGTGAATGAGTGTGAACTATAGTGCGAGAGACAGTTGGATGATCAAGCGACACGCAACAAGGACGAAACTACGTGTGCGAGAAGAAAGATGCCGAGGATGTGACAATGCTTAACCTTTTTCTACCGGTGGAAGAATCGGTGCAATCAAAATGCGGACAACTTCACCACGCAGTATGAAGCAACTTCGACGAGGCAGTCTTCACGACGACTACAGAAACAGATTGGTACGTCGAGATTTATAAACGAAATAACTACTGAATCTTATGATGCATTTCACCCGACGCCTTTATATATCGGGCGTCCAGAAAAAGATGGCTCTTGTTTGTATAATGTAGCCATGAGCCAGGCTTTACTCGAGCGTGTTGGTAGCTCGATCCGAATTCGGAGAAGCCGGTGCTCGGCTTGTTTTTGCTCGCACAGGAACCCACCGACCTTCGAAAGTTTATGCACCACCAATCCATGTTCTACGTGTGCTTTCGCTAGCATCAAAGTTCTCTCAAACGCGATGTGAATGATTGTTACAATCTTCTCTTGTTTAATTTCAATTAAGAAAAACAAATAGATTTAACTTGTATTAACTTAATATAAGAACTTTCTTATATAAACAAGTTTATATAAGCTTCGTTTTTTTTTTCCACGATCGTAAAGATTCGTGGCTATTAAGCAGGACGCTTTCCCACAGAAATTAACTAGTGGAATTAATTGCTACCAATCGTAGTTAGTGTTGAACATGTCCGAGTGACTATGCGTTCTCAGAGGAACCACCGCGGATAGCTTGCATTCCAATTAGCCGCATTAAGCCGCATTTTCCTTTGGTGCTAGGCGACCGTAAAAACATTGATTAGCACGGCATAGCATGCCGCATAGGTACACTTGTATACGAGCCTCGTAAAGATAGAGGCGGCCAAAAAATTCTGAGGGGGAAAATTAAAGGCAAGCAAGTCTTGCACTTCCTTTAGAATTCAAATTGACCTGGAACCGGTTTCAGTCCGTGTAAGCCCAGTTTCCTTTCACCTTTGGTTCAAGCTAACTATCAGATTCATTGGTATCACAGTTTTAACTTATCTCTAATTTCCTATAAGTATTTTAAACAATCACTCGTCAAATATAAAACACTAAATCATTAGAATTCTTCACCAATTCTTTGATTCATATAACAAAAAGAATTCATTAATCAAAATTCTACAAGACTCGTGTTTTGAATCGAGGTCATCGACCCCAGCCAGATATTTCTGTCTCTGTTGTTTGCTTTCGGTGAATGTACATCTATTCGAGCATTTCCTGGTTACTTCCTTGAAAGTAACATATGTTTTGATTTAAACATTCTTTGTATTAAAATATTAAAAGAATATTTGAATAATCGTGACGAGTAGAAACATTATCAAGTTGACATAAACTGTGTTTAATCCGATGACATATTATCGAATTGACGTTAATTGTCAACGAGTCATTAATATTCAGAGGATATTGTTAGCTAGTTTGCGTCTACGGTTGGTAAGATAATATCGATCAGAAATATCGAGTTGCAACCAAGCAAAAAGATGACTATGTACGTCGATCAGTGCATCTGTCTTTTTCCATAATAGCTGGTTAATAAGTTACGCAGTTGCTTGGATTGAGAATATCTCTATTATGCAAATCCAAGCAAGCATCACCGATGCATCATTAGACCGATCAATTTAGTGCATTATCCGTCCGACGATCCGCCCACATCTGACACCATCAGCCTTGACCTACCGCCTTCGAAATTAGAGCCTCTCATCTACGTACACCTTTATCGAGCTATCCACCATAACTCGATGATCTTTCATAATCAATCCACGTAATTCTCTATCATTAACTACCCATTATTGAACACCAATTCTTCTCAACATCAATCAAATGTAATATCAAATACTACAAGTTTATTAACATTCAACTATAATATTTCATATTGAAATAAATTTAATTTAATAGGATTATAAAGAATCAGTAAAATGATTTTAAAGTACATTCAAAGTGCAGTAAACATTCTTATACTTATTCTTGATCAACTACTATCGAATGACTCGTAATCAAGCAACGATAAAATGATTGTTCCCAAGAGAAAAAAAGAGCGTTCGCAACACAGACTCATTAAACAGAGAACTGGTGCATCGGTAATCCACCCACGCCGAGAGTTCCCTCGTCCTTGGCCGACTCTTCAACCAACGGGAGACTGTTTTTTTTTCTTCTTTTTTTCGTTCAATTTTCCTGCCACTTTTGTTTGCCGCTTGTTAACACACTTGAATATCCTCGAAGATATTGCGCATTATTTACGAGACTCGTACAAGTGCAAGAAAGAGAGAATGCTATTATCCGTCGCATAATATCCGCATTAGCTGCTAATAATAGTCGATCGACTAGCACTGAATGTGTGCACACAGGCGAGCAGCGCTCTGTTAATCGATAGGATTTCGCATAATGTCGAATAATGCAATGATGTCTGGCAAGATGAGCAACGTGATCGACGACAGAATCAATTAAACAATGACGAGGCTTTGTCTGTCTCATTCGTATGGAATTTTCAAGAGATCGAATCTTATACGATAAATTCAATCGGAACCGCATATTTCTCATACGATGTTCCTATATCTAATTGATACCTTGTGACAAAGCGTATATGCCTTGTACTTTCTATGATTGTAATAGTATATGAATGCCTACTGGAATTCCAAGATAAGTCCTCTTAACTCGAGAACAATTGTTCGCTAATGTCGGTCGCATTGTTATACGCGTAATTGGATAAGATCGACTAGCGCATTAAGTCGCGGATCTGCTTTGAATGGGAGAGGTCAATCACGAAAGGAGCGAATTTCTCGAGACAATGAGTTTACGAAACAGTGGGTGGCCCTGTTGTGTGATAATGCTTGGATGAATACAATCGAATTGGAATTAAGAACAAGCCGATTATTTCATAGATTTCGAGAGTCATTCGATTGGAAGTTATGTTGATGATGTAAATTATACATTTGTGTATGTTTGTAATACTGTTTTTCTGATTATTCTTATGTGTATTATATCTTTGATCAGTGTTAAGTGGTAGATCGAAGTGTATTGTACTTTCTAAATTCCTAAGCGAGCATCGATGTGATATCGATCGGTACTGATCGAACTTTGATGAAATGCCATTTGTCTTTCGATAGTTCGACATAAATAGCAAAAGAAGCCGAGTTTGCTGACTCGATTATTCAAAAGATTCCTGTTTCCAATCACTGGCTAATGCAACTTGCATATAAAGTGAATATCTGGTAATAACTTAGGTAACCAATTGCCTACCTGCGAAATCATTAAATCGATAACAGGATGATGAAATCTTGTAATATAATTAAACCATCCCAAATTCAATGGAAAAACTTTTGTAAAATTCATCAATTTCTTTTACATTCGGAATCTTTCGAGAAGCCATTCGAAGTCAATCTTCATTGATGATTCTTACATAACCATAAACCAATGGAACCTCTGATCTATCGATTGTTAGGGACTCTTAACTGTCGGATGCACGCGGATCTTCTAACGATCGATTTCCCAATGAGGAAATACCAGGCATACCTTCAATCACTCGTATTGAGTCGACCACATTGTTTTCCAGTCTCACGAACAAATATAAAATTCTAAGAAGATTAATTTAATCTTTTATTACAAGTCAGACACTTTTTTAACTATGAGCAGTTATAAAAATATTAAAAATTGATTAAATAAAGACAAGTTACTGTATAAAAAATTAGAAGTAACACTTGGAAAGTGGTTAGTCGAAGGGTAGTAAATAAGAGTTAGTCATCGAGTGGACAAGTTTGGAGTGTTGTGCGACAGGAAAGGAGCAATGTATCATGTGGACGCGATAGACTTATTTCCTATGTCGAGACTGCTGTCTCTTTATCGGCTGAGAAGAGAAGGAAAAAGTTAAGAAGGAGAGGAATCATGGCGAAGAGATCGCCAAGAGAGATTTGCGAGCGTGGCTGGCCAGTTCTCGAGTTGGCTGCGATCGCTTAAACCACGTCCGGTCGCCCACGCGCGCGCCCGCTCAACGTGTTGTAAGTTAACTTACAACACACCAACCAATCGCTGAGAGTGTAAGAGAAACACGGTAGAACTCTCTTCGTGCGCGCACGATTTCATTCATGCGCGACCCACTTAAATTTCATTCAACGATCGAGCAAACGATCGACTAGCATGATTATACCAGTCCGCCCTTTTTCATCCCCCTCTTTTTCACCACACAATTACCCTTTTTCTACCTGTCGTTCGACATTTCATAGATTTTCATTGAATTTCTTGGAATCGTTTCACATCTCTTTTAAAATAATTTCATTACAATTTTAATCTGTTATTATATGTTTTCTAGAATTTAGTAGAATTTCATGAAACCGGTTGACAGGTCTTTTAACACTGTAAAACTAGTAATAGTTTAGTGATCAGTTACAGAGATAAGAGATTTGTGACAAGTTCGACTAGAATGATTGATATTGATTGTAAAAGGAAACTAGAAATGAAACGAATTCCATTTTCAAAAGAACCTTTACGATTGTCATGTCACTTTAAAGAATAGATAAGATCTTTATTAATGTACAACACCGTACAAATGGAACTTTAGATAGTGAAATGTTACAAAAAAAAAATGAAATAACGAACATAACACGCCAGGTGTGTGGTGTATAATAGAAGCAGGTATGTCAGCTCGATTTTTCATTATCTTTTTCAACAGCTTCATTAGCTTGTGAACGGCGAATCACATAAGTCATATTTATTACTTTCTCACAAAATCTCTGCTACGATTGGCTTGTACGTTCAACAGAATCGCGGTACGCGAACCACATTCTGCTCGAATGCAGATTAGCTGAAAGGAGCCGATTTCCATACGACTAGCTGATAAAATCTGCATGGCAATTGAGTGGCAAGTGGCGCACGACACTGTCGTTTTTCGCGTTAGCACTGCAACCGGCTTTTCCTTCTTTCGTATTGGATTGTCGAGATCGCAAGACTTTGCTGGACACACTTGATAGTGACATTCTTGCCACCATAAAGTATCAGCAATAAATTAGACACACGTGCTTTGACTCTCCCTGTTTTCATTTTCATAAATCCAATTCTACCAAGCTATATTTCTGTCGACCTATAATCGCAGATATCTACGAATTCACTTGATGTTTTTTTTCATTCTAAATCATTTTTCACCCTTTTATTTACAACTACTAGATAAATCGCCAATACGCCCACGTGTTCGATAACAATTATTCAAATTGACTGTACATCCGGTTTACACATGATTGGTAATGTGTATCCGTGTCTATAGAATAGTCCGACGACGAACGACTTCATTTCATTTTTTCCTATCACTCGTTCACCACTCGATCCTACACGAGAAGAGTGCAAGTCAGCACTGCTACACGAGATCTTGCGTTAATTAACGTCTCGGACATCCCTGACTTTCAGATAGCATCGAGATAACATCTATCGATTCGTGTATCAAGCTTCTGACTAGAATCACAGCTGTTTACTAAATACAAACATCTCTATCATTTTAAAGAAGAACTTCTTTCAATACAAACTTTAAATAAAACTCGTAATTATTATTATTATTTCTAATAATTAAGAAGAATGTTAAAAGACATTAATCAATCTGGTAGATACTTGATTACACGCGATGATCGTTAAAAGTAGAATCGCAAGAGCAAATGAAAGGTACACGTTGATTTTCCGCACGAGAGAGCGAGTACTAAAAATTTGACTTGCTAATTCGACGAGACAGAAAGCGAGGGAAGCGCGTGGTTAGCACACGCAATATTAGTTGGAAGAAGAGAGAAAGTCAAAGGAAGAGCAGGGTGCGAATGCTACCCGGTTTTACACGCTTTGGTACTTTGCAAGTCTAATTCACTAGCCTTTAGCACCACCACGTGTTACCTCCCTCTCGTTCCAGCTATTAATTGCTGGCCTCTCCTTACCCTTGACTCGCCCTCTCACCTGGCCGAGAGCCTATAAATAGGCGGAGCATCCAAAAGGTAAGGCAGAACTGCCGTGTTTGCCAATCGGCAACGGTCAGAACTCAGCAGTTTTGCGAGTAAAACTGCTGATACTTAATTCTAGTCAGCGTTTATGTATTTAACAAATTAGTATATGTAGACATTTTAGTAATTGTAATTTCAAGATTTGTTATAAATATTATATTCAATAATAGGCTTTATTTTAATATGATATTAAAATATATATAGTTAGTAATTATAAGAGAGAAACGAGATATCTTTTGATCGAAGTAGAATAGTCCGGCTATGGTCAGACGTCCAGAAAGCCGATAGAATTAGAGCAATGTTTCGCCGAGGATATCGCACGTGCGTTGCGCTGACGAAATCGACCCAGTTACTGAAAATCGCCAATTCCGCCATCACAAGCACCGCCGAAAAGTAGTTTTAATTCGACCCAATGATGATGGACGTTGCCGCTATTGCTCTGAAATATTAACACTACCCTCGCTCTTACTAGAAGAGACATTCTTAACTATCTTTAAATATGCTCGACGACACTCGTGACTACTTATTTTTGTCTCATTGTCGAGCAATCCTCATCGCATCATCAATCTTCATCGGTGCTTTCGCAACTTTCGAGACCAGATCATTATCAGATGTTCCAATGATCCGGTTCATTACGTAATTCTTTCACTCATGTAAAAACAATCATCGTAAGAAAATATATCAATTTATTCTTCAATTTTTATCCTTCTTCAGAGCCTTTTCTTTTTATTGGATTCTAACAGATGTATTCTACTTTCTATTGTACTTTTTTCTAGATAGTGAAATATGATCGTAGGGTTCACTGGGCTTTCCTAGACAATGCAAAGGAACATATACGAACGACCCACGCCAATATTATTATATGTGTGAGAAGTGTAATGGAGGACGTTTACGAGGGCTTCAAAGGTGGCGCAAATAAGTAGGCTAATACGAGCTGCCATTTAGTCAGTTAAAGGTCTCCGGGCCGAGAGTCACGTCCCAGAGGTGGTCATTGGCTTACGCGATAAATACATCATTTTATAGTCAGACAACCAGTTTAACTTGCCAAGTTATCTTGTCGAGACGTTTCATATTTAAATATGAAAAGTCGATTGAAAATCATTTCTTACTTGGATCCGAAGAAGTTTAAGATGAAAGTCAGCTGTTAAATTAACAAATTGGATTTTAACTGCGATTGACAGTAAAAAGAAAAAAGGATCAATTGAATTTCCTCTGTGTATTTGTAAAGAGACGATTCCTTGCATCTCTGACACCATTCCTTAGCCTTCTTCGAAGCTGGGATGAGCACGTGGTCCATCAGCCGGTGGAATGCGTCGAAGAACAAAGGGTGCAGCTGCCGCCAGATAGCTTCGGCTCGATTGACAGGCATTCGAAAGTATCACCAGCCTTCCCGTAGAGAGGTTTTATCTGTCAATGTACATATAATTGCCTCTCTCACTTTCTCCCATTGAAACGAACGCGTTCCAATCTCTTCCGTATCAAGAATGGTACAAGGCGTATCTGCATACCTTAAATATTTCATCTCCACTGATCGAAAGATCATTCGATCTACTACTATGAATTTTAATAAATCTAGATCATAATTCTAATTCCTAGATATTTGATTACTATTTAAATTAACATATTCTTGACAGTAATAAACACAGTTATATTTTTGATTGACAATCTGATAATCTTATTTAGAAAAGTTGATGTTTAACAGGTTTTTTATGGAATATAGTTGAGAGTAATGAAGTTTAGTTCACATACAGAGAGATGGTCGCACGATCATCGAGGAGTGCTCGAGGCTTTTACTGCTATCTGGGAATTCCTAGCTCATTAAGTGTCGCGATAAGTGGCGTAACAATGATTCCACGAGCTCATTTACGGGCGCATAGGAATGGAGCGAGTGCAAGCTCGCATAAATTACGATGAAGGAGACAAAAGGATCGGACATCGCGGAACAGAGCCAGCGGAAACGCTCGTCTGGGCATTAAAGTACGCTTTGTTCTCAACGCGCTAATGAGCCGAGCGATACAAAGCGTAACATTGGCGAACATCGGGATAACCTTGGATTCTGTTACGCAACAACTCACCTCTCTTTCTCTCATTCTGCTTGGTTGGTTGGTTGGTTGGTTGCGTTGCGTTGCGTTGCCTGCGTGCACGTCCGCTTTCGTGTACACGGGAATACCAAGCTCTACGTCGTCGTTCACTTCGAACGCTATGCTTCCCTTTCCCCTCCCAGAATGAATCCAACTCGCTATTTTTGGACCGATATTCAAATTAACCGTTAGCAAGAATAATACGCCCGCCATTTATAAACGCCGACGATTATTTATCCGCCTCTACCGCCGGCGCACTTCCTTCGTTACTTCCTGTCAGACTTTCCAGAAGAAAACATCCAAAAAGTCTTAATTATTATATGATTTTATAATCATTTTTTGGTACTTTGCTGAATTGTTGATATGTTGATTGTTTTAGTATTAAATTGAATAGAAAATGTAGGATTAGTGGTGTAGAAGATGGAATTGTATCGAAAACAGGTGGAAAAGTACTCCGGAATAATTATTTTCGTCTGATTTTCATGGTTTCTTCCATGTTTTCCAGTCTTCCTGACTTTTTCCAGGGCTGAAATTTGGTGGAGATTGTTTTCTTGTATCAAGGGAGAAATGGTATAAATTCCAGAGTCCTAGCTCAAAATTCATTTTTTCGCAAATTTTTGCGAGTATACCCCTTCAAAAATGTTCGATTTTTCGAAGGTTCTGGGACTTTGACGAATGCTTGATAGTTCGATTGTTTGAGTATCAAAACGGATAGAAAACATGAAACCAGTGGGAGAAATGCCGGAATTGTACCGAAAACACATGGAAAACCGATCTTGAATAATTCATTTTCGTTTAATTTCGACGGTTTTTCCCATGTTTTTCATACTTCCCGACATTTTCCGGTGCTGATATTTGGTGGGGAATGTTTTCTTGCATCAAGTAAGAAGTGATATAAATTCCAGAGCCCTAGCTCAAAATTCATTTTTTCGCAAATTTTTCTGGGTATACCCCTTGACGAATTTTTCGGCCAAAAAATGAACTTTGACCTAGGGTTCTGAAATTTATATCACTGTTTCCTAGCAAAATACTGAATCACTACCTGAAATTCCAGACCCTGAAACAATCGGAAAGGGTGATTAAAAAATTTTCGATTTTTCCAACGTTCTCTGATTTTAGCTGAGACACTATCACTGAATTTAAATATAGAAATTTATCATAGAATAACAACCTAGTAATAATACAGAGAGTATACAACATGAATTTCTTTAGTCGAATCACTGTAAATCTGCTTTATCCCTGCGGGCTAATGGCATATAATGCCTCCTACGAAGAAAGTGAGTGTTATTAATGTGCCTTAACGAGGCCAAGCATGGTAACGAAAAAGGAAATGCCAGTCTGCGTAATTTCCTTGCTCCCTCTAATTAGATGGTAGGTTTCTGGAAAGTCATGATTAACATGAACATTTACCCATATCGAAAACATATACAATAATCATTTCTATAAAGACCTCTTTTCTCTCTCTCTCTCTCTCTGTGTGTACGTATACACTTTCTTTTCTGGAGGCAATCGTTCGAAATACAAGGTCGAACGAGCGACAAAGCATCATTGCAGTGTAGAAGTGCAAGCTGGACCACTCCTTGCGGTTTACCGTTGCTGATCCACCACCTACAATGCTCACAGCATCTGCCGTTGCCAAGGTCGTAAATAAGAATCTCGCAAGCAAAGAAATCTTCCATTCAATGCACCTTAAAAACAATCCATTTTTATTAAAATCATTCATCGATACAATTGTTTTAAACTCTTTTCTTTTCTATTGAAACACAACTTATCCATGAACTTTAATATCATTCAAGAAGAAAATCGAGCATAGTTAACACTCTGTCATCCGGACAAACAAATTACGTTTATTTCCCTAGCAATTGAAACTCGTTCCGGGAACATGGAATTGGTAGCTGGCCTCAATTCGAGTCATGGACTATTTTCTCACAATTTCTCGTTCTTGAATCGTTTACTGGTTACGCAATCCTGGTTGAAAAGTAGTTTGCATTCCTATCAGGAATGTGTTATTATCCTTTTTCCTTGGATGGAATTGTTTCGTAGTTTCTACGTATAAATTATGGGATTCTCGGATAGTTGTGGCAATCTTCCTCTTCCTTGGATGCAATTCAAGATTTAGTTTCTTTCATCTGAAGAACGGACATTGCGCTTTATTTCCTAGAGTTGTTACAGTATTAGAGTGTTGGCTGATTTGTCTTTGTCTTTGTTAAGAGTGAAAGGATGTGCCAGACTCCCTAAATCACTCATGCTCACTTGAGATTAGAGCCGCTTGTCTTTAAACTCTAAGAGCATGCGTGGGCGCATCACATTCCAATGCTGTTTTCAAGATTCCTTTATTATTAATTGTACTTCTCTCTTAGAAGGACTCGAAGAATCGAAGGATTACACTCTCCAATACGAGAACCATTGATCGTCAATAATTTCGATAGCTTACAAGTGATTATCAATGTGTTTGACAGACGATAATAGTCATCATAACTCATCGAGCCATAAAATTCCTCGAGCATACAATTATCAGTAAAGTCACATGGATTCTTGTACGATTAATAGAATTCAAGGGACACTTTTCATACGAAGAACTTGTTATAAGAGCTGTCTATTTTACCTTTGACATTTATAATTCTTACAATACATTTTATTCTCATCTAGTATCAACGAATCTTCCAACGCGTCTATGTTGATTTGATGAATTTAAATATATTCCGATAAAAAAAAAATCGCCTGACAGATAAAAGTGACATTAACGTCGATACAAGATTCATGGCCGATTCGTATTATAGCGACAGTTACTAGTAGCGAAATCCCATATAAACTTGACAGCTGATTTTACAAAGTGATCTTACGAAACAACCATGAGAAACGTCTCTTCGACGATGATTCCCGGATTAATATTAATCATAACGCATTGGACAAACTGTTACAAGCTGGGCGCGTATTGTCATTGAAAACGCTAATAAATTACCTACAACGATATCTCCGAGGTTCCTTCCATCATTCATCGAGGTCGAGTTAAAAGCGGGGGAAGTTTACTGTCCACTCCCATGGGAACTCCTTTTTTCCAAGTTACCTTGGCCTAAATTTCACTTCATACTAGTCGATCATAATTCCTAAAGCTTTTATGTTTCTCACTTCGAATCTACTAGGTACAATGATTTATGAAAACAAGGGTAGAATCATAAACTGACTGCTGTCATTTACATCATACACACACACACACACATCGCAACTAATCTATCAGACATTCTTCTCGTCGATTAATTACACCCTCGTAATAGAAACATCGTACGACTATTTTTACTTGTCTCAACTTGACGCCAATTAAACTTGTCTATTTAAAGATAATGATAGGATGCGCCAGTCCCCGTCAACCATTGTGTCAGGGTCATAAGGGAATAGTTTGCCCCGACCTTACCCACACCATTCAAAGATAAGTGTTACTTCTTCGATTTAAAGATTCTTTCTTTGAACAATTACGAATGCTACCACTGAAACTGTGGGTGTTGGTATGCGATCTGATGAGAATTGATGTTTCCGACTATTAAGTTTAAACGCCCTTCCGCCATAGAAATGCCGGAAATCACCTTTCTCCCTTGCTAGACCACTGTCTGACTACCAACGGGATCATTCTACTTGCTAGTTTATTTTAGTAGAAGATAATGAATTATAATTGATTAAAAATTATTATTTGTAAATAGTATATCAAAGGTTTAGTATGATTAAATAGAAGAATTATTAAGATGGTAAAATTTGGATTATAAATTGTTTTAGTTGATGATCAAAGATTTAGAAAGACAGGGTGAACCTGTGATCGCTCATATACGCTTTATCGAATATGTATGAGAGCGATGTAGCGTCGGATTGACAAACGGCCGAATTTCATGGCGCATACCATTCTGCCTGGTATTACCAGCGTGACAAAAAGATCATGTCGAAAGTTCCTCGTGCTCGTAACATATCGTTTAGTGGCCAAATATACGACTTAATGTTCACTGCTCACACTGGAATTCTCGTTCGCCTTCCTTGGATTTGTTTTATTAGGGGAAATCATTTGTTTCCCTTTTGGAAGGTTTTTTATTTAAAGTAGAATTTCAGTTGGATGCCAGTTGAATCAGTCGAAGGACGTAGCTTATTCTAATTAGTATTCGAGCGAGCTGTGCATTTCCGCTCGTTCATACACCACTTCCTAAAAAGGCTAGCAAATGGAAACCATGATTACAACTAATCTTTCACTAAATTCTTTTTAAAAAATACTTCCTTCTACTTCTGAATAAAAACCACGACTTTCTTAAGATCTATCATTAAACTAGCATTAACATTAAAAATTGGGCGAAGTTCCACTATGCATACACAATTTTCATACATAAAAATTCAAGTCCAAATTGCGTGTAGAATAAATTACTTGCCAAAGACATTAAATATTTCAAATTAATCGACCACCCATAATCCCGTTGATCTATTTTCATTTTTAAAAAAAAAAGGTAATCATAAAAAGGAACAAATCCTGTTTTACGAAACAAATATCTTTCATTTGGAACAACCCTCGAAATCCTTGCCATTAATAATAGGAAAAATCTTGTTGAGAACCAAGCGTTAAGTTCAGAAGCTTACGAACGTCATTTTCCATTTGGAATGTCGTACGGAATTTGCTGGTATGACAGATCGCAGCGACTAACGACCGTTTGCCAGTGGTACGTTGGTACCAACAAGGCGTGTCTTGAAACGTTAGTGTCTGCTCTTCATGAAGAATCATTTTTCATGTGTTTCTTGGCGAAGGCTAACAGTTCATCATTTCATGGCAATGGCAGTAACAAGCGTGGGTACCACCTCCGGCTGCTACCACCTGATTCGTATTCATCATGCTTTTCTCCTGAGGCAAGGGAACCCCCACGATGAATACGTGTATCCGGAGTAACATTGTAATCCTTCCTCTATTTCCCTTTAAACATATCGAAAAGGCTTGACACGTGGGTTGTAAAGCGAGCAGAAACATGTGGAGGTGGACTTCGATTCATTGCATGGAATAAATGCCGGAAGGATAAATATAGTCTGAAATATTTTATCCATTTTATTTCCAATATTTATTAATTTAGAAATCATATTTTAAAATTAGTAAGAAAGGATTGGAAATATAAAGAATTTGGGTGAGTGGGTTAAAATGCTAAGCGCATTCCACAAGAAATGTGCGTCGTGTATTCTGTCAGCGGCAACGTTTGAAGTAATACGCAAGCGACTTATTAATAATTACTAAGACCTCGCAGAGAGTGCCACGATGAGAGAGTAGCTCGAGCGTCTGTCGCTCGATTAAAAAGGGCCGATCTGCATATTCCTCGCGCTTATCGCTGCCCCTTTGTAATGAGCCAGTGGCGACGTCCAGTCGGCGAGCGTAGGCTTCAAGATCCAGCGGTGAATCAGGTTAATCGCGTCACGATCGCTTCTGCGGCCTCAGATTGATCAGAAACCTCGATCGATCGATCATAAGAACTTTTCATTGCCATGGAAATTTGACATTATAAATTCCAAATATCATATTAATCAAAATAGACACTTTTTATTTAATCACAAAAACAATGGCTCCCTTTTAGAATAAAATTCTCAATTAATAATTCCAAGATAAAGTATACATCAACGATTAAATATTCAAGCATATTCTTATTGTCTTATGCTTTCGCTAAGATAAATCCCTGATTATCATCCAATCTTGGTCCTCTTCATGAAGAGTGTGTATGTGCGTGTGCCTTCTCGTACGTGCGCTCGTCGTTGAATGGTAGATTGAAAGTTGGCGCGCGAGCAAGTCCCCGCGAGAGTCCAATGAGTCACGCGGCGGCTCCCCTGATTATCGTGCGATGCACGCCTGACACGATTTGTCGCACGCACGCACTCCGCCACTCAGAGGAGGAAAGTCCCGCGATCGCTACGAGGAATCCCCCCAACAAGAATCCTCTTGGCAAGAGTTGAACCGCTCCTTTCAACTTTCAATCGAGCTAAATCTCCAATCTCTTCTTCCCACTGTTTTATATTATTCATCCTTTCAAATTGAATGTTTAATTATACGATATTGAATTCAATTTGGAATTTAGAATTAAATAGCAATCCTTACAATTTTCTTTGTATACCATTTTATAATACAAATGAATAAACTGTACTTGCAATTTTATTGGTATTATAAAATTGTATAATGTGAAGAATTAAAGAGAACGATTTTTTCGATTAATTAATTATATAACTGATGATAATTAATCGATCAATGAAATCTAAGATAGCTTCAAGGGTAGTTTAAACCTCCTAAAAACGAGGCTAAACAGTCTGCACGCAGGTGTCGGAGGAGCGTCTGCTTTTGTCGTTCCCAGAAGCGAGATCGTTCCACTTTCGAGGCTGTTTCGCTGCCAGGGCGTTCGCTCTCGTAGGATACCACGAAGCTCCTGGCTTTAGTACTCGATGCTCATAACGGTGGTTAAAAGCGCGTCCCCGTTGCCGCAGCTGCAAAGCGTCTCGACGTCGCCGAAGAATTGGGCGCGCGTCAAAGAAACGCGCTGTTCTCGAAGACAGGTGAAGAACCAATTATCTATGCTCTCCTAAATAAATCAATGAAATCAACTATCACATACAATAATCCTAAAAAGAAATCACAAAGATTAATGAAATTTTTCTCCTACAAATCTGAAATAAATTCTTTAAAATTCTTTAAACAGAACAGCTTCTATTTAATGATAGAAATAATTGGAGCATTGGTTAAAGAACGTTTTAGATTTCTTGGAGTGTTGACTGATGAGTTCGAGGGTCATGGGAGCACTTGAAAATTCGTGGTAGATGACTAGCGGCGACTGAGAGTGTCATGGAAAATGCTAGCATAGAAACGTCATCGAGGGTAACGATGCTTGCGAAGCTAATCGGGCTAGCAGCGCTCGTTTATGGCTGTTCACAGGCTCACGGGTGAAATTACCGCTGAGCTCTACGACGGCATCTACGTAGGAAAATTCAATGGCTCAATTGAGGCCAGCGGGTTTATGCTCTTTTTGTAAATAAGATAATTATCCTGTCGCGACATCTTTCCTCTTGCCTCTCATCTTATGAATGATCCTCAAGGCTTCTTAAGATTCCAAAAGAATTTCCATGTGACCGGAAATCAAGTGATGATTTCATGTAATCGATAACAGACGTATCTGCTTACATAGCAAGATTTTAGGAAAGTATCTCATGGAAAGATGATGATCAAGCAGGTGTTCACTGATTTCGTACTCATTGCGCGTCACTCATTCACCTGCTGACTAAGCTCTCATGGAATTTGCTTACCCCCTGAATACTAATTTCCGGGTCAATCGAGGTCATTTAACTCGATTACAAAATTCACCAGACACGCGTCCAGACTCTTGCGGATTCAAGCAGATTTCGAATATATCAAAGATTTCAAAGGATATTTGTATTAGAGAGTAGGAGAGAAAAACAAAGAGTGCGGTCAAAATGAGAACAATACATCGGGCGTTCCTGGTAGTAAAATGAGCGTAAAGCCTGGTAAAGAAAGACAATGGGATGCCAAGGTATATATCCTTGTTCACAGTAGCCAGTGGCTATTTTTATCCATGTATTATCCTCCTCAGGATGAGATTGCGTAACTGTCGCCACATTTTTCATTCCCGTTGACAGTCATAGTCGTGCTTGCCTTCTCCACAACTATGATCGTAGATTCCAATTCTCGAAAGTCAGACTACGATTGTTGGAGTCGTCTTCATAAATCTTGAAATCCAGGAATTCAATTTCATTCGAACCTCGCCCTTATTCATTGTCATCCAATTATTTATTACATTTCTATGAACTTTATTCTCGTAATAATAAAAAGTATAAAAACACACCGAAAAAATAGAATAAAGAAATGATTATTCTATCAATATTCCCACGATGTAAAATAAAAAGGACAAGCTTGTGTATGCAGTGCACATTGTTACAGAAGATTGAATGAGTTGAGAAGTGCGCGTTACTGTTGGAGAACAATGAAAGGGTTAATTTGCGAGGAGCACAACGAAATACGAGACTGGCGGGCGCGACAAAGTCGAGCGGCGATCTTCGTGGTACTAATTATCTTGGCTAGACTGGCGAATTAGGGACGTAAGTCTCTCTATGTAAAGAGAGTGCGCGCGACTACCATTTCATTGCTTTATCTCTCGCCCTCGATCTTTCCGCTTGGCGGATCATCTTCTTCCTCTTTAAATAAAGGATGCTGCTTCTCTTTTCTTCAAACAAGTGGACCAACATTTTGCATCCGTCGCTCTCGATAAAATCCACTGGCGCTGTACCAGTGACTAATAAAGGTGTCACTTAATTTTTAACACTGCGTCACTCTAACCATGCTGACTTCATAGTGAGAAAGGGGAAACGAGAAAGATCTCCATCCAGAAATATCACAAGCGACAACGCGTCGCCTGTTTCAAACTGGAGAAGATGAAATTGAAGAAATAGACAAGGAAAAGAATATCTAAGATTAGATAGTAGTTAAAATAGATGAAGTTTAAGAATAATCGAAATTACTTTCATCTCAGTTCAAGTAAAAGTGTCAGTAAAAATAAGTTAAGGTTAAAGAAAAATCCTGGCGAGGTCTATGAAAAAGGAGGCAACTGCTCTCCAAATAGAAGTAAATACTGAAGAAGATTGGAAACAATTTCTAAGTCGATCAGGACTTATCTTAGCAGATATTTATTCTGAATGGAGTGGTCCATGCTTAGCGATGCTGAGCACCTTGCGTCAGGTGAAAATGGACATAGGCGGTGATTTGATTAATTACGCTATCATCAAAAACGATGAAATCAACGATCTTGAAAGATTCAGAGGTAGCAGCGAACCAGTTTGGATGTTTCTTCAAGATGGAAAAATGGTGAATATTGTATTCGGCGCGCATTGTCCACGTCTAAAAAAAATCCTCATCGATGAAATCAAACGAGTTCAAAATGAAGAAGATCCAAAATGGAGTCTGTCTGTTGACACACGTAGCCCGGAAGAGGAAGCTCGATGGCAGAAAGAGGAAACTGTCAGGTACAACATTTCAACAAGGATCTTCGTCCTAGTAAAAAGAAAATCAAGATTCAATCGGTCTTTTATTATCTTACTTTAAATCATAAATAAAAAGGAGAGTAAACGAAGAGAATCTGCGTTTAAAAGAGGAAGCAGACAAGCGTGAGAAATACGAGGCATTCCTCGAGCATATGATGATCGAGTTGTGCGAGGAAACTACTCTCATCCTTTATCCTTGGGTCTTCAAGGACGAAAATGGCCGACCCAGGGACAAGCATCAGAGTCCACCGTACACTGAACTCGTCCAGGACCTCCTACGCCAACATTTCGACGTACAAGAAGAACATCGTCTTCGATTAACCGAAGAAATCATCGAGAAATTATTAATCGAAAGTGGTACTAACATAACAAAAGAATTAATCGCAGGTAAATCATTACAACTTAATAATTCCAGAATTTAATTATATTAAATAAAAAAAGATGATCCTTGAAGGATTAACAAATGGGAAATGCATGACCTTGAGATTAAAGGGTAGACGACCACATTCCGATTGGCCAGTGCAATATCCTTATCAGAATATTGACACCTCGAAGAAACGTCCATCAAGAGCGATTAATGATATCGAGAATTATCTTACTTATCTTTTATCGACCAAAGCACCCTTCACTGTTGATACACCAGGGGTGAAGGTCGACACTACTCCACCCTATAAAGACAGACACTTCCTTGTCCATGAACCTGATCCTGAAATCGAGGATGACTTCGCAAGAGTCGAACCTGCACTTTGGACACCCATTCAAGTACATTAAAGTCAAAAGATTTCTAAAATTAGTTCTATTTCTATATTTCAATTCAGGCTAGAAACAAAGTCCATGCGATGAAAACACTTTTTTCTACTTATCTTGATCTGGTACATCCTTACGAGGAACCTGTTCCACCCCCACCTTATTGCGCATTCAAGTTCAAGATCATCAGACTTCCGGAATTAATAGAAGTCTGCGCACTTTATCCAGAAGCATTGGAATACATTGGTGTTTTTGAGTCTGATAAACCACCATATACTTGTCGACTAGCATCGAGTCTTGATGATATTGAAAAAAAGGTTGGAAATAATTGATAAATTTCTGATGAAGATATGATGAAATATTTTATTCATAGATTAAATATAAAACTGGTCAAGAAGTGATAGTGTTGATTATTCGAAGAGTAAGCGAAGAAGCTTTTCTATCATTCGCTAGTATCGAACCTGATTTTGTGACAGAAGATGATATGGAAGCAGAAGAGATGATAGAAAAGTATTTCCCTGAAGGTGCAGTGGATAAAGTAATGAGAGATTCTTTAGTCGATGATTATGATGAACAAGAAGAAGATCTTGGCTGGCAAGAAGAAAGTATGGAAGAAGAAGAAATAGAAGAAGAAGAAATAAATGCTGATCAAATCGAAGCTATTTTTTAAAATATACAATCATTAAAAAAAAAAAAAAGGTCCTTAAAATTCAGGTCACACTTCATCTTTCATAGCACGAATTTCCCTGACTGATTTCAAGGTTCCCCGCCTCCGCGCTCCGGCTGTTGTAGTTCCGTCGAGTTTTCTGCTCCCCTGCACATTTACATTCCACGCGCGTTCACTTGGCAAGCGCGTCTTTCATGCCTGAATATTCGCTGTCGTTTGCAGCGGGTTTGCGTAAGTTTGGCAGCACTCCAGCCGGTGCGGACAACAGGTTCGAGAGAGTTTGCGCTCTCCGAGCACCTGACTCTCCGAGAACATTCACTCGACTACCACCGACAGATTCGATCAGTTTCCAATGATAATAAAATAATAATAAAATAGACAAATGCTTAATATTATTCCATTTCTTTTTTCTATCCACTTGGAATGATTTTCTACATTTTGTCGTTCTTAAAACACTCGAACACGCCAAGCTTTCGGCAAAGTTGACACAGGCGCACCTTGGCAACGTTATCGAGCGACTTCCTCTTTTATCTGGACGAGAACGTGCTGTGTACTTCTTATCACGACATTATTCCTTGCTATCGAGCGTCCATACGGTAATTCGGCAACAGGAAAAAAGCAGAACACTCGGCTTCCCCGCCTCCCCGCCGAGGGGGAAACATCACTCTGCCATTAAAGAAGTTTGCCTCGATTATCTCTTTGTACTTCGTTTCTCCTATAATTTTCCCTTTGTCTTCCACTAGAAAAAGAAGGATTTCTTCTTCCTAGTGTCATCGATTCTTTAAGTCGAATTCAAGTAATTAAACTCGTCACTTTAATTAAATGGATGTCAGTTAATTTTTCATCGAACAAAAGCGTGGGTCGCCAAAGTCGGTCAACTAAGAGGTCTCCTTTTTTCCTTATACTAGTGGCAGATCGCACGGTAGCGCCGGAGGCGGTCAATTGCTTAAACGTCGGTAATTATTGCACAAGCGTTACATAAGTAAACAGTTGTATCGAGCAGCTTGCCGCTGGAAAGGCAGTAGCGGCGCGTCGGCAACACACACACACACACACACACTCGGAGATGAAAAGAAAAAAGAGAAAAAAAAACAAGAAACGAGGCGCGCAAATTACAGCTGCACGACGAGCAATTCACATCCATCACGCGCATTACATGCCATTAATGATTGGCTTCTCCTTCCATATCGTTCCTTTCCTATCTTTTTTTTTTCTCTTCACCATGATTTCCGTTCGATGCAAGGATCCATTTTTTCATCTTCCTTTGTAGGAAACTAGAATTCTCCCACTACGAATCATAGAATTCGTGGGACGTCGCTATTGACTTCCGGCAGGAAACACTGTGAACTTGAATGCGAGGTCATCGAAAGAAAGGACTTTCAAGGATTCGATGTAAAGATACGTTGTATTTAATGAAAGAAAAATTAGTAAACTTCCTCTAAATAATGTTATTATTCGTAAATTCTATATGCTTAAAAAAAGATCAATGAATCAAGGATTTGCAAAGGTGAGATTTATTTAAATAGATGATCGAAATACGATACTAGAAGGGCGTATGTTTAGGGACTTGCTTCGGAGTCTTACAGTTCAGTTACCGCAGAAAGATTCTCCTAACATAGACCGTGGCAGTGCGATAAAGAGAGAGACGACGTTATATGGTGAGGAGAGAAAGGCGGGAGGAGGGAAGATAAATTTACACGCGACTCGACGGCGCGGCGTCGTCCAATGCGTATTCGCGCACCCTCGTTTCTTTTCCTTACGACGATATGCCTGGCTGGCTTCCTTCTCTTCATCCCCGCACTTCGGCCGCTCCGCTCACTTTTGGAGTAGTCGCAAATAGGCGCCCCGGAGACTCCATCATCGCGCCTCGCTACGGATTAATGGCGTCGCGACGCCACCGAACATGATTCGCCCCGGCGACGACTGGCACAACCCTGATTTACAATGTCAAAGTTCGAGATGGGCGGACGACAGAAGGATTCCTTGCAGTCATCCCCTTTTATACTTCACTCCCCATCGACTATTAGTCACACGACCAACAAAGATCGAATTGAAATGACTATTTATTGCTATTGAACTTGAAATATACAAAAGATCGAATTAAATAATCCTTGGTCATCTGATTCATCGATTCATATTCAGATTTTTTGGGATATTTCTCTTTCAACTTCAAGAAATCTGTTTTATTTTTTATATATTTTTTTTATAATGACTTCGTATTGAAATGATTATTTATTGCTATTGAACTTGAAATATACGAAAGATCGAATTAAATAATCCTTGGTCATCTGATTCATCGATTCAAATTCAGATTTTTTTGGATATTTCTCTTTCAACTTCACGAAATCTATTTTATTTTTGCTATATGTTTTGTATAATCAATTCGAATTGATACTTGATTAAACCACTGTGCCACTTATGGTCTTCCTTCATAGTCCTTGACACCCTTTCGTATCCTCTGTGTTGGTACTACGGAACAGCTGATCCTTCAACTTACGTAGAATCCGGGAATTTCCATGTGGCGCCTGCCCTTTCCGTGACGTCTGTCGACTTCGGAGAAAATGAACCAACTGAGAAAGACTATTTGTTTCCATTCGCTGTACAGTAAAAACTTTGAAACTCATCCTGTTTCAATCTTCTCCGATTGATGTTACAATTTCCCATGAATCAGAATCAATCGATTCAATGTAATCTTTAAGATCTCAAAATTTAACGTTACACTTGTTTCCATGATCGATACAAAATTATAGAGCACAAGATTCGATCAATATCTACGATCGCTCTTGGCAAGGTGATATCGAACTCCGCAGCAATGATTTTCCACTCGACTATCAAAGCACCCCGTTTGTTTTACAAGTGGATACCAATCAATAAGCAAGTCCGTGTTTGCATTTCCAATTGCAGGTTTCAAGCTAGTGAAATAAACAAGATTGCAAGTCTACTTTATAGTTCCAGGGATGACAGTCACGCCTATCTTACTACTCATAATCATTGACAGTCTCATTAAATTCCTCATTGACTACCAAATATAACAAAACAGAATTCCCACTTAAAAGAATCATTTCCACCAGGAAAAAAAAAGCAAAAAAAATCTTAGAATCATTCTATTAAAAAATAGACTTTTCCAAAAAGCTATAAAAGTTTTCTTCTACGAAGTAATCTTCCCAAAAATATCAGACTTCTTTTCTCACTTCCCACGTCTCATTAGGCGTTTCTGATCGACGAGTGATCAAGTGGAAGGAGGTTTCAGGGTATAATTAAATTTGCATACGTATATCCAGGATGGGCTTGGAGGAGTCCGAGCGAGTAAATGTCGGTGATCATTCGTTCGTGCGAGATTCTCTTTGCCCTACTCTCACGCACTGTAATCCGCCTGTCGTTTCTTCACCAATGATCGTCGATGATTCCCTTCTCAAAAGCCACTAAGCAACTAGACTCAGCCCTCGGAATTGACGAAGGTCAAATTGTTAGAGTAGTCTCTGATATGTTTGCACTACTCTTACACATCTGGAATAGTCAGTCTAAATTTCATATATGCCGCCTTGAACAGAGCGTTCTTCAATATGCTTTCTGATTGGTCGGCGCGCACAAAGGTAGGGAAGGTATAAATAGGAGTGGAGTGCCGCGCGGCCACCAGTCTCCGCAAGTACCTCGGCGTGGTGTCTGCGCGTCTTTCGTTGTCCTTTCCTTTCCAGTCGTCAGCGAGCTTTCGTATCGAACACTTACCAACTTTCTCGACGCTCTGTGATTCGATAGTGTATTTCAAGTAATTCGAATTCTAGTTTAGAATTTTATAAATTATTGGAATTATGAGAGAAGAGTGGTAGAATTCTTTAGAAATAATGTGAGGCTTTGAAGAGAGAGAAAGAGAGAGAGAGAGAGAGAGAGAGAGAGAGAGAGAGAGAGAGAGAGAGAGAACGGAAGAAATCAGTTTTGGGGGTTTCCTTTTGCTACCTGAATACCTGTGTCAATGTTGACGAGGAGAACCTGAGGGATTAGTTGGCGAACCAAGTGCTCGATTCAGGATATATTCCCTGAGAAGGAAGGAGCATCGATTGCAGAGAACCGAAAGAAAAGCCCTTCGGTGCTGCCATGACAATGGTCGTCAACAAGATCAACATGTCGTCGTACCCCTCGCCACGGCGCACCTTCTTCACCGGCCTTCGTACCAAGGTACTCTTCTTCTTCTTCTTCTTCTTCGTCTTCTTTATCTTACACTTATTCCCCTCTTTCCTGCCAGGAAAACCTCTTCCGCTCTTCTTCTTCTTCTTCACTTCTATCTTGATGTTATAGCTTGAGAGTTATTTGCGATGCCGCGCTTTTGGCAATCGACGATGTATCATTTCGCAAAACCTCGACGGAATACCGCTTGAAATACAATATTTCTATACTCTGTCTTTATTCAAACAGGAAATAGAATTATACATTTTTCATTTATATTTAATATATATAATTGTAGTATTGAAATTTCCTTAAACAAAGTTGTGTACAATTATTAGTGAAGGTTGTAGATTTAAATGCTTGGACTGATACTTGTAGTTGGTAAAGTATCGTCATAAACATTGGGGGGGGGGGTTTTTTTTTCAAGTTGGAACATTTCATGTCATACTTCTTATGGTATAACAAGTGACAGGAGTGAGTATTGGTGAAGATAGACGGAGCAACTTAATCCAAGAATCTCCGTAAATGGTAGATGGTTCGAAGAGTTTTACGGTATTTTCCCGATTTAGCGATAAGCTATGCCATGTCTTTCTCTACGACATTGCCACTTTGGCGGAGTTAGAGCTCAACCCGATTAACGGTTTCTACCGGTCTCTCCTCGATCGTCCTTCGTAGGAAATGCTTCGGCCAAGAATGTCCCCGTGTGTGTGTGTGTGTGTGTATGTGTGTGTCTGCCTTTGATCAAATTCACTGCTCTCGCTATTTATAACGGGATTGTACTTGCCGTAGTTGAGCGCACTTGACTGTCCATGCACTTTGCACTCGAGATCGACCAGTCTGCTTAGTTTCTACAATTGACACAGTTTACTTCCAACTTCCTTTCCCGCATTTATCGTTAACCATAAATCAACAGATGAATTTACTGAGAAACACTGGGAAATATTCGATCTTTTCTAAGATTATTTATTTTAATAATCTAATTAAAAGTCAATGGTAATTTTTGTCCTTTTATTTTACAAGTTTCAATTTATCTTCTATGTTCACTGTGTATAACACAGTGCCTGTTAATTACCACTTGAGAATTCCAAGTGGAGTCTTTCCTAAATGACTCGAGAAGAGTACACTCTTTTTATGTAACACTCCCTTTGGACTGCGACGATTTCCAAGCGGAGAGAGCGAGAAACGTCCTGAGAGAGCTTTCGTGGTCGAAAATACCTAGACAGTTCTGAGAAAACGGGAGCTCCAGAGGATCTCATCCGGCGCGTATAAGCATTTCAGTCAGTTTGGAGATCCCCGGGAAATTTCTTGTGACTTTGAAAATAGTTGATACGCAACTATCAGAATTTTCCATGACGACCGTGAACGTGACCGTCTTTTACTATGAAAATAAGAGTAATAAGAATTTTCAGGAGAGTGCGAGAAACAGCAACTGAGAGAAACAATAAGTACGTTGGCTTGATATTTTTCAAGTTTTCTCAAGTTGGCAACTTGCCACGCTCCTCTGCTTAATCTTCCCCTTTCAACCTCTTCTCTTCTCGTGAACGCCGACAGCTGCCGGGACTTACATAACGAGCCACCTTCGATTTGTTAAAAAACCCCTCCCCTGTGTTTTTTTTTCACTGTATAATTAATTAACCAGTGCTTTCATTTATGGTCTCGGATCATCGTTGAGTACTCTTTAGGGCTTAGCTTGATCTCGAAGGCTCAGAGAAATTTATTACACTCGTTTCTACTTGAATCATTCGTTTTATCAGACTTAAATCATTAATATAAAATATTCTTATATTACTATAATATATATCTGTGATAATAAATGATTTGGTAAAGTGAAATCTGTAGAATAGAATTCAACAGATTTTCGAGATGAAGGTACTTTCCAAGTCATTTGGTTGCAGCATTCCAATCCTGATGAATTTGGGAGAACGAGTGATATATTTAGCTTTTCCCCCGGAAAAACATTTGTCTCGACCGGCACTCATTAGCTCCTCTTTCATTTCAAACATTTTTCATTCACCTCCAACAGCGTTCTCACACACACACACACACACACACATATAAACGTATGCTTTCTCTCTTTCTTGCGCGCGCTGCCCATTCATAACCCAGGACAGTCACTCGATTTGTCTTGTGTTGGTGTCTGCTGGCAAACGGATATACGTGTTATTCCCATCGCTGAAGTTTTAGATACTCTTGTAACAGCGTCGCTTCCGCGTTCTCCTAAGTGGACGTCTCATGAATATGCGATCATCGAGCATGTGCTTGTCTGTGCATGTATGATTAACTCGAAAGAAGGGTGGACTTGAAAGGAAAAACGACTAAATCATCGTTAATTTATTACTAAATTATTGAATATCAATTAGAATTTCCATGATTGGTTAAGTTATATATTACTTGGAAAATAGAGAATAAATTCCATCTAAAATTAATTAAATTCTGGTTATTAAACTATTAAATATAAATTACACTTTCCATGATTGGTAAAGTTACATATTACTTGGAAAATAGAGAATAAATTCCATCTAAAATGAATTAGATTCTAGTTATTAAACTATTACATATAAATTAGACTTTCCATGTTCGATTTATTAATATAAATTAATAGTTGGGGAAAAAAGGATTGGAAAAAAAAAAGCTGATGGACAGCTTTCTCGACATGAATTGGGACGTACTCGAGAGCCGGAGGTCAGTGTGAGTGAAGAAGTGGAAGACTGGGGTCATTAAAACTGGGCAAGCACTCATTGAATTGAATGACGGGGTGGCTCGTGCCACTCTCGCGACGATCGCTTTCATTAAACGGACCCTTCGTGCCGCTTATAACGTCATTAATATCAATGTCCGCACGCGAGCCACGTGTCCCCCTCCTTTTCGAGTCGATCTCATTTTTCGACTCTCCACCTTTTCCCCTGGCTGACCATCGCCAGTAGAATCAGCCCTTGCGAATAAATCGTTCTTACTCCTTTTATTCCTCAATAATTTCTTCTTATCGATAATATTAATCATTGGAAAAGAAAAACTAGATGTTCCATCTGATAAATAGATAAGGTTTTACACGACGAAGATAAAGGAGAAACAAGTTCTTTAGAGTTAATCAAGATCTACAGTGGATTTAATAGAAGTTCGAATCCGATTATCGATTCTAATCCTATGTCGAATGAAAGTGTTCCATTCTAAGGTCAAGGTTGGAATATACTTTCTTGAATAGTTTCATTGCCCTTTCGTGCGTCAATCGAAAGTGTGATGGTTGCTGGGGGAAGAAAAAAATATGGGGGGGGGGGGGGGGGAGATTGGTAAAAGTGTACGTTGGGTATAAAAGATTCATTTTGTTGGAGATGTGACCCTGTCGACCCAGCATCCGCTGCGCCGTGGGCGGCTCTCGCACTCCCTTCTTCTTACAACTTTCTCCATCTTTCTCTCTCTCTCTCTCTCTCTCTTATTTCAACGCTCTAGCATTGGAAGTCCTTGTCTTCCAAGTCGCCCTCTTCCTTTCTTCTCTTTTCCAGCATCCTCGATCCTTTCGAGGTGAGCGAAGAAAAAGGGGAGAACCTTCTCGTTGAGACAATCAACCGGCTCAGAGACAACTTTTGCTCTCATTAACTGTGACTCGCACTAAATTGCCGAGAGTTAGGTGAACCAACTTATTTCCATTGGAATTCTATAATCCTCTTTCTTTCTTAACTCATCAAATTAAACATCTCACTTTTTCTCTCTCTCTCTCTAATACCAGCAGAATTCAATTAATTTTATCTTTTAATCTTATACTCGAATTCTAATTAATACCGGAAGTTTATTACTATATGCGGGTTTACTCTTAATGATGTTTCTTTTTGTCGAAAGTCTCCGACGTACAATACGTCAATTTGTCTGGCAAAAGCTTGAGTAGACACTCGCATGCCAGACATACTTCTTTTTTTTCTCTTTTTTTTTGGATGCCAAAGAAGCATGCGTCACTTTCACGATAGCCGCCTAGTGTCAACCGGATGCATTTAATCTGCGGTGGTAATAATGCCGTGCTCCGAGAAACACGTACGCTAATAATAATTACGAGAACCCCTCTGAGCTGAGAAATGAGTGGCTCTCTCATTCTGGCTCGCCAACCAAGATGTGAAGTATGAATGGACCACGGATGGAATGAGACTATTTACTCGGCTCGTGCTCCCATTAATTTCCCTTTCTCGCACTCTACAAACCTACACACGAAACACTGATGGATCATCAACCTTCTTAATTCCTTTACACGTGTATTTACAAATTATTTCATCATTTCTACAAACTACCAAAGAAAACACTAAATATCACAATTTATATTATGCAATGTAATAATAACTACCAGAAGAGTAATTATATTTCAAAGGAAATCTTTCTTCTTCCTTTACACATGTGTATTTACAAATTAATTGATCATTTCTACAAACTACCAAAGAAATCACTAAATATTACAATTTATATTATGCAATGTAATAATAACTACCAGAAGAGTAATTATATTTCAAAGGAAATCTTCAGTAGAAGATTGAAAAGGTACATTGAGAAGATATTATTATTCTCTTCGTTGGAAGACGTCCATATTTTTCATGTTACGATCACCGATTAGGTTGATGCTTGGATTTCAAGAAGATTTTACGATCTTAGTAGCCTTTGCTCTCTGAATTAATGATCCTCGACTACGACGATATTTCACAAAAAGGAGGAATTGCTGACTTAGTTTCAGGGTGGTTTAAAGCATTGGTATAAGTCAGGTTATAGGAAAAGCTTTGACGGAAGCAAAGGTGCGCCTGTTAACTGTGTAAACTGTGTAAACTGTTGTAAAGCGTGGAAACCTGCCGCATAATGCTTGGGCACCCCGTCGAGTATCGGGTGTCGTCGCGGCGGTGCTCGAGCGCACGTCGAATCGTATTTCTGTTGTCAGTCGAGTGTCACGCAAATCGTGTGCTTGCAAGCGAAACGCAGTCACGGAGAGCGCGCATCGCAGATCCCTCAAAGTCCTGATCTGGCAGCATGCTGAAATAGAACGGTCACGAGCGTCGTCACTCGAGAAAGGATCTTCTGACGCTAATAACAAATCTATCTTATGAATACTAAGAAAGGACACATAAGAATATATATAACATATAAAAAAAGGATTTGTGTATGAAAATTTTATAAAGAATAATAGTTGGAATATTTCTTTCCTTTATAAAAAGGAATTTTTTCCTTTCGTAATTAAGGAATCCTCGCGTAATTAAGACACACGCGTGCCAACGCTGTGAAAGAGAGTGCTCGTCATTAAAATCGCTGAGGAGCCGTCGGATGCTTGTGAATATTTATGAAGGCAAAGTTTTATCGGAGCGTTAAGTAACATCGTCGTATGTACACTCGCAATTAATACGAGCAGAGATAATTAGCCGTGGCGGCCTCGCCACGAAAGTAAACGCCGTTTATCATTCACTCGGAGTATCCTTCTTCTTCAATATTCTGATCGCTATATCGAGTCAAGATTTGCATTAATCTGTGATACTTTGTACTCTCAGAATTCCAGTGTTATTAATCTCAGAGGTTTTTGTCAGTAAGAATTTCGTGAGATGAATCAAAACAGTTTATGGAAAGATAAATATTTTAAAAAAATAGAACGTTCGATTTTTATTGGACGAATCGAAAAGATACTCGAGGAATGTACACTTGACATTGGACTCGATAATGAGAAAAGGGCATTAACAGTGACTCGAGTCTCATTGGCGTAATGAGAGCGAAGATAGCTCAGCCATTAAATGACGCTTCACTCTGTATCAGTTGCATGCTCAGCGTCACTCATTGCGGGAACGCTGTTCTATAATCCCGATGACTAAGTCATTATCAAAGTAGAGGAAGTTTCAATTCAAGACGCGTCAATTCCTATCACTTTCTTAACACCAATCATACTCAATAAACAATCATCTCAATAAAAATTCACTATTTCCTGATATTCTTACACTGATATATCTGACGTAATCAAGTCAGGGGTCGTTTACATCGGAGTTTACAGTACATTCTTACACACACTAGTTTTCATCTGGCAGCATGTGGACGACGGACACTCTCCTCGAGACTCGCAGGTTGATAATCCACTTGAACGGCGCCGTTCCTGATTAGCAACACCCACGTTATCCAGCTTTTACCTTCCTCCTTGCCATATGTTTCCCTTTCAGTGATCTTTCTAATTTAACTAAATATTAAAATAAGAAAAAAAAGGATTATTATTTATTAGTGAATGTAATAAAAAGAATGAAAGGATAATCAGTCATTGTGGTCCTGTTTTAATCGGACATCGTTAAATTACACCTGCGAAAAGGGTGTCTTAGTGGGCGTCTGAATAACCAAACCGCAATTAAAAGCTCATTTATTTCACCATAAACATTCTTCAACTTGACTGGACAATATTCGTGTTCCTTTCATATTCTAATTCTCTGACATCTCTAAATCATATCTAACCAAGGTTTCTTTTCTGTTTCAGGTAAGTCGACACAGGATTTCCATTTGAATCGTCAGGTAGCCAAAGCCAGGTATACGTATATTCTTAGTCCCGTATTTTACTTGGTCGACTTTTGCCAGGTGAAAGTCTCACACAAGTCCTACTTGATGAGCAGTTTCTGTCGTTTCTGTGTCATTTGTAATAGGTTTTGATTAATATTCACTTTTGTCTGACATGTTATTTCATTGATTGTTCAACTTGATGAAGAATGTTGGAATCAAGTGGTCCAATTAAAAGTCTCCAAAGGCCTGTGACATTCTGTTAGCAATGCGATGAGCTACGAGACAAACGTCCAACTTTCCCGCTGCTCCCAATGACTCACACATGATTCTTGCCTTCCTTGCATTTTTTGCAAGGGTGGGAGACACACGTGAAGGGATGCACCTCTCCGCATTCTCTTATATCAGATTAATGTCCTCATTAAAGTCCTCCAAATATTTTTTAAAAATCAATTCAATAAAATATCTATACAAAATTGATTCTATTTAATCATCAATAAAAGAGATAATTGTATTGAAAAATATTGGAATTTTTTCGTTAACCATTCTATGAATGGAGAGAGTTTGACCCGATAAAGTGGAAGGTTCGAGAGTGTCCTCGTCGGGTTCTCGACGTAATGTCTAGTGACCCAGAGGTGAGAAAAAGGGAAAGAGGGAGTCGAGTGCTCGCACGTCTGGCATTCCTTCGGTGAGTCATCGGCATTCGCTGAGAGGGGCCGAACCCAGCTATGGGAACTGATGTCTCGTGCCCCTGTACCCTCTGCCATTGGCCAGTCCGCTCCTTGTCCTTTGCACCAGCCTGCATGAACACGAACCTTCCACTCGAATGACTCAACCAAATCTCTCCTTGCTCTTCTTTCTTTCGCTCACCCTTTCTTTATCCTCATCGTTTCATTCACATCGAAACATTCACTAATTACTATTTATTATAATCAACCCTAATTAGAATAGTTAATCATTCGGAAATGTAGAATTTCATTAAAAGTAATAGATGAATAATAAGATATGTTTTAAAAGGATTTTCATTAGTTCAATAATGTTTGAATAATTTTTATATTGAAATTTCTATTAAACGATTGATGAATCTTCATCCAAGGGCATCGACCCCTAACAGAGGAAGAGTCTGTCTAGTCGTGCTCGCACGCAATTGCGTGTTCTTGATAGCTCACAATGCGATAGAAGCACGTGCCTCGTATCGTAACCGACAGCCTTGAACTTCCTGCTCGAATGATTCACGACTCATTCATTCATCTGCGAGGTCTCAGTCAGCGCTCACATATTCTCCACTGTCATTTACCTTTTACTCTGAAAAACAAATCATTCGCATGAATCTTATAATCAAAGACTTTTACAAATAATCAGTTCTATTCCTGTTGGTAAACATAGGATGAAAGTTCGATATACAATAAGACATGTTTCTCACGCACCGCCAGGAAGTCTGCGGTGAGTTAACGCGTGCTCCTCGAGATTGCGAGTGTGGTGCGTCGCGACGCGTTGCGTTACTTTGGAGAAGAAGAAGTGAATCACTGATTTTTCGTGGAAGACACACAGTTTCTCCCTGCCCTTTCCCTTTGGTGGCCCGATGAGTCATCGATTGGACTTCGATCACCTGTACACTTCCCACTGCCTTTTACACCACCCATCGCGCGTCTTTGGAAGCTGTTATTCACTGGAATTGGTGTTAGTTATCTGGGAATGGTATTAGACTCTTTCATTAGTATCACATAAAACTGATAATGAGTCATCCTGATAAGAAAGGAAGGAAAGAATCTTCTTAAATCTTATTAAATTCCATGACGCATGAATAATTCATTTCTATCCTTAAATATCATTGCTAATAATTAAAGATAAAATTCAAATACAACTTTCTTATTTCAGACAAATCATTTAGATTCATCTTTCACTTGCGATTTCTACGACACACTCGTTTGCATAAGAATTCGTTGGTGTTGGGTGGTCTATGATAATTCTTAGAATTAAAAACGAATACCATTGTCAAACGTAAGATGCCATAAATAGTAGGATGACCGAAATACTTACTTAACTTTGCGACTCTTATCATATATGACAGGGAAAGCACGTGTCACAAAGAACTTGATAAGCAATGAATCATACAAGACTAAGACACCCTGCCGTGAGAAAGACATTCAATCACGCTTGCTGTGTGTTAGAGTTCGATTGAGATCAATTTAGAACTCATCGAACTTTATCGGATTTATTCTAGTGTCGAGATTCGTTTAATAGGAGCAATGATAGTTTCGGAGAAAGTCAGACGTCGAGTAAAAGTAGAGTCCAGTCAGAGTTAAGTGTGAGTTTAGTGTGACGAGTGGATTTGGTAGACGGCGACTTGAAGTGGCGTCTCGATTTAGCCATCATCGAGGGCAACGTGCACGCAGGAAGTGAGGGCGACGATTCAAGCCGGCAATGACGCGCTATCTTCAATTTCCTTCGAACTATAGTTGAATGATCCTATGAACTCTAGATTTTATTTTGAACTATTTCAATGAATTATAGTATTGTAGTAAATAAACAGGAACGCGAGTGATAGGACGATTTTATTACACGTCTTGTCTTTTTTTAAGGCTCTTAAAGGAATGAATTCACAAATTAATAAGTGAGCCTTCCTTGCACACGGTTGTCTCTTTTTTTTAAAACATACAAATGTAGTCTTAGATAACTATAGCAGCATCCTTCACTCTCACTTTATCATACTAGTCTCTTATATTATTTTATAATTCTCCTACAGTATTAATTTTCCTTTGGAGAAATTTATTAGACTTTTGATCTTTAATGGTTTTAATTCATTTTCATTTCTAGTTTATAATTGTAGCCCTTGGAAAGAAAGGGAAGGGATTAGATATTCTCTTATAGAACATTCCATCCTAAGTCTGGCGTCCTAATAGAAGCCTGCGGTCCTCGAATCGCCCAATGGGGTTCGACGAACTAGCAGCTATGCGAAACATCCGATCCAATCGAATCTCTTCCACCGGGCATATTCTAATCTCGAGCGATTTATTTACGACCGTACACCGATCGCTGTTAAAGATGCTCCGAATTCTTTCATCGTACTCTATTAACCCGTACTCCATGCCCTCTTAACAACTCATATAGTCTTCTCAGTTTACATTTGAGTCACTGAAATCAATGTTTGGAAAGAATCGATGGTATAAATGTTGGAATTATATCGAAAACAAGTGGAAAAACCCTCTTGAATGATCAATTTGGCTCAATTTAGATGGGTTTTTCCAGTGTTTTTTATACTTCCTCACATTTTTGGAGGCTGAAATTTGGTGGGGAATGGTTTCTTGTATCAAGGAAGAAGTGATATAAATTCCAGAGCCCTAGCTCAAAATTCATTTTTTCGCAAATTTTTGCGAGTATACCCCTTCAAAAATTTTCGATTTTTCGAAGGTTCTCAGACTTTGGCGAATGCTTGATATTTCGATTGTTTGAGTATCAAAACGGATAGAAAACATAAAACCAGTGGCTAAAATGCCGGAATTGTACCGAAAACACATGGAAAACCGATCTTGAATAATTCATTTTCGTTTAATTTCGACGGTTTTTCCCATGTTTTTCATACTTCCCGACATTTTCCGGCGCTGAAATTTGGTGGGGAATGTTTTCTTACATCAAGTAAGAAGTGATATAAATTCCAGAGCCCTAGCTCAAAATTGATTTTTTCGCAAATTTTTCTGGGTATAATCCCTTGACGAATTTTTCGGCCAAAAAATGAACTTTGACCTGGGCTTCTGGAATTTATACCACTGTTTCCTAGCAAAATACTGAATCACTACCTAAAATACCAGACCCTGAAACGGTCGGGAAGGGTGATTAAAAAATTTCCACCAACTTTCCTGTACCTTTTATCCATTCTTCGTAGAATCATTCCTGTAAAGGTAATTTTCTAAATGGAAAAAAGACTCATAAGTCACTAAAGTTCACAAAAGACTACAGTTCAATCCATTAGGATTTCAGAGAATTCGATCGTAGGATGAGTTTTCCAAGAGCTGTCCGCTCGGACAGTGAAGAATAACGTAATACCATTGCATGCGCGCTCTCTCTCGCGGACACACGTGTCCGCCCGTTAATTGTGTGGCATCCTTGGCTCCGAAAGTGAGTCAGCCGTTCGCATTCACACACACACACATATTCCATGACACCTAATCGTCCTTCTACAGTCCAAGTTCAGGGCTTTGCCTGGCGCTTCCCGCAGAAGGCTAATCCATTCAGTAAGTGGGCAGACATCCTCGTTAAACCAAGTCCCGGAATTCCGTGTGCCCTCCGAACCTACCCAATCAAATCAATCCTTCGACACACTGACAGAAAAAATATCCTTCGAATTATACCTTTCATTATTAAAACATGACCAAAATTCAATTCCTCTAAAAATTCTATTAATTATAATAAAAACGACAGGAATTATTATTATTAAACATATTCTATGATTCAAAAGTTTTATTTTCTACTTATATTTATATATAAATGTTTCAGTGAGTTATGTGAGCTGATTAATACAACGTCAATAAATCTAACAGTATAATAATTGGAATAGAATCCATTGAATATAGATTTTATTGAATGAGAGAAGTACTGAAATATTCTCGTTTTCTAGACACGGTTGTCCTATGGTTCTGTCATGGTTTATAAAAAGAAGTGAATGAAGTGGAATAAACTTGACCGAGGTATCATCAAGGACGTCCATTGATTAGATTCATCTCGTTGATCGCCTCGCATTGTACATCCCTTGCATAGTCAGCCTGCTTAATTCATCTCTCCTTCTCTTTCCTATCCGCTTCTTCTCAGTTCAGTCGTGTTGCGTCATCATTCGATGAATGGACCGCATCGCGACTACTCACTCGTTCGAGCGTGTTTGCAGATAAAGCATGAACTACGAAAACAACGGTGCGATATCGCTCGATTGACGACTAAATATGGATTCGATTCGCTCGATCGATCGTACCATAAACACTTCTACTAAGAAAAAGTAAGGAATTCATTCACTGTGTTTCATCGATTCTTATTAATGAACTTGTCAAGCATATATAAACGCGTGTATACTTTATAACTAGAATCGAACCAGTTTAATACCATTTCTATCGAACTACTTATCGTTAACCAACTAGTTCACATATATTTATTGGCACCAAAGCCACACCTTCGAATCACCAATACATTCGTCTTCCAGTCAGGCTCGCCTTCCTTCATTCGCACTCTTTATTTCTCTGATACGATTCCAAGAAAAGCACCTGATAAGCCGTGGAATTTCAATGAATTGCAAGTAATATCAGAGCATTACGCACTCTCAAAATCATCTCTATTTTCGATCGATTCACAATTCTTATGCTATCATTCAAGACTTTCAAAGATTTAAAAAAACACACACACACACAGTGTAAAAAAAACATGTGTCTGAAGATATGTAAAAATAGGCAAACTGACTAACATCCGATTGCGTAAGATCCGGAAGAGGTGGTATTTGCAACGAGCGATAAGAGGAGAATCGCATAATACAAGTAAAATGTTTGCACTCGGTACAGTTGTTTTTTTTTTTTCCCCGCTCGATTCCTTTTCTCCCACTTCTTCATCTTCTTCTTCTGCTGAATGATGAATCATTCGGTTGGAGGTGATTAGCAACAGCACGATTAGAGTGTTCGTATCCCCCCCCCCCCCCTTCCACCTGTTTGTTCCCTCTTCGTTTCGTTATCCCTACTATCGAAAGAAAGGAACCTCTCATAACAGCAGCAGAAGAAGCAGAAGTTAGCCTTGTAAAGCAGCTGATTGTAAAGCGTCCACCTCTCCAACAGTACCTCTATCTCACCGACTCGTCGTCCCCTAAAGAGCTTCCGTCACCGACGCCTCTGGCAGTCAGTGCACGCGCCGATCTCGTTGATAGCGCTTACGACTGCCAGTCGATGTCGTCGCCGCTTCCCAATCGCCACGTATCGAAAGAGACTCGTATTTCTATCGGGAAAAAGAAAGGAAGTGACAGTGCGAAGAAGTAGACTATATTTGAAATATAAAAGAACAATTAAAAGTAAGAAAGAAAATTATGAATGAAAATGTTGTAGTAATTCAAAGAGATTAATTATTGATTATATGAATAATGATTGATAGTGATATATAATAATAGTGTGATTTAATATAAAATTCAACGACTGCATTCTGTTGCTATCGAAGCGACTTTGAACAGTCACGCTACGTCTCGAAATAAAAAAAAACTTGAACTGCTGCCAGATCGAAGAGACAAAAACCCGATCACATCTATCGACGAGTTCGATCGCGTTGCATTACGCAAGCTTGATCGTAGAGTGTGCGTCTCGGAATGCATGCTCTCGCACGACATCCACGTTGCTTCCTGTGCGGATTATTAAATGTGCATTCTGTCCCGCTTCGTTGCCAGACACAACAGAGACACTTCTTATGGGAAAGAAGTTGCGAGCGTGACTTCCTCAAGGAAGTTGTCTCGTCGATTTCCCTTTGGGATTTGTCGTGTTCGTGATACAATTTGATGTTGCACGTCGACTAAACTTTGACGGTTTAACTTTTGATATCGAAATCCTTTTCCACGAAATTTATCGGCTGATAAGAGAAACTCAGATGTGTTTGGATGCCTGCTCGTACGATCTTTCTCGAAGTTACTAGATGTATTCGGTAAATAGTTGGGAATTATTATGTCATATCTGAAAAAAGAACGACCTTACACGAGGATCGTTCGAGAATCTCAATAAACTTTTTTTATTACTAGTTATTTACGTAATTACTTGATTGAATATATTTTTTAAGTTCTTGAACTATTGAATATTATTAAAAAAAAATTTATTAAAGTAGACTTCGACTGCATCATAAGAATTTCTTTTTCGCTGAAAAAACACTCGTTGTTTGCACAGTTGTCGCGACGACGGGTCATTGTGTCGATAAATGAAAGGAATCGACCTTCAACCATTCCCAATCGATCTGTCTTTCAATTGATTCCTTGAAAAAGTAATCCTCAATTATAATTGATCCTGTGGGAGTTATGTGATCAGGAAGCATCCTTTCTAAACAAGCTTTAAGTTCATTCTATTCCTGTCCGGTTATCGCAAATTATTCCGGACGCACACCCAGCGTAACAGGCGCGCCTGATAAGACGTTTCATAATTCATTGATAACCGATCACTCTGCTGGATGCAGAGGATCACTACGTTGAAAGAGAATCTGAACTATATTTACATATTAAACTCTTTGATATTACTCTAACATATCGAAAGAAAATTTAAACTTTTCATATATCATAAATTCTCGACTATTATTACTATTCTATTAATAAAAAAAAATTAGATAAATTATATCTTTATATTAAATTCATTGAAATTATTGAAAAGAGTTTAAAATTTCAATTAAATCATAAAATCTCTACTATTATTAGAATTCTTTTCTTAGAAGATATCGAAAGAGTGTGTTAAGAGGTCACGATAGAGAAAGTCTTTAGACAGTGAGAGTGCTGTGAAAGAAGTGAACGGACATTTGTTTGGCTTCCAAGCGACAACACGATTTATGAATGAGTGTCGACCGTGGATTAAACGCGCTTCACAAGCATGGAAGCCGATCATCCAGCAGTTCGCTTTACAAAGGCAGAGGCGCCTTCTTAAAATCTGTAAGTTCTTTTATTCCAACAATCATAATAATTAAACAAACATAATAATAATAAATGACGTGTAGTTTCGAGACATTCCAAGCGTACCTGGAAACAGATAATGTTATCAGAGTATCAAAGGTGACTCTTCGTGCATCTCGAGTAATTATACATATTTTCGCAGTGAGTCTTACACATCGTTGTACTCGGTGACATCACGATTCGCTCGAGTAGGTGTCAAGAGAATTCAAAATTTTGCAAATTAATCACCGAGCAACGATTGCAATGACTCATCGATCCAATCATACACTCGTCTTCGTTTTCGAACGAGATTCCAACTTTCCTTGTTCGCAGCATCATTTTTATAAATTAGTACATGATTAGTAATTATAAATTAATTATATATTCTCTGATCAATAATAATGATTGGAAATACAAACGTCTTCGTTTTCGAACGAGATTCTTACTTTCCTTGTTCGCAGCATCATTTTTATAAATTAATGAATGATTAGTAATTATAAATTCATTATATGTTCTCTGATTAATAATAATGATTTGGAAATTCGTGAGTGACTCAGAAAGGAAATTCTTAGATTCGACAGACCATTACTGAACTTTGGAGTTTGAAAGCCGATAATGAACTAGGAAAACAGTGCACAGGTGCGTCTCTTATCTCATCTCGAAGTCTCCCATTGCGTCCTTGGTTTCTTCCAGTCATTGATATTTGCAGTTCTCTCGCATATTTTCAGCAGTCAGTATTTTTGCATTGGTTATTATTTATCTGTGAATGACCGAAGTATAATGTCAGAGAATCTAATAGGAAAATTGCTCTACGTTCTAATTGAGACGTCATTGAGATGATAGTCATCGCTTTTTCATACGTCACAAATGCGAGATTCGTGTCGTGCTTCTAATAATCAGCGGTACAATCAAAGCTATATTCCGTCACCTCCCGTTAGAAAAGTGGTAGCTATGCGTGTGTCTGACATCATCGTGTTAAATGACACGACGAGCACGTCAGTCAACGCGTACCCATCAAGGAAGAAGACACGCGCAACCACAGGGCCGCCAGACTAGGTCAGGTTCTCTAACTTGTCGAGAATGATGACTAACGCTTCATGATTCCGCCGCCGCCCCCCCGTCGCCCTCTCAATGACTCCTGATTCGCGCCGGTTGTAATCGATCGTCATTGAAATCACGCGAGCAAGAAACGTGCTGAAAGTCAGCTGATCTTTAATAAATAACATACAACTTGTTCTATTTTCAGAATAATTTTAAAGTAATTTAAATGAAATTAATGATTTTAAGATAATTCCTATATTACAAATTATTAAGGTTTCGTTTTTTAATTAAATATGACTTTAAATTCGCTATATGATCGGCAGACAGCCAAACATCCGATAGATCATACAAATTGATTGCTCGCATTCGCCTGTGCATTTTAATAAGCCTTAATGACCGAGCTCCCCTTCTGCTTCGCTTGCGCAACTCGCAAGGTGCACTCGCACTGGCTCAGAGCCATAAATCTAACAATCTATATGCTCTTCTTCCTCGACGACCAAACTTATCATTTTTCGTCAAGCGTTGCTTGAAAAAAAAAAAACAGTCATTTTCAAGTATCAAGCAATTCTCCACTCTACGCAATAATTCATTCAATATCAGAAGTCTTATCGCAACCTACTATTGGTCGGTCGGGTGAGATCGCGCGATCGTCGCTAAAAATATCCATTATTTGTTTACTAATAATCGCGAGCGACACACAAGGGGTGATTACATCAGAGAACGCCGAAAGCTCGATGAATCGTATCTTTCAAGAGGGCGATCTTAATCACCTTAGTTTCTTATCAGAGAGCAACTTAAGCTCGGCTAGTGTTATCGGACTTCCCCGGCACTGTCAATACAAGCGAGCCTCTTATTAGTATTCCACGAATTCCCAAGTATACCTTCAAACATTTCTTCATTTTGTACTTATATAATAAACTATATTTCATTTATATATGTGATACTAATTAAATACTAAATTATTCTATTAATTTCAATATTAATTAAAACAAAGTATGAAAAGACAAACCTGTAATAGTTTTCAGGAATTGTCCTCGTAGAAGAGAAGCTTATCGGTTGAATGTTCTCGAGTGCGTTTGCTACGTTTGCTATCTGCATAATTCACGATAAGGATTTTTAAGGTATCGCTTCCTCCTCCGCCTTGGAATTTCCCTTTTTGAAAGGCGCATCACGCACCAGCCGGCAGCCGAGAAGCGCTCAGCCAACCTCGCCCGAGGAATCGGCCAGGAATTCCCCGCGCACTGTCCCCCGGCTGTTGGCCTCCTTTATGCATACATAACCGGAGGAACGTGTTTCGTACGCCAGTTCTCGCCCCGGAACCCCACAGAAGACTCCTTTGTTTGACCAGCCGACTCGAAAGCCTCGTTATGGGATTGCCAATGCTCGCCTAATGCACCCTTCGCACGCGCACAGTCATTCCTATATGTCAGAATCGAACACGTGCTTTAAAATCATTCGACAAACTCTCTTTACATTTCTTTTGTATTTTAATAGTTTTATTTCATCGTTTTTGGAAGATTTATAATTAAAGGAATGTTGGAAGATTTATAATTAAAGGAATGTTGGAAGATTTATAATTGAAGATTCATTTGATATAAAATCATGCAAAAATCTTTGTTTACATTTCTTTTGTATTTTAATAGTTTTATTTAATCGTTTTTGGAAGATTTATAATTGAAGATTTATTTGATATAAAATCATTCGAATATCTTTGTTTATGTTTTCTTTTGATTGTAATATTTGCATCTGTCGTTTTGGAGGGACTTTTGATTTAAGGGATATTTCAATCAGAATTGATACGGTTCACTTTCTCGGGGATGGTGCGCGCCCAGTGCGCTGAGGTGGACAGAGTAATTGCGGGCAATGATGGACGAGATAGCCAGCCGGTAGGTAGCAGGTATTATAATTCACGCTGGAAGAAGTTGTCTCTTTTCTGCAACCGACGACCATAAACGCTCATCGTAAAACCACGTATTCACAGATGAATAAATGTTCGCCAACAGAGATTTTTATTTCCAAACAAAAAGAGAAGTTTGTCTTTGTTTCGAATATGTTTGTAGAAGGCTCAGACATATTACGGATCATGTTTCTTAAACTCGAGAAAGATTTGGACTTTGAAATCAACTGTTCAAAGAATGATTCTTTGGACCATGAAAGATTTCGAGCATCGTTACTTTAGTGAACGCTAACACAAACATAGAGGACGCGCGCGCCTGTGTGCCACGGTGCGACGTCTCCGAATTGCCTCTTTGTGTCTGGCGAGAGAGTCGAGACGCCTACAACCGTCTGGGACGATGTTCAGTTCGACAGAGGGCGTCGTTCGTACCCGAATCACCGTAGTACACTTCATTCCCTATATTGAGCTTCCAATAAACCCTAAAGACGATATCAAATTCAACAAGTATACGATACATCAAATTTAATACAGTCAACAATGGACCAAATAATGATGCTGTCATAATAAATTTATCTCGATCCAAATATACAATATTTCTGTAATAACTAATTCAGAAATAACTTCTTTGTGAGTGGCAAGAAACGAAATCATCATTATACGGGTTAAAGGGTCCACAACCGAGGGTCTTGTAAAAAGAAACAAATGGTAATAAAAAAAAAGGGGGGTCCTCGTCTGAGACTGGAAGCCGACGTGTACGCATTAGTTGGTCGCTGACCCATCAAGACCGGGGCGCATCTTTATCTCTTTCTCGTATTTCGACCGCTTCCTTTTATCGGCTTGGTTCTTCTCTCTTCGCACCATGATTCTTTGGTCCAAGGAACTTATCTCTCGCTTCTATGCCCAGTGTGTGCCATATGGCATTCGAGTTGGCTCGCTCGGTGAAAGATTCAACCTCGCCTTGTCTCCGCACTAACCTTTTTTTTTCTCTCTCATGGTACGCCGCTCGACACCCGGTATACTTTGGCCAAAAATTCTCTCAGAGATTGGACGCTAAGAGTTTTCTTTGAACCCCCGTCGCACACGCACCTTGTTAGACCGCATTCCACTCTTTGTCCCTCTTTTCCTCTTCTTACGTCAAAGATGATTTAATGAGGAGGGACTTTCCCTCGACACAGATAACGATAGTCATTGACTGAATGATCATTTTCTCAAGGAATAATTTTCTTTCATTGGTAAAAAAGTAAAGGGATAGGAAAATCTCTATGTTTATAAATTATGATTACTGTACGTTCTATCAAAGGATGACCGATATGCTTGATGAAGAGAGAGTAATATGTATGTAGGCACAATAAATGATAAGTCAAAACGTTGGCCTGAATTCCCAGACGCTCTTTTGCGCGCTGCTTCTACTCACAAGCGACAGATAAGGAATTATGCCCGGCATTCCTTGCCGGGCATAAGTCAGTCAAGGGCTGTCGTGCGTGCCGGAGTCTCAAAGATACATCCGGATCATCGAGTCTAAATGTAAAGTTATAATAAAGCTGATTCAAATTTTCACTTGAAATAGAATAGACACTGACAGTTTCATTTAAACGTCCAGTAAAGTAGGAATGAAGTGGGACAAAGATAAACACTCGATTCTTAGAAGTTTCCATTGTGATACCTTTTGTTCCATGCCGACGGGAACTACTTACGTAAAAGCTGACTTAGTTTTCTTTCGGGTAAAACCCACTTTCATTTACCATCCAATACATCCGGCACTTTGTCTGATTATACTCGAAACTCTTTGACAGATACCAAAATTCGACCTTTCCAGTTTTTGGTATGCTTTTTTTGTTGGAAATAAAGAAACGTCTTGCGAGTATTCGATGTTAACGAACTACTCATTCCATTCAACATGGTCCATTCAAGAAAAAAGAACGCCTGCAATACGAATATCGTTGTATTACTTCTTGGAATAGTAAATATTTGCTGACCTTTGTTTCTTAAAATGTTTGGTGAAACTAAAGATATTAAAATGATCTTATGTTCATCTGAAAGTATGAACATTGGAGTATAAAAGTACAATAGCAATCGATGACAGGTCTGTTATTAGTATCCTTTCACTAAAATCCTAGAGAAAGCATCCTTCATCCAATCAGATCCGTTACGACTGTCACTCAAAACGTCTTGTCAAAGCGTTGATCGGTCGAGAAAGCTATTCGAATGATGCCAAGGATCAGTCTGGCCTAATTAACGGGATTCTTCGATCAATTGGCGTGAGCAGTTCGAAGAAGCAGCGGCCAATATTCTTGGTAATTCGGCCGTCCCGACGCCGTCTCACGTGCGCTTGCAATGCGGAATCACAGGATTGCCGGGGTCGCCGTAGCGGCTAGGAGGTCTCTAGTGTCGCAAGTAGTTACAGTCCGGCACGTCTGACCAGTCTGACGCCGACCGTCCAGCAAGACTATCCTTAATTTTATCAGTCTCTGATTTCATTAATTCTACACTGTTTGAACTATTAAAAATCATCTATAAATCTGTCTAATTCCTACTAATGTCGATTCTCATTATACACTTAAGAATTTCGGCAAATCCGTCGACGTGTTCGAAGTTAATCGACTCTAGAAACTCTTATCGCTTTGCCCCACTCGAGTGCGTCGTGGTTCAGCTGACACGAACGATACGCGTCGGTTCGTGTGAGTTGGGTGCACGCGGATCTCACGGAAGGTCTTCCTAGTCGTAGGTGACAGATCAGTGTAATGTCTAATACAATTGGTGTTATTTACGAAGCGAACAGTGCTTATACAAGTGTATAATCATGCGAGGAGGAAAGTGGCGAACAATGCTGCTACAAGAACTATGGAACAAAAAGTGACTTAGGCAGAGTCCCCTCCATGCACCGTCTCGTGGTTAGTGTCAACTTTGAAACTCTAAAAAAAACAGTCTTATAATAATAATATTAATTAAATATAAAGAAAGACTTAAAAATTAACTATCCAAAATTCTTCGACTTTCGTGTTCTCTTATCAAAAAAGATATGAAGAAGAGTATAATATACGTCGGGGACTTTCGTCGTCACATTTTACAGAGAGTGCGAAATCATTTGGACAATTGATTCGAGCAAAGTACTTGAAAGTACTCTGTCAGTGTTGACAGAGTGCGAACGCGTCTAGTGTAGGCAAACGCGAGTGCGTTTACTTTAGTTCCGTTGACCACAAGGCTCCATTTACGTAACAGTCGAGTCGCGCGACCATCACACATATCTCGCGTATCTCTTTCTCAGAAGTAGCAGCAAATGTTGCTAGTTTACTAACTCAACCAAGCAATGCTTGAAACACGCGGGAACCTTCTCAATGCTTAGAATTATTTTTCCATGCACCAAATCATTCACCACTTATCTGTAAAGCTCACCAAAAAAGCAAGAATATAAAAACAGCTTTATCCTTTGAAGAATACAGTACAAACTATTCATCATAAAAAATGACAATCCCATTTGTCTCAGTGTTGCGATACAAGTCGTTCGTTACATTACAATCAACGTCAAATAATCGATCATTTTATTCATACGATTGTATTCCTTTCAAATAGAAAGAACAACCTTGCAACTGACTTGGTTTATTATGCCAAAAATCAGTTTTAATACTCACTTAAAATCGATTGCTCGCAACTTCATTGGAAGGTCAGCCACTCCAAAGAGAATTTTCGAGATCCGGGATCAGGTGGCTGCTGTCGTGCGTTCATTAAGAGAGGGAGCGCGCACGTGGGTGTCGTCGTCGTCGGCGGCTTCTTGCATATTCCGCCTGTCTTTCCAGCTGTAACGGCTGCCTGCTTTGCAGTTCTATCAGTCGTGTCGAGTATTCCGTGCATGGTGAACGTTCCTAGCAATGTTCACCGGATCCGGTAAACCCGTTTCGTACTTAGTTATAACTAGTAAAAACTATTCTTCCCTTATAATTATTACCAAGTGAAAATTTACTGATGGAAAGTTGTTTAAAAGTACTCCTATTATTTTAAATGATAATTTCTATATTCTAATAAATTAATTAAATATCTATTATTAACCTATTACTTTTTATATGCTTCGCAGATGTCGGAGTTCCCGGTGGATGGAGGCGAGAACGGTGACATGCAAGCGGTCATGGAGAACTTCCAGAAGAAGAACAACCTGGGGAGGACTCATGTCTCCCATCATCCACAGGTCACCTCATCGTCACAGGTAATTACATATTTATTAATTTAATTATTACATCAACAGATATAAAATAGAAAAAATAATTAATATATGAATAATAATAATTTAGTATTAATATGAGAAAGTAAATTGTCTTCCAACACTTCCGTGGCAGTGAGCTTGCATACTAGTTGGCGAATGCCATGGCAGCGTGCTTTCTATTTAAAGAGCGTGTGAAACGACCTCTAATCCACGGTAATCGAGAACGACTCGTCTAGACACGTCACACATAGTCATAGAACAAGCGAAGCATCAACGATGTCTGGCTATCTCGCCCACACATCCCTCGAGACGAATTTCCGGAAAGTCATTGAATCATTCTCACCCTTCGACCGATTCCCAAAAGAAGCCTGAGAGCATTTCCAAAATTAAAGTTAGTCATCGACGTCAAGCGTCGGCGTCGTCGTACTGAATCGTTGGTAATAATATGTTAAAGTGCCAGTCGTTCTACGAGATTTTGATAGTGCCAACTTACCACTAATTGCTTGATCATAAAGATGAATGTAGAAATAACTGTGTTAAAAGTTAATGATTGGTCGTTTTATATGTTGAAAGTAGTCGATTTTTCATGAAATAAACCTTTTATAAGTTCGATGATCCGACAGAATCAAGTACTCGTGTTGTTTTCATAGCATTCCAGCGGAGCATTCGCCGAGCAGGATCAGTCGTGACCGCCGCTAGTCGATTATGCAATGATACAGAGTCCACGTGCTTCAGTGACGCCCACTGACACGCTTATCTCAGCTACATACACTTTCAATTATACTCGGAGACTGCTGACTTCGATAATCCATGATTCGACTGTTGAAATGTATGATTTCATAGCTTAAGAAAATCTGTCTTCTTCGATCTGAGAATAACTTCGATTGATTATGAATGATCAAAGGTAGAAGGCAATGAAAGCCTGTTTATTGGACCACCCAAAATAATTGAATAATAAGAAAGCTTGTGAGTTTTAGTCTCGCATCGACTATGTGCCTGACTTGTTGCCTGTCTCTTTCTTTACGTAACACAACCAACTCGCCCACGTGAAGATTTTTTCTCCACGTACCAACCTACCACCTCTCCAAGATCCCCCTTAAAACCTTGGTGGCACGCTTCAAGGCTTCTTTCTCTTCCTTGAGTTGTGCCTCGCTCCAAGAATCTCTTCTCTCTAATTTTAATAGGCCCTTTCTCATCGCTCCACCGCTTTAAGACTTGGCTGAATACCAACGACTTATTCCCCTTCCGCTCAAGATTAATCACTTTATTCTACTTATATTTTAATCTTCTGATTTATATTTATACTTCTAGAATTCTTGAATCATTCAAGATTACTAAATTCTTTAAGTTTACTTTAATTAAATTCACATTAGTTCTACTTCTTTCTATTTATCTTTGCTAAGTTCTTCGGAAAGCGCATTGGCCGAGCGTCAAGAGCACAGTCGGAACACCTACGTCTGACAGAGAGAACTTCTTCGAATCACGTTTTCTACTAAACGTGCAACCCCTCTTGCTTAGTTATTTATGCGATGTATGGTGCATTCCTGTTGCATCACTCGGCGCGTTATGCACACAGATATTCATTCGTCCGGCAAGCAAGTGTAATAGTTAAGAAGAACATTGTCAGCATCGCTCGCTTGACAACTAGAGTTTGGCAGCTTACCGAGACTTCTTCCTTGGCGACTGGCTTCCTACCAGGAACATCGTGTTTTCATATCGATATCGGCCAGCGCGTGTCAGCTTTGATTACTGCGTCTTTCGACAGAAATAATCGAAGCGTCGAACATTTAATGTGTCGATCAATAATTCTTATATATTAAATATAATAAAAACTAGCATTAAATAGAAGAATATGGCTCTTTTAAAAAAAAGATAAATCTGTCGATGACCAAGAATTTAGTAAAATATATGCATTTTGGGATAATGTAATAGATAAACAAACAATTGTTGGGAAAGGGTGGGAGTGAGAGGGATGGTAGAACAGGGGAGAGAGAGAGAGTAAAATATAGAGTGACAGAGAAGTATAGGCGAAGGGTGACTCATTCCACGTGGATTTTAAATAGAACGTAAACGGCTTTTGACTCGGCAGATGCTGACGACCAACCAGACGCAGAGCAGCAGTAGCAGCTCGAGCAGGGTGGCCAAATCCTCGCAGAGGATCCTCACCTCCTCGTCGTCGAGTGAGATGAAGGCAAGCTCCATGAAGAGCGATCTCACCGAACTCAAACGTGGCATTTCCGAAATGAAGAATATCTCTACCAACTTCTCTCAGCGACTACGCAGCAGCATGGAGAATCTTGTGGACAGGTGGGTCTTCAATAATTTTGAATCAGTGAAAATCATCGACAACCACGTGGACCTGTTTTTTCTGGTGTTTGATATTCCACGTGTAAGAATTCTTGCAGAGTTCAGTCAGTAATTTGTTTTTAATCCTTTGGGATTTGTAATTAAAGTGAATTTTGTAAAATCATTCTGTCGAATGACAGTGACATAGTAAATTGTCTGGGAATTCGTGTTAGAGCCAATTTTTTTACTAAATATTACTCTCGGTCATCAAAATGTCATAAGTTCTTGTAATGTCATCCGACGCTCTGGTATACTTGGATGGTATTAAGTGAGTGTTCCAACATTTATTTATAAACGCGTCTCCTCGTTTTAGTTTGTTCTTACCGGATTATTTTTGAAGCGTTGTTCATAGCGTGGGTTCTTGGGAATTCGTACGTACAAGTTATATAAGTAATCACTAAGACTTTTTTCCTTTCGATATATTAAAAAGAATTATAAGACATTTTTATTAAATCATTTCTTGTCTCTTTTTTTTTTCAGAGATGGCAGTGGTCCGGAAGAAAATGATTTGTCAGAACCATTGGTGACATTTCCGGATCCTGACACACCACCACCATCGTCAGGGACAGTAACATTAACTGGTGGTTCACCCTCTCAATTAAGTTCATTGAATTCTCTCAACAATCTTCATAGTATGAGTCCACCAATGAGTATGTCGAATATGTCAAACATGCCGAATTTACCAGCGGGACAAGAGACGATGAAATTCGAACGGAAGAAGATGACCAGTGCGTCGAAAACAAAGGTAGACGCTTCTGGAAAGTCTTGGCCAGTAGTTGAAAGTACTACTTAGAATGCAACGCTGCGCAACGTTCGACTGGGGGTGCGGCTTCCTCTGGATAGTCTAGGTCAAGGACTTCGTGTCTATCTGTAAGCGTCGTCGTCGTCGTCGTCGTTCTTCTCGCCGACGCCGATTGCGCTAGTTAACTCTCTGACGCCTTTACTTCTCTTAATGCGCACTATCTCCGATGCATCTAAACATCTGCTCCAATTCTCCAATAGCTTCTCGCTTTCCACAATACCGCATCAGAACGCACTCAGTAATCCCTCGTTATTTTTACACCAAATTCCATGTCGATCACAACACAGACAAACGCGCACGCTTGCATCCAGCTGATATTTTTCCCGCGCGTTCTATCTTTAACCAACTTGCGACGCGTGCTGCTAGAGGAATGCTTTGTACAGCTTATCCGTCATCAAACGGGAGGTCAGTGTTCCTCCTTCTCGATGACCTAGAACTGTCAGTTAGTCAAATGTTCTTGAACGTTAACTTAGGATAGTCGAGAGAAGATAGAATAAAATAGTTTAAGAGTATGAATTCATTAAAGCGTTATATTAACATGTTTCTTTTAATATGTCTATTCAGGTGGTGACCGATGGTTTTAGTGCAGAGAAAGCAACAGCGAATAGTGCTGAGATGAGAGCATTGCAAGCTGGTGACGTTTCGTACAAAGAACAGAGCGCAGCTACCGCTGCAAGAGCTCGTGTCGAGATGGATGGTGTCTCGGCAGAGAAGAGCGTTGCCGCTGCGAGGGTGAGTCGCGCAGATCTTCTAATTAGATGGAAATAGAAAATAGAAGACGATGAAATTGTGAAAAGACTAATTCCAAGTACGAGTTGCTACGTAAATCAATCTGGTCGAATGCTTGGATGAACCAGACTTTGTGGATTTATGAACAAAGAGACTCAAGTGTTTGCCTACCCAGTAGTTCGCGCCAAAGGCGTCTACCACACACTCTCTCTCTCTCTCTCTCTCTCTCTCTCTCTCATTGGTCTCCCGTTTAAGCGACAAAAGGATCGAAAGGAAATTGTGGAACCTGAGTTCGTCGTAGCATGTGACTCCCGTTAAATAGCTTGGCACGAGTGCTACGTAGTCGTACGCGATTCATCAACCATGTGGTCTTCAGGTCATTGACACTACTTCACAATAATACCTGCTTTGAGACTGGCTACAGTCGTAGCCAATCTTGATCTCCCACTTGATTCGATCCAGTTGGTTTATACTTATACAGAAACTTTCCTTAAAACATTGTATATTCTATAGAAATAATATTACTGAATTATTTATGTTACTGAAATATACTTTAATAATTGAATTAGTTGAAAGTAGTATTAGTCGACTGCATGGAGGACGGAGTTTTCGATGGAGCTTTCGGCGCATACTCGCTTAATGCTAAATTTAGCTGATTTTAGTCGAAACGCGTCGTTGACTACGTAGCTTTTGAGTCAGCAGGCAGATTTTTGACACGAGGCCAATGAGTTTTCATCCGACAATGTTACTGACGATTATCACTGGCAAACCTTTGCGAAATTGGCATGCAGACCTGACACGAGGCTCTTATTAAATCAAGACTCGTTGAAAGAATATACAATGGAGATAGCCAATAACTATCTTTGTTATCAATAAAATTACTATCATTACCAAGTAATATCTTGCGCAATTCAGTAGGGAACAAGCGCTTGCTTTAGGGCTAATGACAGACTCGCGTGATCGCATTTTGTATTTAGAACGACGGAGAGTAATGGACTTCGAACCTTCCGTGTATATGTCGCGTGTACCAAGAAATGAATGTGAAATCAGCTCGCATGTTCTCTGTACGCGACACTAGCTTCTCCTAATTACTTTCACCAAGTCCTTGTAAACCTTGACACAGCTAGAGAATACAAACTTTTCCTCTACTTCAGTCATTACAGTATTACATTTCGTTATTTCGAGTTTGTTTAGTCAATACCGTGAAAATCATTGGCAAGCATCACGTTTTCCCAATTGATTCCGTCACGAGTCGAATACGATGATTCAGAGTATGCGCGCACGTGTTTCCATTCGGCATACATGTGCCAGTGATTCGGGAAATTTCGGGACACGAGATCTGACTTTCTAGATGAACTTTTTCCTAAGAATAAAATTAGTAGAAATAAAGAAATACTTAGTATTTTAATGGATCAATGATTCTAGGAATGAAAGATTCAATTTTTAAGGTTCCGATAGTTGGTAGAGTAGCGTTCTTTCCGAAAACACTAGATTCAGTAGTATAAGCCAATGCTATGGCGAGACAGTTCCCCTTAGCGACTGTGCAGAAGGAATATAGGGGGTAGTAGTGGTAGTAGACAGGAGAAAGGGGCGGTCGATAATCCGTTGACGTGGTGGAAGGCAAAGGAAGCACAGTGCGTCATTGGCGCTGTTAGACGCCGGTTCGTGAAAACCAATGGGCCAACAGATCTCAAATCTCGCTAGGGGTATCTTCCCTGTCATCAGGCCCCGGAACGCGATCAAGCACAGGAAGCTCGTCGCCCCGGATAATCGCGGCGACAGCGGAATGTCCACTACGGTACGATCATCGCATCATCGAATTTACCCTGAAAGAAATAGTCACTTTCTTTTTGCATCCTTGGTTTACCGCGGCTTTCGATCGATTTAGAAGCATCGACGACTTTGCCACTCTGTTACAATTCACTCGATGTATATTAGTTTCTTCTGTTAAAGTGAACTTGCTTTTAATATTGATTTAATATCGATCAGATCATTCTGTGCTTCGAGAAAAACTGTATCGATGAATGCATGAATAGTAGGAAACCTTTAATAATTTCTTACCTTCACCACGTGGATCTCTCGTTTAACCGTGTGGCGGGCAGAGTTATGTCAGAGTTGTTTTTGCCGCGTGCACTTGGTAGGCGGCGCGCGAGCAGCGAGTGTCCATTCAGCGACCGAGACCGTGAGATCATCCAAATTTCGGTCAAATTTTCGGCAAGCACTGCCAACGAGGAATAGATGTCACCGATATGTCCCCCGGAACCGAAATAGAGCTTGCTCGAGAAAGAGCCACGGGTAAACTGCCAGCTGCCGCTCACTCCGTTTCTGTACGACTAGCTTTTCAAGGACTTGTTCAAGGCCGCCAAGGTCTTACACTAGTCCTTCGAGAAATTCAATGTCTAAGAAAACCCTGGTTTATTATTGACTTAAAAATAGAATAGAAATCTTAGAATATAATTATTCAAATTCGTTGATAATATTTAATAAATATTTCATTTATAATTGACTAATTTAACTAGTCAGCCAAGTTGGCCCGAATGAATTTCGAAGTAGACTCACATGTTTCTTACTAACGAGCGGTCGTTAATAAAAATAGAGACATTGTTACCATTGGCACCAAGAAACAGGGAAGGAACGAAGCATCCTCGTCATAGACATATACTTAGTCATAACTACCACTGACCGACTGTCAACGACATAGCCATAGGTCTGGTGGGGTACGAGAATGATCTACTAGAGCTAAAGCTCTTGTTTCTCACCTTAGTCATCGTCGATCTGTCTGACCAGCGGAGTCCTCCACTACTAGCTCGTCAATTTAAACTGACGTATTATACGCGCGAAGTGTGCCTGTCAATACAAATGATACATTCTACTCTGGTTTTATCGGTTCAACGTAATATTTGACGCGTCATCTCTTATTAAATGTTTACTACTTTACTACCGGTGACTCAAGGAAATCAATCATGGACCGGTAATCAAAACCATGACACCTCGAACAGTGATACCACTTCGATGATTCTACCACTTTAATTTACATGTGCCCCTCTTTTATCGATTGATGAGTGACGCGTAAATTCAATTAGAATACTTCAAGTACACTCAACACACTCATACTCATTAAAAAGCGATATTAATTGCCGATTAGTGACTGCCGTCATTACTGACTCGCTCGACGATAGCACCGACCTCTGCGCTTCGTCATAGTTCGACACTGAAGTTATCAGTAAGCGCAACATCCGTTGGGAATTCTCATATGAACACATCTTGTTCGGATGCAATTAGATTGATGCAACTTGTGCTATTTTTGTCGAGTGTATCCTCTTAAAAAATTAATTCCTTCGATGATTCGATATCTAAGATTTCGATGCAGCATCCTGGATCTGTGAAACAAACGCTGTATTAGTTCTTGTTAACTTTGATTTAAGAATTAATCGACGTCTTCCATCAATTGTCACAAATGCCTTACCTATGAATTGATTTCTCAAGATTTCGTGCCAGTCACCGTGACTTACTTTTTTTATCGATTCCTCGCTCGAAATTTATGATCGCGTGGCGTTTTAGCAGGTCGTAAAGTAAGATTTACGGGCGCGATTAGTCGAGTGTTGGAATTAACCGGGCCGATGGATGCCGTAGGGCAGATATGATATCAGAATTTTAACAGACTCTCGGTTGGTAGTAAACAGTAATGATGAGCGCTCCGTGGCCAGTGCATCGTGGAATTGTACAGAACAAATTCAATCGAAAGAATTGGGTAAGTTGGTATATCGAAACTTTTTGCGAAAAGGTCTTCCATTCAATTTTCAACTTCTCCAGTAATTTTATCATCTTTTACGTCTTCACTTCATTGCGGAATGTCGCTGACGCAAAACGATCATCGAAATATCTGGAATCCATGTCGACAGTGAACACAGAGAAAGATTTGTACATGTAAATCCAAGAATCTGTTTACAACCCACGGCCAACATCCGAAATATCACACAGTCCGAGAATAAAATGATGTTCTGGTCATTGTGCGAATCCCGAACTTTCTATATCTATTAAAATAAAGATCATTAAATTATTACGAGTCAAAATAGATCTGTTCAACGCAATGTCGATACTTTGTGATCCAAGTATCATTGAGTATACATCATCGATGACTCCAAGAAAGCCGGGAGTATAACGCGACGTATGTGGAAAGCGTTATCGGTCCATACTCGCGTGTCACTGATGACTAAGCTTTGAAAGTCTCGCGATAAATAGAAACTTACTCTGTACAATCATCAATTTTCTTTCATCTTCTTATTAACTACAAGTGCAAGGATTTATCAAATATAATCAGACTTTTCCTAGAAGCATTTTCTTATTTATGAAAATATAAGAAAACTGAAAGAAACTAGGCGCCACTCAAAGGTCATACATACCATGAAAACACTGACGTACTCATAACTGATAAGAGAATTACTCTTCACTTTACACGTGGTAACTAAAAGTATCATCTGAAAATCAATTTTATAAATTGAAGAAATAATGAGGGGATTGGAAATGGCAACGGGGCATTGTGAGAGCCAGGACAGGGAAATCGCATCTGACGACACGGAGGTGGTTTTATATTTAGAGAAATACGTCAGACACCGTGTGCGCGGAGATGTCGATCGTCGAGCTTTCGACACCCTGACCATCAGATTGCCAGGGTGCACCGAACGATTCAGACGTCTTCGTTCAATTGAACTTTATCATTTTCATTCATTTTTTTACGCGTTCGTTTACTTTGAATCAGTGAAGTTTGTGAAGTGCTTCGAGTAGGTTGCATCATAACAGAAGTCACTGTTCTCTATGTTTCATGAGAAGCATATATTCCATCATTATTCATGATGATCGAAGACTGTAGGAAAATCTGACGAAATTTTATTGGAACTAACTTAGTAGTTACTGCGAAACTTTAGATGAAAATTGTTAGTTGGACAGTACGATGCTTGTGGACGTAGATCGAACGACTTGTGTCTCTAGAGAGAGATTAGCATGATTAGCATGTTACAAATCAGCCTTCGGCAATCCGATAATTCTCTTTCTATCCTCTCACATTCCTAGTAGTTGTACTATAATGTCTGACGAGTGGAATTTTTCGTTACAGGAACAGAGAAGTTTAAAAGCTGGCGATCTTTCACATCAGGAGAGTAATAACATGGCAGCATCCACCATGAAGCTGCAGAGTGACTCGTTCAGTTCTGAGAAGGTATGTTTCTTATCAGTAACTGCACTGACATGCACTTGCTACTCTTCATTGCATCATTGGATAATGCAATAATTAGAGAATATGAAATTCCATGTCTATCTTTTAATTTTCTCTTGTGAGAATCCTTTCGTGGATGCTGTTTTCATTTTTCACTTTGGCGATTCACCAAGAAATCTGGGCTTAGTGCAGTAAATCTTCGAGCTTTAAAGATGCAGTAGTGTTTGGCGGAACTGGACAGAGGCCACGGTCGCAGTAAAGAGAAACTCACATGTATATGATCGCACACGGTATTGAGAATGTCGCGCGAATGGGGGATGCGCTGATTTAAACCGTGGCGATGCCGTCGGCATTCAGTTCTCTTCGCTTTCCTCATACAGACAACATCACTCGAAAAAGCTCAAGCGCCTAACGCTATGTTCCGAAAGTGGAGCCTCGACTCGCGAATGGTACTGATACGTCGTCCAAGATACTTTCCACTGATCCCCGAGGAACACACCTCGCACTATCATAGAAGTTATCGGTGAGATCCAGCTAGTATTGATCACAATTTAAATTACCATGTGTTTTACAATTGAAAATATATGAAATTTAGAATTCGTGATTGTTTCATCATCCGATTTCTTTTGGTCCATCGCCAAGTATATTGTAACTTTTAAGAAGCATTGGCTGAGGAAAAGAATATTCTTACTATTTTGCGGTATTTCAATCGTTCGGAGAAACACACGCCTGATAGTCGACCATTAACGCCAGACATGATAGCCGCCAACACGATAATGTTCTTCGCATTAAATTTCTCAGTTCTTCTCCTTCATCCATAGAACACACTATTTTCTTATACGCTCGTGGAAATTGGAATTCGTGTTATTAAATTTGGAATTATTTTCAATTGCAGAAAGCAATGGCAGCTCAACAACAACGGCAGACAGTCACGTCCACCGGAATCTTCAATCATGAGAAGCACATGGCTTCAAGCTCGCAATCGAGCATTACAATTGCATCGAAAGGTGTCAGCTCGAAATCATCGATGCTCACTGCAGCAAATGCAGTCAATCAGCTAATGAACGGCATACGACCAGCGGACGATGAATTACTATCACTGCCATTGGATGATCTAGATCTACTTTGTTCGAAATCAAATCCACAGGATGTCAGTCGTGCCATCGCTAAGTATTGTGGTTTTCTTGATAGTTGTGTTGAACGTCTTAAAGCCAATGATACGAAAGGCGGAAAAATGCCACTACTCTTGAACAGAGTCAATGAAATCATCCGGAAAGCTTGGGCAGTTCCAACACATGGACACGAATTAGGCTACACACTTTGTAATACTTTAAGAACCAGAGGTGGTTTGGATCTCTTGATGGGAAATTGTGTAGCAAACGATCAAGAACTTCAATTTTCTTCAGCGCGATTACTCGAACAGTGTTTGACTACTGAAAACAGAGAGCACGTAGTGGAGAACGGTTTGGAGAAGGTTGTGAATGTCGCTTGCGTCTGCACGAAAAACGCGAACTCCGTGGACCACGCAAGAGTTGGTACTGGGATTCTCGAGCATTTGTTCAAACACAGTGAAGGCACTTGTAGTGACGTGATCAGGCTTGGAGGTTTGGACGCGGTCCTCTTCGAGTGTAGGAAGAACGACGTGGAGACCTTGCGTCATTGTGCCGGAGCATTAGCGAATCTTTCGCTATACGGTGGAGCGGAGAATCAGGAGGCAATGATCAAGAGAAAAGTACCAATGTGGCTTTTCCCACTAGCTTTTCATAACGACGACAATATCAAATACTACGCTTGTCTAGCAATCGCTGTACTAGTAGCGAATAAAGAAATTGAAGCTGCAGTCTTAAAATCCGGCACCCTGGATCTTGTAGAGCCGTTTGTCACTTCGCACAACCCTTACGAATTCGCTAAGTCGAATCTCGCACACGCACACGGCCAAAGTAAAAACTGGCTGGAGCGGTTGGTTCCGGTATTAAGTTCGAAGAGGGAAGAGGCAAGGAATCTTGCTGCCTTCCACTTCTGTATGGAGGCCGGGATCAAAAAGCAACAGGGCAACACGGAGATCTTCCGTGAGATCGGCGCCATTGAGCCTTTGAAGAAGGTCGCCAGTTGCCCTAATGCAATCGCCTCAAAATATGCTGCGCAGGCGTTGAGATTAATCGGCGAAGAAATTCCACACAAGTTGAGCCAACAAGTTCCTCTCTGGTCCACGGACGATGTAAGAGAGTGGGTGAAACAGATCGGCTTTGCAGAGTGTGCGGTGAACTTCGTGGAAAGTAGGGTAGACGGCGACCTTTTATTACAGCTGAATGAAGAGAATCTCAAAGAGGACATTGGCCTCACCAATGGTATTAGGAGGAGACGATTCACCAGGGAACTTCAGAACCTGAAAAAAATGGCAGACTATAGCAGCCGAGACACTGGCAATCTGAACAGCTTCCTGCAGTCGATCGGACAAGAATTCTCTATTTATACGTACAGTATGCTCAACGCTGGCGTTGACAAGGACTCGATCAGGAATCTGTCGGAGGACCAGTTACTCACCGAATGCGGAATCGGCAACAGTATTCATCGATTAAGGATACTAGACGCAATCAAGAACATGCAACACAATCAATTTAGTTCCTGCGAGAACGAATCCCCGGATAAATCGTTGGATGTCTTCGTAAGCTATCGAAGATCCAATGGATCGCAGTTGGCGAGTTTGTTAAAAGTCCATTTACAATTACGCGGTTTCTCGGTATTTATCGATGTCGAAAGGCTCGAGGCTGGGAAATTCGATAATAATCTATTACAAAGTATCAGGCAAGCCAAACACTTCCTCCTTGTGTTGACGCCCAAGGCTTTGGAAAGGTGTATCCAAGATACCGAGTGCAAAGACTGGGTTCACAGAGTACGTTCCTTCCCAATAAACATAATTAGTTTGACTAATTCAATTAATTCCAAACTAATATCGATTGTTCCAATGTTCACAGGAAATCGTGGCAGCTCTACAGTCGCAGTGTAATATAATCCCGATAATAGATAACTTCCAATGGCCCGAAGCAGAAGAACTTCCCGAGGACATGCGGGCAGTTTGTCATTTCAATGGTGTCAGGTGGATTCATGATTATCAAGATGCTTGCGTTGATAAATTAGAGAGGTAATATTTCGTGAATCACTTATAAACAATTTCTTTTGGGTTTCGGTTCTTTTCACAAACAATTACTTTTGTTAAAGGTTTATGCGGGGTGAAATACCCGTTAGGTCAGAAATGGGCGGTATTCCAAGAGGTATAGCAACAAAGGACACAACAGCTCCCAATACACCGGGAACCACTAACGTAAGGCAAACTCCTAATTACCAGAGGATGCACAGTAACGAAAGTAGAGGCAGCGACAAAGATTCCACGGGTGGAAGAGACTGACTAGACGGCCCGCCCACAGCTGTACCAAGCAGGTAATTACAATCAATAATAACAGTAGTATAAAAGTAACTAACTTGTTTCACAGACATAACTTGTTTTAAAATATATTAACACACAATTTTTTCTATCTCCCATGCAGCCAGGATTATGACTCGCGATAAGGCAATCCCGCATAGGTCAGTTAATAATGTTGGCTGTGTGTCGGTGTTTTATGTTCGATGTTTTATGTTCGAATCATTTTAAATGTTCAATGTCGTCATTAGTTGTTTCTCAGTGTATTGTAATTTCGAAAGATGTTATGTCTGTCAAAGTTGCATGATTGTAATGTATGATACATGACTGTAAAGAGAATATTATTGTCTTCTTCTAGGCTTAGAAAGTCGTCCAGTCCTTCTCGTTGGTTAATGGGTTTACCGCCCACTTCTCCGAGATTGAAATTCGTTCATACTCATCCAGGAGGAACACCAGTTCCACGAAGACCACCACGGCATCCTACCTCTCCCTCCACTCGATCTCGCTCACTTGAGCTACTAGAGCAAGAAGAGCAAAAGTCTGTCTCACCTGCAACGATACCCGAACCACTACCGAGACCAAGATCCAGAAGTCTCGATGGATTGCTGGATGAAGATGGTATCATACCTGACATAAAGACTGAAGAATCACTTGAACAATCCGATGATAAAATGAAATCCAATGAAGAAACCCAAGATGATCCTTCTCAAATGAATCAAGAGGAAATTCCAAAATCATCCAACATCCCAGATATAGAAATACAAGAAGCAAATGATGCCATTGATACTCAATCACAAGTCCCAAGTGAAGAAGATAGTGGTTTCGAATCGAGGTCAGGTGATAATCCGAATCCATTGCCAATTCCTAGAGCAAGGGCTAAGATTTCCAATACACCTACAAGCAAGTTAGAGATAAAACCAGTACAACAGGAAAAGCAGTCATTGCCTTCGTGTAATCTCGAGGGAATCAGTAATGAAGAAGAGGTAACAAAACCACCGAAGCCAAGCAGAGTTATGAGTGCGGACGAAAAGATATTCAGTGTCAATTCAATCAAAGAAGAGGAAGTGATGGAGGAAGAGAAAGAAGCAACCAACGATAAGACGAGTCCAGTTTCAGATAGGTTGATGACGACGACAAATGAAAAGACGACACTGCTCAAAGCCAAAAGCTGTGGAGCGGGATTAGATTCCGATGAGAGTATCTCATCGAATGAATACAAGCCCAAGGTAAAAGGGCAGGGCTCGCTACTCTCACTGCCCACCGGGGCCGAGCCAAAACGGAAGAAAAACTTTATGGACAAGTGTGTGAATAAGGTGCGGTCTTTCATGAAGAAATGATTTATTGTAACTTCTGGGTTACGGTGATAAAGACTTGTTATTTAATTTTTCTAATGACCACTGATACCTGAGTAGGGTACCGGTATCTCGTGATTTTGTCGCGTCGTAATTTCTCGACTCAGTATCGCGTATACTCCACCAATATAATGAGACACATTCTGCGTACATAATATCAGAGTACATCTCACGCGCAAGACCTATTCTTTTTAAGTACAAACTCTTGAATGCACGTATTAGCATTAGAGTATAATATCTTTTCGTTGATGCAATACAGAATTGTCTGGAAAGAGTGTCCAGAAATATCGAAGTATACGAGATACTTAGCACGTGTATAGAAAAATTGTTTAGAGTCGAAAGTATTGCGAACACTGCTGTAATTCTCTTGCGTACAATGACAGGCAGCACGAAAGTATAACTGATGTTGTGCCTAAGATAAAGTGTCTTCATAGACTTTTTAAACTCCACTAAAGGATATGCGAGAGATTTTTCTGCGATATACATATAGGTTTACAATAATGCGGGCACATACACATACAAGAAAGTAGCCTGCTTTTCCGGGTGGCTTTTATATTTCCTCGTGAAAGTGTATTATAGCCGATTAAACGCGTAGTTAGTTAATATTGTTATTTGTAGTACCTATTTTTTAATCGATCACTTTCAGTATCGAATGAAGTACCATTATATTTATGATCCGCGTCATACACGGAGGTTGTTTCTATTTGCAGCTAACACGATCGAATAAAAAGTGTAACAATTCGTTACGATAATTTTATTGCTTATCTGTTATTTTTCATTACTTCACTTTAGTGATTTATCTCATGTACGTAGATACATAAAGTCTGCCTTGCGATACCTATATTACCAAGATCCACTTGTAAACCATAAAATATATATTTTACCAAAGTTTCATAAACTAAAGATAAGAATTTTATCATAATGTTTAAAAGTTTCTAGTAAAATAAATTTTCTTTAGTAAAAGGAACACACCTCTTTTTCACTTTGTAGAAACCCTTGAATAGTACGCAGTACAAACGATACAATTAAAGTTTTATTATTTTCGCCAATTTTTAATCATGTCATATACTTTTAAAAAGCATCACCGCATACAAAAGACAGAACAGTCAGTCAATATCTATAAAAAATATATGTTGTACAAATATAATACTTTCTAATATCAAGAGATTCCTATCATTGTTCAAAGATTAACCCCACTGAGTCAGAATAATATCAATCTAAGTCTATGTCAGATATAATACAACAGTTCGCACATTGTAAGTGCAGATTCATCTATTGATGATATCATCTCTTCCTCTAAGGCGACGCATCAAGATCATATCATGACGCATTAGAGTTACACGCTTCGCATGATATGCTAGCAATGAACTGTCTTCAAAAAACTGAACCAGATATGCTTCTGTTGCTTCCTGAAGAGCTTCAAGGGCAGATGATTGAATCCTGAGAATATATTAAATTGATACATTTAATAGATTAGACAATCATTTACAAATATATTCGTATTCTTCATTCATACATGTCCCACAGACTTTACCTGCCAATTTCATCCCGTGGAAATAGGTCTCTAATGATTTCTCTAACTAATCTAACAAATGGAGACCGTGGTATGAGTAATCCCACAGTTCTTCTCAAGAATCTAATTTCTTGCAATGCACGTGATTGGGCACGCTTCCTAGAATCCCTCTCAACTATCACCGTTGTCTGAAATAATATATTCTCTTAGTAAAATACAAAATTAGAATACAACATGAATTTTTTGTTAAATATTGCTGTTAAACCAACTTTAGATTTCTTGCCAGACCCAGCAGTCGACCGCACAATTGACCTAAAATTATAAAGCTATATAAATCGATAACAATGTGCATTGAAATGCAAAGCTGGAAATATACTTCTCATGTTCATTTCGTGTAGCCCATGTTCAAATATAGTAGCATACACATACTGATCACTTATAAAACCGCGGGAATGCCGCGTATGCAATCAGTAGATATAAATAATGTTTACAAGTATGAGCAATCACAAATATAGCAAGGAAACATGTTCATATATTAATTTCAATATTCATAGATCGAGAAAATCAAAGTCATACAAATGTTGACAAAACATAACGGTTCACTAACCTTGAATCCCGTTTTCGGCGTACCATCTTGCCTGTTGTATGTTGATCACACACTGCATCAGCTCGCCTTTGCAATCACTATAGTCGTGTCAACACGTTTCACAATTTTCCGAGGTCCAGATCATTCATCACAACTGGTATAGAAACAGTTATAAATATTTGTAATTCACGTGGAACTCTAAAACTCTTTGGCGCCAAGGCAACGCTATAAGCAACTGATATACCTGAAGTTATCTGCTAACTACTGTAAATTCAGATGGCGCTACTAAAGCAATTAATTTAAATTCAAATAGTTTGAAAATCTTTATTCAATGAAAGACATTTACAATGTTTTATTTTAGGGGTATAAAAACGTGATTTACAAAATACTTCGTTAATTCGTAGATGTCTCTTTAAATGCCTCTTTTAATCGCTTTAGGGGCAATTGCTACTTTGGTAGGTTTGCATAAATCGATGACGCAAGGATCATCGACAGGTGCGTGATTACACACAGAAGCTGACGGAACAACCAATGCTAAAGATATTTCAATGTTACACGCTTCCATCCATACTTGATGCGAGAAAAGAACAGTGGTTTTTAGCCTGTAGTCGTTTTGCTTAGCATTTTGCATACGCAAGTCTGATTGACGTGGCACTAGCAATTGAATCTGTTGATCTGGATGTCTGAGCTTAATCCTCAATATGTTTGCGTCACGTAAATTGAAGATCTTAGCTGTCAGTGGTATTCCCAGAAGAAGACCACCAGTAAACTTAAGGACAGTGTCTGCATCGGATCTCGGTTCTTCTATGATTGCTCTGCAGAATCGAGTTGATGCACAAGGCCGAGGAAGTCGCTCTTCTCCTTGAGCTGGTATCGTCAAAAGTAAAGGTAGAAGTAGCCGAGTCAAAGAACCTGGCTTCACGTCAAGTAATGTGGGTAATTGATGCACCAACGCTCTGGAAAAGGCTGGTAACTTTGCTGTATCTTGTGGTAGACTATCAGCTTCAGTGAGAAAATGTCGTGCCAAGGGCAAAGCACTTCCTGTGGAACTTCTAGTCACTCGTATTAATTCCACAGCAAGTGCTTTCAGCCATAAATCATTCGCCAGTACCATTTCATTATCTCCCAGTCCGCTAAATAATCGTTGTAATCTGTAAAACGCACATTTATCAATGTAATTCAAATAAATTATTAATGCAGCTAGTAATAACATACTTCTGTGTATTTTGAAGAAGAACCAGGATGTTATTGCTAGTATTAGGTGCAAAATCGACGGATATTGAGTTACTCGATGCAGCTGAAAATTCTTTCAATATTGCCTTAAGTAGTAGCAAGCATCGTATGTACAAAGCAGTAAATCGTGCTGCTCCTTCCATTCGTCGATCCATTTCAGCTAATTTATCCAGATCGATTACTGCAGTTTCCAAAAGCTGAGTGTAAACCCTTCCAGCAGGTCTTGCATTTTCTACACCCAGTATCATCTTCTCCAAGAATTCTCGTCCTCGTTGGTCCCATGCTTCCTTTTCGTCTTCACTCTCTTTCCCAATTCCAGGACCACTGGTTACACTTGGACGTAATCGTGGAACTAAATGCGGCATTGTATCACGTAAATAATGATAGTGTTTGTATGCATGTTCTGTGAAAAGTGCATGCATGCTTGGGCAATGGAATGCTGCATTAAAGATGAGAACCAAGACACTTGCATCTGATATTATAAGTTAAAGGCAATAAGTTCTTTTGAATATGTGGGATATTATTCTTCATTGATTTGTAAGGATACAGGATGGTTCATCCACATCTGGTTCTGGAGTATCAAAGAAAGGATGTCGACCTAATAGTTGAGGTACTAAAGGTAAAGTTAAATAGGGATGAGAAGCTCCAAGTGCTGCCAAACAATTTCGAATACTTTCTCTATCTTGAGGATATCGAGTTAAATTATCGAGCAAACTATTGACGCACATATGAAGACAATTTCTTGTAGCAAGACGACTCGCAGCTAAAGTAGCATGCAAACCTTCGCGTACTTCGCCGGAGAAATCCTCGAGTGCTCCTAAAATCGTTTCTAATTGATCTTCCCGAAGTGTAACGCTGGATGATATTTTCCTCAATGATTCAATAGCTCTCAATCTAACATCTTGAATTTCATCATTAAACATATCCACCATAAATTCCAATGAAATTCGAGCTATATTAGGCTGTTCAAGAGACAAGGTACATAAAGCTTCAACAGTAGCAGTTCGAACTTCCAAAAATTCATCCTCCAATCCATGAATAAATGCACCACAAGACCCACTTTTCTCTTCTACTTCGGGTCTATCAGCTTCAACTATTTTCTGTTTCTTATCTAATGCTTGCTCGATATATCTTCTTGATACTCCCTTCATTGTTCCCAAGAGAGACATTGCAGAAGTTCTAACTCTTGGTGACAAATCCCCCATTAAACTACAAATCTGAGAGAAAGCACAATCTGCCATTCGAACATCTTCCCCATCTGGACCAACTATCATACTGCAAATTAAATTGATTCTTATTACTATTAAAGTATATTAAATAATTCCTGTATCTAATTTCAATTGAAGTTAACATACTTCTCAGGATATTCTCTACCCAAAAGCCAAATTAATTTAAGAACAGCCCTTCTGACAATTTCATAATCATCGCGCAATGAGGCACAAGCTTCACTAAAAAAGTTTGCTGGCAATCTGCAACCTCTGTAAGAATGCAATTCAGCCATTGTTTCAAAAGCTTGCGCACGTACTCTTGGATCTTGAGATCTAGCATAATTGCCAACAAATGTTAGCATATCATCAGCTGCATTGACAGTAAGATATCTTCCAATTATTGAAAGACAACGAGTTTGTACTCCATGCCAAGTATCTGGCAGATGTTCTTTTGCAATCTTTAATGCAAGGCTCCTGTTATAATCTCCCAGTTGTAACAATGTTGCTAAACCTTGACTTTTTACTCTGTGAGACTCTTCATTTTTCAATAGTTCTGCTGTCTCATTAACAATATGTGTCTTTTCTGAAGCATCAGGAGTAATAGCTCCTAATTCAGCAAATATCCAAAGAATCTTAGCCCTAACAGCAGCTTCTGCCTCAACAGCAAATCTTTCTGATAACTTCTTCACTGCTAATGGTACATCATCCGGTGAAATGTATGCTATAGTATCAGAGATACGGACTAGCAATTGTAGTGCATCATTTCCACCTTTACATTTTTCAAGGCACTCGATATATGCCAAGGCTGAACTACCCTCTAATCCAGTCTTACTACCTGCTGATGATCCCAAACGTAGAGTACGGAGCCTTTTCAATGGAGGCTCATTGATAACCTGTAAATGTGCAAACATTATTTTAAATCCATTTAATAACTTCCTTTTAGAGAATTAAAAATATTTTTTACCTGACTTTGAGTCAGTTCTGCCAGGACCCTCTTTTTCATTAAAGCTGCCATGATTATTCCTCGCAGCTGAGGTTGGACTCGCTTAAAAAATACTTATTGTATCACTAGCACAGTTTTTCATAACTTATATATTATTCTGCTTTCCTAACAATGGCATCATCGATTTTCAATACTGTCAAACATTCGAAACGCATATGCAATTAGTCGTACTATTGCGATTTACATATATGCAACTTGGTAGAAGTAGATTTCGTTGCGTCGTCATGAGAATCAGCTGATTATGCCATAAATCACTCACACATGGAGTCTCTCAATGAAAATGTCTAGTCGTGAGAGTAGAGAATGATATTTTCCATTATAGAAATACGTAGTTAATGTGTCATATCAGGGGAAATTCAAAAACATGTCTTTTTCGAAGTAACTTGTAGAGTTGATCGCAGGCGAACAGCTAGGAAAAAGTATAAGTTATAAAAGATACGTATATATATAAACAATTCGTGTATTTTACAAGAAAACATATCAGGTTTATTTCATAAATATCTTTATACACAGGGAAACGATTCAATTTTAATAAACAAATTCGGAGACGAGTAATTTTTGTAGTGTTTGTTATTAAAATTTAATTAAGTGCAATGGCTGGGCGGCTTTGGCATCATCTCTCAGACGTAATAGTGGTTGGAGGACTTTGATAAATAAAATGTTTTCTACCCTTGAATGTTCAAAATAAAAATCATTTTGCTTTATATTGGTAAAATCTCGCAAGAATACATAACATTGCGATTCTTGACACTCTAGCAGGAATCTGTCACATTGACAAGCTTGTCTGTGTTAATATGGCTGCCGAGATCAATAGAAAACTGTCATGATTCGAAGGAGCCGGAACTCTCGGCGATATTAGCTTTTTTAAAATGTATCGCGCTAGTAGTTTTGCGTAAAGCTTGACTTTTTCTATGAATCATGAATCGTTTACGCGTGGCTATGTAAGCGTAGAGCGAATCTCATCACTCCGATGACTGGTGAAAGTGTTCCGGATGATTGTTGACCCGTGAGAAGAGCGTGATTCATAACAATGTAATTCAGTATTATGAAGACGACAGATTTTTTACTGTTTAATTGGTGAATATCGAGAGGCACTGAGATAGTTCCTAATATTTTAAAGAAGAATTCTTAATCATTCTATATACACAAATCAATGTTTTACACTGCTTGGAAGATCTTTTAAATGCTCTCAATATTTTTACACGTATATTGCTTTTCACCTACTGTGGAAGTCAGTGCCTATTTCTGAGACCTTTCTCTATAGACACAGTGCGATCGAAATACTAAAGCCAAACGTCACACTGCTTAAGTTTCGTCTTGGTCTCGTCTTAATATGGACATTTTTCTATTTATTTGCGTGGTGATAATCACTTTTGCGTGCGGTGTAATATGTACGCTAGTGTTGGAATTCTACTTATTCAAAAAGTATTTGGAGCAAGGGCCGATAGCCACTCCTCCGCCAAAGAGAAGTTGTCATGGAAAGGCTCAATTACCTAAAGAGCTCGTCGATAGAATGCAAGATGAGCTCACCAGTAGTAATAGTAATTTGCCACGGCAAACAATGCCACAAGGGAATGAAAACCTAGCTATCAATCTCACACTTCAATTTCTGTTTAATGAGATAAGAAATGCTGAGAGAGTCAGATTATGGTTGTATAGAAAATTGAATAATGAATTCAAAGAACTCCTTACACAATCAACTACTGGGAAACTGCTGGATAGTGTAAAGGTAAAACATGGTACAATTATTCATATAAGTTTTATTTAATAAGATATGATAATATTATTCATTTATTGTAGTTGAGGGATCTGAACTTAGGTACACAATTTCCAACAATCAAGGGACTAGAAGTGGCTGACTCCAAGATTGATGCAGACACAGGTCTACTTGATAGTCTTGACTTATCATTGGATTTGCATTACTCAGGAAACTTTCAATTATCAATAGATGTAAAAATGCTATTAGGGAAAACCGCGTATATGGCGCTTCAAGGTGTGTACTATAATATAAAGAGGACCCTAACAAATTATACCAATAGTCAATTAATATTATATTTCTTATGTATCAGTGAAGCGTGTCAGTGGTAGAGCTAGACTCCAGTTTACACGTATCCCATATACACATTGGTCTTTAAGCTTTTATTCTGATCCAATTCTCGAGTTGGAAGTGCAGTCCCAATTTCAGGGAAGACAATTGCAATCTCAAATCATATCATTAATAACTGGACAAATCAGACGCGCTGTTCGGAGGAAACATACTTTGCCGCGATATAAAATGCGATACAAACCATTCTTCCGTAGATTGAATGACGAAGCTGTAGATTTATCAGAGGTATGAGATTAAATAATTCTGATGTTCTTCGTTTAACAGCAATACAACAGGATGATTTAATCGTACAGGTTGCCAGTATGCAATTAACGCCAGGTGATTTGGAAGTTACATTAGTGGAAGTCAGTAGACTGAATCTTGGTCCTAACATGTTGAATGCCGACGATTTATCGCAAATAGAAGTATACTGTACAATGAGCATCGACTCAACTCCTTGGGTGTACTTAACTCAGTATAACGGAGTTCCTTATATGGTACTGGACTTGATCATAAGTAAAGTTAGTTCACAACAGCTTGGTGTAGTATTCAAGCAAGAATGTGTACCAGAAATCGGTCATCTCTGTGTATTAGTCGAGACTATAGTTGCTGGGAGTGCAGCAGCGATCGCTGAGATGCGAAAAGGTGACGTTATCGTAGCAGTCGATGGGAAGCGTGTGTCCAATATGAGCCAAGTCGCAAAATTTGTAAAGACTGCTGTGCAAAGGAGATTTATCATAAGAGTAGAGAGAAAGTATTCCAAGGCTGATCTTGATAAGCAAACTACGATGAAGATCGAAAGTGACAAGTTATCTGTGGAGAAAGGATCGGACCGAAGAACATCAAAAAGTGATACTTTATCAAATAAAGGAGATACGCCTAGTGCGGATGATGCTAGTAAAATAAAATTTGAAAGTCAAATTAAATTCTCCGACTTGAAGGATTCGGAAAGTGAAAACTATGAAACTGGTAGTAAATTATTTAGAAGAAGAAAGAGTAGTTCGCATGGTATCGAAGATCCCACACAAACACCAGACACAACTCCTTCTCGCAGAATTTCCACAACATCGAGTCATTCAACATCATCAAGCACCGCTCCACTTTATCTTGTAGACGATACTTATGTATCAAATGTATCGGAGTTATATTATACGACGAAAGAGAAGAAATATGAGTCCTTGGTCACTTTCGAAGAAACTAGGAATTTTCAGATTGATTCTGAAGTATTGTATCTGAACATAGGAGTATGGGGTCGTCCAGCAGGAGGAGAAACGCCTGCAAAATTATTAGGATATTTAAATGTACCCATGAAATTAATCTTGGCACAATGTTGCACATCTTCAACCGGCCACTACCTTAAATGCCACGCTCTGTTACCGCCAGATACAGGTGTGCTTGAATTTTTATTTCAAGCATCAGTTTACGAATACTGCTGTTACAATAATATTAAATTTTATTACAGCTTGCATAGCAACGTCTAGTTTAAAGTTACAAGGGTATTCGGGATTCGATCCAACGCTTTGTTACGGGGATATTTTATTATCTTATGTATGGGCATCGCATAATCCAAAGGGTCAGACTGTGACTGACTCAGGAAAGAAAGAGAATACCGATACTGCCAAAGTACAACCAACTTTGACCGAAGAAGTTGCCGATAAGAAGATGCACGATTTCATTAGAACCCATTTCCATAGAGCTACACACTGTGATTTTTGTACAAAAAAGGTTTGTTGTATTTTTATTATATTAGTTAATTCAATTAAACAAATCTATAAGTTAGATGGTATTTTCTGTGCAGATTTGGTTGAAAGATGCTGTCCAATGCCGAGATTGTGGCATGGTTTGTCACAAGAAATGTGAAGCACGATGTCAAGCGGCAGGTACTTGTGGTGCCGAAAGTTTACCAGCCATGGCAGTAGAAGCTGACGAGATGGAGTCTAGTACACTCATCGGAGAATCAGGTCCAGAGATATCTCTTACTGGTTGTGAAGATAATGCGCAGGTACTGAATACATAACAAAACGTCAATATTTTTGTCTAGAATTTATTATGAAATGAAAGTGAAAAGGGATGGGAATATCACAAGCTGCAGTCTTCATTATTTCTCCCAATGACCCAATTTCGGTCATTTTGGTAATGCAGAAACCAAAGATACTGGTAGCTTATCGTATACACATTCGGGAGTTGTATATTATAAATTTTTTCAAAACCCAACTTCTCTCAATGAGAAGATTTTAAAGGACTTTTTGAGGTGTGAAATTTTCAATGTTAGAAATATTGCGCGTATTTATATTTCGCTAGGAGTGTTTAATTGTGTAGCACACCCTCTCACCGGGAAGTCACAGGCTCATGGGCAATTAATGTATACTCTAACTGCTTAGAGTAAGCCTGTCACTCTGTACATAGAGAATCATTGTTAAGCGTGATTTACACTACTGTTGACAATAAAATTAATAATCTGCACATAGGGGGGTGAAGGTTTTTTGTAGGCTTGCACCTTGACCTTGCTTTTAATATTGGTGATTTTCCTAACTTTAAACTGTAATATGTACTTTGTTTAGTATTCTATTATTTTTCGGACTCCGTGGTTGGCGTAACAAGAGTAATATTAAATTACACATTCGTTGCTCGATTGATCAGGGCGCAACTATGATGGCCATGAAGGCTAGTATAGCTAACACTCTGTTGGGCCTGAAGAAGGCTGGAAGCACCAGTTGCTTGGCCCCACCAACTTCGGGTATCGGTCTGGCATCTAGAAGTCTTCCCCCAAGTCCCTGTGCATCCCGCAAGGTAGAACATTATAAGCGAGAGTCTTTCAGTAGGAACGAAGGAGAATTACAAATATTATTTTGCTTCCCAACATGACAGTCTGTCTCTCATTTGTCATATTCCTTCAATGCTCTATTCTCTTTTCACCTATATCGTTTTACACTCGCAGTGGGAATGGACATAGCACCGATATATGGACATGTCGATAGGTGCACGGGCACACTCGCAGCATTTGCCAAGCTTGCTTTATGACATCTGCTTCACTGTCTACTTTCTGCGTAACCAGTTCTTTTAATCATCGCCTCACGCTCTCTTCTTCTGCTCCGGCTAAATTAATACTATAATCCCTAATTTGATGCTGCTGTCAGGTATTTGTGAAACCAGAAACTCTGCCGTTACGAGTGCGCTTATTAACTATGCTATTAAACATCTCTCGCATAGCTACGTTTGCGAATGTATTTTGCACCACACGTTACATTGTGTATCGTGAGCATAGAATCAGGCATGCTACTGCCTAGATCAACAATTGCGTACACACGTCTTTTGTTACCAATTTCATGAAATTATTGAAACATTTAGAGTTCATTGGTCGGTGGCTTGGGCATAAGTCCTGATCTTTTGGAGGGTGCCGAGCCAAGTGTGGCTACTCCTCTAATAGCCGGCGATCTGGATGACGGTCTTATGTCCAGGGCCAAAGATACTGGCAAGTTTATATACAAGTGCTTGGAGCCGCAAGAACGCGCTGACAAGATCAATGACATGGTGAGAGCATTACACTCTATAGATAACGATGAGTACCGGCAATACGATCTTAGCGATTGGTACGTTTATAACGCTACGATTTCTATCACAGGTGGGAAAGCTGAAAACTGCTCTTGACGCCGAAACCACCTTAAGATTAGAATTATCCGAAAGCGGGGACCCGGACAATATTCCATTATTAAGGCAGAGCGATTTACGAGCACAAGCATTCACTGTCTTACTGCTGCATTACTGTACCGGTTTACAACACGCGTACGATGCACTGGATCGTCAGTGTGCCAATAAGGAATCTTAATACAACTTAGTTCGATAATCGGAAGATCGTGGTCTAATATATCTCCATTCCAATACACATTCTACCTTAGTCAATTGCGGGACTTGGAAGCGAAAAGGTCTCTTACGAATTTAGAGTAACTTTTAGGCGATTCACTTTGTGAATCGAACAGTTGTGTATGCATTCCAGCATACACGTAAGGCTCTGTGTCAATGTGTGCTTTAACATTTCTTTTTTATTGTTGTTATTATATTGTGGAATGCCGCGGGTAATACTCATCGATATCGTCGTGGTACCTTACACTTTACCAGAGAACACCGAATACTAACACCCATATTTATAGAGCGGACTTATATACGTAGGAAACAGAGTACAATATAAGTGAATGTATTTATGTATCGATGAATAATTCAGTCTAGCGATTAATACGTCGGCAATAGATTAGGATGTAGCAAATGTAGTATTCTTATTTTGAATAGCACATCATATATACTTTTTGCGGAATATTCAGTAGGATATCCGGAAGGATATACCTTTAGCTCTAACAGAAATGACTTGATCCAAATATCGAAGTGCAATCAAACATAATAGATCTGCAGGATTTTTTATGTGCCCCATTAAAGTTCCCAAATATAAATCAATCGCAACGAAGTATAGAATTACGGATCTCGACTGACTTATTGATTAGCAGTAACGTACAATTTTGCGCATGTGATCGTACATTATCTTAATGGCACTATAGGAGTCCATCCATAGCTATTTTATGTGGCGTTCAATTATCGATGTTCGTTCCGCGATTCAAAGGAATACGACGAATAATATAAGTAATATAAGTCACTATCATTCAATTGTTAAATTGTAAAATGACTATGGAAATGAATATAGATTGTTAAATGAACTTGCGCTCATACTTATCCTTAACGTCAACAGTTGTACGTCGTGGTTTTTGTTGGACTCGTCACAATTGCATAGAATAAGGAAACTTCGGTGACTGGCGGCGAAACAAAAGTTGGCATGCAGTCGGGTATTGTTCTTCGGCTTGACAAGGGAAACACATTAAAAGTTTTACGTTGGGATAGAAAACAAAGAGGATACATTATGAACAAAGGCGAGATTTTAAATATTACGGCTTCAACTCTGAAGTAATGTGAGAAAGTATAAAATAATTTGGGAAATCTATGCCACTGCGTTATGATCGTTCTCATCGCAAATCTCGCCAGCTGCAGCATGAACGTAAACGGGTGATCTGTTTTCAGAAGATAGAGGATAGCTTTGACGTAGACGATAATGATGAGAGGACAAATTCAAGGAAACGCGTTCCAAGATTCGTCCAAGCTTACTGAGAAGGTTGAGTGGCCTTGCTGGCGACGATCAAGCTCGGCTCGAGAGCGGAAATGCGTATAGGAAGACGTCGTGACGCGGGGCAAGTGTTCGCGAAGGTGTGCACCCCCCTTCGTAGCTTTTATCCAAGCTCCATATGAAAGTCAGCATGAAGAAGAGACGACGAGAGAGAGAAGTCATGGGGGATTTTGGCCGGCAATTCTATTCTCGTCCGTGCGAGATGCACGCGCAGTATCTTCTGGCCACGTGCCAAGCATACCGAAGAGCTGCATAAACATTTTATCCCTCTTGGGCACACGCTGATCGACGATGAATGGAGAGCAAAGTCCTCTCGTGGTGGAAAAAAAAGGAACAGCCAATTTGGCGTCCGCCTATCGATCACTCGAAAGCACTTTACTGATCGAGCGATTGGGAATCCTTACTCTATAACTTTAACACCTGTACGATCTTTTCAATCTTCCCGCCAAAGATTTCAAATTACTACCAATTAATAATCCAACACAAGGATATTTAAATCGATCTCCATGATCTTCTAAAATTCAACTCGAACTCTTCAGAGTTTAAAGAGTACGCGCGATCATTACGTGCCATTTCTTGGAAACTGGAATATGCTTCGCTTTCCAAGAACATTAGCTTTGTAAGAGTGCGAGCGTCAAATCTTCGCGGCATTTATTTTAAAGCTGACTCACTTGCATTTCCACAGATCGACTCCTATTGTGCCTGGCAAAACAGATTCGCCTGAGGGACGCGTGGAAAAAACTCCTTTGACTTACAAGTATATTTGTAGAGTGAAACAGGAGGGTGAATGTTTAAGAGTTGCGCACATCGGAAAAATCCCTCGAGAAAGACAGAGAGATTGAGTCTGGAGGGCAGGCAATAATGAGGGAGAAGCTTTGCAGAGTGGCGCAGTGGGCACTTTGCCGAAAGCACACGGTTCGTCGTATCGTCGACCTTGCTTTTGAACGATGCTTTTAGCAAAATACTATAACAGCGGCGAAACGATACCGTTTACTGAATGAACAAAGCTTTTGCCGCCGATTCGTCAGCTGTATCAAGCGAAAGAAACTATTTTCGACAATTTTATTCTAAACAAAAGTAAAATAAATATAAATATACAAGCTTAGCCAAGTTCTCCAAATACTTCGTTCAGTATCTTCTAATTACATGAATCATCCAACTATTCCGCTAGCAGCTTGCGCTCACGCGTGTTACCAGACTAAAGTCTAAATCAACAAAACTAGCATTTACTAAGTCTAACATCAAAGATTTCCTTCTCATAGGTTTCCCTCCGAGTGATCGAAGGAAAGAAACTCGACCTGAGGAAGGCTACGACATACAAAGCAAATCAGGTAGAGATATCCTAACAGCGGAGTCACGAGCGAGCCTTGGCAAATGCTTCCGTAGAAATGTGAACGCCAATTTTGACAGGTTTGTGCGCTTAGTGCAACGGCGCGTGCACCTGTGGAAGCGCGCGTGCACGTACAATCTATGTGCGTAGATCGCGGCCGGCTGGCTACAGTTGTTTTCAAACAAAGAGAGGGAGTCGGAACAAAGTAGTCAGCTGATCGGAGATGCATCTAGGGTGGGAGTCAGGCAGCGAGGGCTTAAATAGCACCGCGTGGAGTTCCGGCGATCAGTGCCAGGCAGCGTCAATTGAAACGGGCCTTACTGACAACCCTTGGAATCACGCGTTCTCTTCCTTGCGATTCAAACAACCCTTGACAACAATAATCCTCTGAAAAACCTACGAAAATAATCTACGAGCAAATAGATAAGTGGAATAATCCATCATTGCTCAGCCATCGAAGAGCTTTCGATCTTCGGTGTATCTGTCGGAAACGCGTGTGCGTTTAAAGCTCGTTTTTCGAAGAGATGAAGCTTTCCTAGGACTTCCATCAGTGATTTGGATGATTGGTTACTAGTGCGACTAGTGTTACAATCAATCGGATCATCTCAAATTCCACGAGTTTCAAAGCAGCCCTATTTTAAGGATCGGACAGGGTGGTTGTGCTTCGTGGACTCTGTTAGAAAGTGTTAGCAACGAAGAAAGATGAGGCCACCCACGTATAACAATGGGGCTGTGCAACAGGATGAAGTCAGCCAGGAACAAGGCGAGAGGAACGTCGCGATGGCTGTCTGCGTGCAATTGGCGGGCAGAGCTATTATAAGGGTAGTTTCACGATGCGAAGAAGCTCAAGATAATTGTAATTTAGGTATGTTTATTCCTAAGAAATCACAACCCTCTTAGAATACCAATCGCTTCGTTTATATTGGCAATGCTAAGGAGACAGTTGGCACTTTCTTTCCGCATTTGAGAGATTGTACTTTCGCCAGGCAGAAAATTGCTCCCAAATGGTGCGAAAGAAAGTGACAGGATCTTCTAATCATCCAATATTCAATTACGATCGATTTATCGATTTTCACGTGGACGCAATCAATTTCGACCATCAACAATCATCAGGATGTTGTTGGACTGCGTAGTTGTCATTAATATTACCCATGATAAAGACAGTATTGATAAGATATCAATCATTAAAATCCCAATCCATTGTTGCAATATCGATGAATATGTCGATCGAACGAAGCATCGATATTATAGATCGAATTAGCACAGTTCACTTTGATCAGAATACGTGGCCGAAATAATAGTTCGTTGGTGCAAGCCGGGAGGAAAATAGACAGAAGCCATGAACCTCTGGCGCACTGGTGACCGGCTGTCTGACCAGCGCCTGGCACAATCCACTTACTCGAATCGACAACCCACGCAACTTTCGCACGCACTCTTCTTCCTCGATGCGTGGGAGTCATAGTTTTCCCAGCCAAAATACATTAGTTAAACAATCCTTTTCTATTAGATTACTTTCCATTCTTGAAAAGACAATTTCCCTTCTTTCTGGTTCAATCATAACAATCAAGAATAACGCAGTGCGCCCAATGTGCACTGAGTGCAACGGCTTGTTCTACTTGCAAGTAGAGTTGAGATCTCGTGGCTGATCTAATAACACGAGATGATTAGGTGCTCGGTGACCTTAAAATTCGTCGCTCCGAGGACTCGTGCAATTGCCAAGCTAATATGCACCGTGTGTCCTTGATCGACAGTCTAGTCTTGTTGCTCTAATTGCAACAAATTAAGCTTGTCTATTGTAGATGCTAGTGTTTATTATCTGTTTTACTATCTCACTAATACAATGAAAGATTAAAGTACTATTATGTACACGAATGAAAAGGGAACCTTGCACGTGCATTTACTTCCTTGTGGAAGCAAGAGCAACTCAAGCTTCTTTCCTTATCCGTAAACCCGGACGCTCGTAAAACAGTTCCTAATGCCGCGCTCGGCTTTGATCTCTTTCGATCCTCATTAACATTCCCTGAGTAGTTAACGCGTCACTTAGTTCGCATAGCAATGTCTCAATGTCATTATTGTCTATAACTTCTTGTGCCAGGATTTGTTGGATGAAAATACATTCCCGATAGTTATTGAAAATTGTATTGCAACTTCCTTGATATCGACGACTAAACAGGTGGTTTCTAATCGGTAACAAGCGAAAGTTCCGGCACAGGGAAAATGGGAGCGGAGTGACTTGGCAACGAGCGAAAGAGTCATCTCGCTTGCGAGCAAATGTGTCTATTATAATCGAACCGGAGATGATATCAATGGATTTTTCGTCGTAAGAAATCATTGAGTGGAATTAAGGAAATCCTGATGAATTTATATGTAGAAATTGAATGATTTCACAGTACTCTGTTGGCAGACGTAACAGAGTTGTTCCTCATCGCGGAACTTCAATCGGAATAAAAGTGAAATGCTCGCTTCCCGGCCACTGGCATAGATAATTGGCTGGATAAACTCGCCGTTGCGCAATTAGTATCCGGTCTTTGTTCCTCGCGGCGTACAGGGAGTCGAGCAAATCGTAAAAGTGAAGTTACAACTACGCCAGTGCATGCGAGTACTAGCAAAAAGGAACGGTTGTATTAAACGCTATATAAACACTGTACGAGTCCATAAGATCTCATGGAAAAGTCAAGTAAACCGAAGAGAACGGGGAAAACGGTGAGCACAAACGTACTAGAAAGTTGGCGTAATTAGTTCGGATGATACCGAAAAAAGTGGAGGGCAATTTAGAGTTGCCATGAAAGAGACAGTGAGAGAAGTGCGAGCAAGTGGAGAGAGCGATCCGTTTGACAGGATGCATTGGTCCTTTTGTAGACATTCAACGCCAACGAAAGGTCAATCTCGGAATAGTGAACTGCCAGCGAGGCCTTGGCAATGCAAACGTCTGTCTGCGTGCCGTCTTCAAGGCTGACCTCAACAACTCCTCCTTCTTAGACGCCCATTAATACTAACTAAATTAATTATTCATTACTATTCTATTACCAATGAAAGATAGTCGATTCCAATAGTAATTGTGTCTCGCTATCACTTTCTCTTAATACTTCCCTCGCTCCGCCTTTGTTAGCATTTGAAAAGAAGCTAGAAAAAGCGCACGCGCGCACGCTCGCACTCCCCAATGTAACGGCGCGCGAACCTTCAGTACGACTTCCGCGTTTCTCCGCCACCGGAAGGACCACAATTGATTACTTGGAGCATCGCATAATTATAGCAGCATAGAAATAAAATTAGAATTTACTATGATATGATATATAAATAACTAGACTTTGTTATGATATTTAAAATATAGTGTATCTGTAAAAAGGGTACGATTCCTTCTCAAATACGAACAAGTACAGAGAAAAACATGGCGACTGAGGAAGAGCGACGCAAAAGCACTCAAGCGAGCGTCTAAAAGCGACACTTTCGTGAAGTATCGCTTCAGAAAGTACTCTTAGTGCGCTATTAAATTGAGTGGTGAAATCTAGGAATTATACTAGAGCGCGACACACTAGTTGTTAGTAAACACGAACATGTGAAATATGGAATCGTAGTAGCAAGTAAACTAATCTGACTCGTGTACTTCCGCCGGGACGAATGCCAAGGCTAGCGAACGGCGCGGCTTATTTCTGAAATTCGACAAAAATAAATGCTTCGTGCCGACTGATGGCTAGGTTGGTTAGTGCGTGTTCACCGGCTACCAAGAACTCTTCGTGAAATAGTAACGTGCACAAGATGGCGAATCAAGTGACCAGGGTAATATTGCGCTGCGAGGAAGCGCAGGAAAATGAACACCTTGGTAAATTGTTATCCTGTTATACTTCGAGATTATCTTCAAGTTGCCCTCATTATTAAAATTATCTATACTCTTTCGTTTAATATATACTTGGCTGGATGAGTCTAACGAGAGAAATTTCATAAGAGTCAGTGACCCACTTACTATAGAACGAAGTCATATAAAATAAGAACATTAATTTTAACATATGATAACAAAGAACTAGAACGTTTCTAGTCTTTTAAATACTTTGAAATATATTTCATGCCCTAATTATCATAATGGCAGAATAACCATGCAAGAGCGTACTTATTAAAATGTTTAGTCATTATTTGTACTTAAGATCGTATTTATGCTTGCTGCAACATTGAGAGTAGAAAGCGTGGCAAGACTTAGTTATCCGTTTAAACATTTAATTATTATATGCAGAGTAATAATTGTCTGAGTACATATTTTTCACGAAGCCTCTTTACCCCGATTCGTTGCAGACCTGTCGGAATGCCAGCTAATGCAGGTGCCCGATGCAGTCTACCATTTAATGAGACACACGGAATTAAAAAGATGCGATCTTTCCGGCAACGTGATAACGAAGATTCCGCCAAAGTTCGCTGTCAAGTTCTCGTTAATCAGTGGTAAGTGAAAGACTGGCATTCAGCCGTAATTATTCATTGACTTCCTCCTAAAAATGCTCGATGTTCACTCGAGCTAATTGTAAAACTTTCATTTCTGGTGTTGCGTAAATATACTCTTATCTGATGTTATTACATAGCGCGCTGACTTTGCAACTGTAGCTGAAGTTGATTTGCGACCATTTGCAGAGCTAAACCTGAGTCACAATCAGATGAGCAAACTACCGGAAGAGCTGGCGGAACTTCAAGCTTTGGAAAGGCTTGATATTTCCCATAATACATTTATTGCCCTACCATCAGTTACCTTCAGGATACCACACCTTAAGCGGCTCCTTGCCAACAATAACTCCATTATTGGTAAGTAGTTTCTTCATAACTTCGTTCGATCTATGAAGAAAAGAATATAATAATAAATCATCGATATTCTTTTGTATTTACAGACATCGATGTCGAAAAAATGAAAGCTGCGCCAACATTAGAGTTCGTTGATCTTCAAGTGAATCCATTGAGACCCAGATTGCACGATGTCCTTAGTACTTTACCTCGCATCAAGATAGAACTTACACCACGGCAAGTTGAGGAATGGGAGGACTTGACTGTCTGAGGGTCCTTTTATATCTGCGCCAGACTTCTGAGTGCACATGAACTGGGTGTTCTGTCCCCTCCGGTCTTGCCTGGCCTTGCTCAAGAGCTCGTGGGAATCCAAGTGCCTCTCTACGAGCGAGGAATACAAGCGACTATTTTTGTACAGTGACAGCATAGACTGATGTTTCCGATGTATAATCGATGTGACAATATAAAGGCTCGATTGACGGAGAGTGAGGAGAACACTTGCGAATGTTCCTGTGATACATATTGAGCGAGAAATGAATAATTGGCCTATTTAGGACTTGCCGTTAATCTGGGACTCTCTCAATTGATCTCGTGACTATCGATCGAAAAGTTGTCGCTAATTATCTTTTCAATGCCGTTTTATACTGTGTGGTTTTTTTTTTTAAAAAACGTACTTCGCCCAGCCGGCAAGCCGACCTGCTGCGATCAATGTATTTTCACTAACTCCTAATTAAGTAAGGTGTAAGACACCGTTTTCTTCCTCTTTTTTTTTTACGCGTGGACTCGACACATTCACACGCCGTACAAATCGGCGTGTGATCCTCCGACTGCCAACGTCTTCGCCATAAGTACAATCGCTACTCTAGTATGTAAGAGCCAAGCGTAGAAGACGTGCTTCGGGTAGAACTGCGAGCATGTACTAATTGACAAATTGTTTGTACTATCAACATTGGAAACGAGATGCGTATCGTATCTCGCGCGCACAGCTCATTGGAATGTATGACTTTGTATTTCGTATCTAGTCAATTGTCCGCGAAACTTTGAAATACATCTTCCAAAACCAAATACTTTCAGCTTTCTGCTTTTCCCAAGCCCGATTTGTTTGTACAAGAAGAGTACGGGGCGGGACGATAATTGCATAGTTCGGAAAATCAATGCCAATCAATTATGTGATTACGATATGTATGTGTGTGTGACTTGATCTGAAAGACGGGTACCAACTCTCACGCTAATCATACGAACGTATATAAATATGTTATATTGGTTTAGTACCTATATTTTCTCAATATTAATAATAATAATAATAATAATTATCATAATAATAATTAAACATGTAATGAGTCGCAGAGTTAATTATCTACAATACTTGTTCATGGATATAAAATCACAAAATATACATAAAATGGACGTGGTTCAATTAAAAATTAGGTTGACGCATGGATACTCCGCTCCCTGATCTATCATCATCTAATGATTCTCCTTCACCGACGGAGTGTTACAGCCTACCAGCGATCCCGCTCAATCGCACAGAAAATAGCACTCTCACTCTCCATCGGCGATTCGGATCGCCCGCAAAAATACTGTCCCGCTCCTAGCAAATACCGAGGCTCCTTGACGCGTTTGCGAACGACGATCCAATCGAGATCGTGAAAGTTGCGAGTGTAAAAAGGCGCGCTACGTATGCCTAGTAAGGCTCAGCACGCGGTAAACGAATGTAGAAAATATATCGGAGCAAAAAGAAGTCACAGCGATTAAATTGGCAGCAGTTGCGCCGTAGAGGGTGACGGGGGAGGGGGGCGAGATAATGTCTAGCGATCTTGTGTTTATCCGTGTAATTGCGTTTTTCATTACGTGTATACCGAAGCTACGCTTTAGTAATTGATTATCATATTTATATATAATATATACATATACATTTAAGACGCGAGAATATATACGACTACACGATTTTCGATAAAAACGCAATCGAATCTAGGACGAATCTAGGCTCTCGTAGCGGCGAAGTAGGTGCTCCTTCCATAGTCGTCGAAATGGAGGCGTTTTGCTAAAGCACGCCTCCACTTCGTACTTGTCCCTGCAGTGGAAGTAAATGCGTAACTTCGCGCGACAGCATCGGATCTGGCACTCACACGCCTATCATTCGCTTCGGTCCTCTTCTTCTACCCCTTGCAAGTATGTACACGAATCTATCCTAACTAAAGTCACATTCAGGCAACGTTAAAAACGAATGTCACGGCAAAGACAACCCCCATTCGGATCGGCTCACTCAACAGCACCTACAGACAAATGGAGACAAGAAACTCCTGTAAAATGCGTGCCATAGCAGATTACTCTTTCATTTTGCAAACAACTAAAGCCACTCGCCCGTAAAAGAATCCTAATTCGTGTTGCTTGAACGAAACACTTTGATATGAAATAGTCTCTTGTTCCCCTATGTAGATAGCGAGCCGTCCGCCGATAGTCGCCTCGTGGTTAATCGAATCGATACAAAAAGACAGTAAATCTCGTGCAGCTATAACAATCGCAATGTTTCACGTGTGAAGTGTGTAGGCGGATTCATGTTTAAATATATATACGATATTTACTTTCTTCAGTGGGAATTGCTGATACCTCAGTGTGTGCACAGTTAAAACGAGAGGCACGAAGAAGGCATTAGGGGCCTTCAAAATTGACAGTATCTATTCTGTCTTTTACACCGGAAATAGTACTCTATGAGCGTGTTCATTATATGGCGCGAGAATATGCCACCCTACCCAATTGAACGTACTAATCTAATCTGTATCTAATTCTTCTGTAACTGAGTAGATATTGACAGCTGAGAAAAGGCAAATTGCGGAATCATTAAACTTTGTTCGCGGTTTTGTTCCTTCGTGAAATTGTGTCATAGGAAGTGGAGGGAAATGTGTTGGTATAATTGACTTTGCATTTGGCGAGTAATACGATTCAATGAAATGTTGGCACTTGTTAATTTCGATGTATTTACCGTCATAGTTATAGGCCCTGCTGACGATTTGAAAGTAAATTTCGTAAACCCTATGCCAATCAGCCAACACATCACCCTCGATTGGAGTGTCCGATTCGTTTAGGTGGATGTGTCCCGGTTTACCACGTTGCTTATGCGCCCCAGCCGTGGTGCGAAGAATTTCCCTCAAGCACTGCATTCCAATACTCTTTCAACATTCCGTAAGAAATGGCTAAGTGTTGTACAAGTGACACTCTATATACGATGTCGGAACGAAACCTTCGATTGGTTGCGATATACGACGAACCCGCGTCCAGCCATCACCCTGATCCAACTCGATCATGTATAATTCTTCCCCATCATACATTGGAATTGAACCTTCGCTAGTCGCTGCAAGTTTAAACATAAACATAATCAAGAAATCTATTATATAAACATTGAATTCACAAAAAAGGACCTACCATCGAAGGGATAAAGGGCTCTACACGTTCCCAATGGTGGTTGGGCATCTACTTCATCGACGTAATACTCTTCACCGCCACTGCCAGGAAGAGACGTCCTCGACTCCCCAAGACCAGATTCCGGGCTATTCGTGGAACTGTGCATCAGTACCGTAAAGCGAAAAGTGTGTCTAATTGTTCTATGTAAATGTTTTATTCTACGTTTAGAATAATTTCTTCTACTAATTATCTGTTGTATATAATGTCACGAGATGTACCGGATTCGAAAAAATAATTGATACTCACCCGTGCGTAGGTTGAGGTGTACCCGGGGCACTCTTCTTGTGCATTGGTTGATTTGCATTTGCATTACTCACACTGGAGTCTGAAGCCGACCTCGAAAGACTTTCTTCCCCTCCAGAATGGCTGGACCGTCTAGAACTCAACGGCCTCGTTGCCGACCCGTTAGTGGTGGGTTTACGTGGTGCTTGACTCGGACTGGAAATTCAAAGTTGTACTTGAGACAGAGAACAGAAAAGGGCATAGTAAATAATACTGTATTATCAAAAGAATCATTGACTCACCTGGATAAGCTAACACCAGCGCGCATAGCTTCTTCAAGATAACCTTGATATTTCGTTAGCTCTGCGCCTAACTTGTCTAGCTTATTACTAGACTGATTTAACTGCCCTTCTATACTCATAGGATCACCTAGAGCAGGATTCTGTTCATAGACACCCTTCATTTTCATGAGGCCATCTCGTGCTGCTGTTTCCTGCTGAATCTTGGCTTGAATTTCATCCAGTCTCTGTTGCAATCTCTTTTTCCGCTGATTTGGAGGTAAGTCACTGTAGTCCTCCTTTACGCCGTCGCCATATCCAGGCACATTGTTCTGAAATAATTTCTAATAAACATCCATTGCAAAATATTGTCGGGTGGTTCGGCTAGCAGGAATCAGTCTCATCAAAGCATGTTACTGATACACACTCTCTATGAGCTGAATCTATATCGTTAGAGAAAAAAAATATCTTAAAAAAAGTCATGAAAGCACCTCGCTGCGGTTAAGCACACTTGGGGCAAAGATTCACTATAGAGAGAGAGAGAGAAAAAAAAAACTTATACAAAAATGATATTATGCGGATGGTCTCAGGGCAACTATCGAGTAAGGAGATGTCGGCGATTGTAAGGAGAAAGACAGACCTTTAAAGCTATGCACACCTCGATCAACTTCTGTTGGTCGCATGAAACAAATCCCAAAAGCGTATCATTCAGCGAATGAATAAGACAATCTCAGCAGTAACTCGAGTAAAAACTCAGTGATACTGAAATGTATCATTCTGCTAGTCAGAAAGAATTCTTGCTAAATTGCTGAGTTTCTACTCAATTAACAAGACATGTTTAATTATACACCAGCACAAAGTTCTTCGTGTTTTAGTGCAAACAGTATCGACGAAACACGCTGGCAGGCGAGCAAGCGATCTATAGTGTACTTACTAAGCAAAATAGTATCCAAATTCATAGGCCACGGATGTTCGGAAACAAGAGACCAGAGGCAGATCGAACCATCCACCAAATTAATAGAAAGTAGAGAAGAATAAGTTACGTTTTCATTGTTAAAATTACAGGAAGGTAATGGATAAGTCGTGAAAGCCCTGGATCAATGAAGCGAACGAATAATAATGATTCTTATAAAATACATCTTAATTTCATTAAATCCATAAAGGAAAAGATCTTAAAAGTATAAATCTTGAGACTATCGTTTAACTTTGGGAAGTCTGTGCGCACAATAAGTTACAGGCCTGATCACCAATAGTTATTTTCCCAAAATAATAAACAATAGCGAAAGAACTATGGATTTTTGGCATGCATGGTTTTCTTTTTATATTATTCTCTGCATGTACGTACGTGAATTTTATGTATGGTGCTTTAGGAACAGGAATGAAGTATATTATAAATGACTTGAGTAAGACTTACCTTATTACTACTGAATATACCAAAGAGTCCTACTCTTTTCTTAATCTTCCCACCGGACACCGTCCCTTTGACTGTGAGGTGATTATGGATCGGCTGCATCGCAGTCTGCGACAATTGACTATTACTATCGTAAGTTTTTGCTGCGGACAGATCCTCGAAGGGAACATCACCAGGGGGCTGGAATCCACTCTTGTAACGCTCGATTACTAACAGCGTGTCTTCCTTTTCGTTAATTTCATTCGCCGCTTTTTCAATGCCGTCTAGGCACTGAGCAATTATTGGCGCTACTGCCCGTTCAATCTCAACTGACTTTAACATATAATTTCGCATGTTCTTTATCCTCTTCTCATCCAATTCCTGTGAACATACCAATTACCAAGCATAGGTCGTCAAGTTAATATACAATTTTGTGTTCATTAAATCAATTCTATTTCTAGTTCAATCTATTATAAGTAGTCTATACCTGCAGATGTTGGAATACTTCAGGCATCGCCGTATGGTAATGAAGCCTTTGCATATCGTTCGTCTTCTGCAATTGATTGGCATACTCCGTTTTGGCTTCCTCACTTTGCTGTGTTTTAAGCGCCATATTCATCCTCTGCTTTTCCACCTAATATATCAATAAACATACGTCATCTTGATTATTCTAATCATCCGTAATAACTGATTATCACACGTACCTCTGCCCTCGAAAGATTGAGATCAGCATCCGCCCTCTGATAATTTTCCACCGCTCTCTCCGCCTCCCGGAAAGCCTTCTCATAGGCTTTTCTAGCTCTTTCAAGATTACAGATCTGGCCTGTCAGGGTCGTCACCAATCTAGCGCCTTCTTGCAAATACTTCTTGCGGTCCTCTTTGAAATCCTTTACGAGGATATTCAGTTCTCGGAGGACATTTGCTTGAAGGTTCTCTGCAATGACCTCTCGTTGACCAGCTTGATCGTTCACCTCGTTCAGTTCCATTTTGAAGGCCTTGCATGGACTGTACCTGAAGAAATAGCGACTATTTATCATATCGATTGCCACAAGAAAGAAACTATGATAAAAATCCTTGCAGAGAGGAAGATCGACAAGACGAAGGCCATCATACAGTAGATGAAACGAGCTTGTAGAGACGCATCACGAGCAAGTTACTGAACTTATGAGTCGACCTACCCACGCCCGTAGATAAGAGATTAGCTCCCGTTTTCCATCGCGCTACATTACGAATAGAACGTAGAAAGATCTTCACCCATCTGTTTTAGCAGCCGCGACAACCAAACTCGGCCAGCAGGCTCTTTTTTTTTTCAAATGGCTCATCAACGAAAATAGACATATACACCAAGGAAAAAGGCGGAAACAGGTTCTCAAAGTTCCAAGGCTCAACCAAGAGAATCATCCAATGTAGGTCGCGGTCAAAGTAAAAAATCACTGGAACTATCAGCAATTGGTGGTTCGCCTGATAAGGAGCTACGCAGTGTTTCCTAGGTTCTCTGAATAAGAAATCGAGCATGAGTCAGAAGCAGAAGAGTTGTACAGTGAGGAAAATTCATGAAACAGAGAATTGACGGGGTCATAGGGAAAACTGTCCGAGATGATATTCTCATCGAGGATAATTAAGCTTGGATCTTATTCTGTCTCTAGGTCATCCGGTACTTACTGATGGTCCTCCTCCTCTTTCTTCTTCGGTTGATAACTCTTCACGAGACGTCTGCAAGTAGAAATCATCAGTTATTATCATTGCCATACCCTTTTAAGTTTCGTACATGATAATACACTCAATTACACCCTTCATTCATCATATCAATAACTTTCACAAAGTTTTCAAGACTCCATCGACCCTGTAATCCAATCTGATTCCTGGTAACATTTTTGTTTGTTTTTTTTTATCTCTCCCCAATGAAATATATGTTGCTATCAAGGACAGTGTGGGCGCATTTACTGCCACTCTTATTTGGCAAACGGGAAGCGAGGAACTTTGCCTCGATCGTACTGGCAGAAGAAATACTCGTGCAAACATACAACGAAAACGTTGCGCATATCTTGAGTCACGCATCGAAATATAAAAGAAGGTGCGAATCCAAGAAACACATGGAATTCAATGAACATTGCATCAGACACTTTTCTATGAAATGCATTTCGTAGTAAAAGATTAGCAATCTTTAAGAGAAAGCTGTTTTAAATCAAGTTGGTAAGAAAATATACGATCTTCTCGAGTTCGTACGTGTGACAGAGGCCACCATCAACGAACATCACGTTCCAAAGAGTCAGTTGTATGCATGATTGGCATATCGACTACGAAACGATTGATAAGTAGAAGACATTATAACGTCCGAGCAACTTCAAGCGAACGTGCTCTGACTTGAAATCGTTGATAATTAGCCAAGTAGAACTAAAGAACGAAAAGCTTCATCAGATAGATGTTGGTCCAATCAGTGATAAATGTTAGACACAAATAAACGCTATCTTTCTGTCCTTGATACGAAGGAACTACTAATTCACTGGCTGCTCTGCTAGTCTCTTGAAAACTTTACATCATCATGATTGTCTCTAATGTGACAAATGTGGGCAGAATAAATGATGAACCATTATGAATACAACTAGTTCTAGTTTCATATGAAAACTGATACGCATTGATAGTACAAAATTCTTATCCATACTTATAAGTAAATCACTAACTTTACTTGTAAGGCAAAAGATCAGCAAAACGCGTCGAAGGAAAGTGAAACAAACGTTTGCTCTTGACGAGCGCGTGGATCGGCAGAAATTGCAACGCATTAAGAGGAGTGGAACGTGCTCGCGATAATTTATACGCCGCGGCGCACTGCGAACGTGCCGGGAGCGCGAGCATGTTCCTTCCTTCTATGTGTGTGTATACGTCGAGCGAAGAGGAGCATGCTGGCTCCTCGCATGCACTGATTAAAGGACCGAGATACGATCTACAATAATTATGGTACCGCCGCGCCGGTTTCGGAGGAAATCGGCTCCCAGTAGTTTCAACGGTCTACGAGTACTTCCTCTCTCAAGAAACGTGGGATCAACGAAACCCTGGAAAACCCATGTAGAACATAAACACTTTAAATCAATTCAAGACTTGTAAAATGAATAAAGAAATTAACAAATCAAATAATCAATCAAATTACTCATTCGAACTTACTTTTAAGTTACACTAAAACTTTAAATCTTTATAATTATCAAACAAATCGTTTAGAACGATGTTATCAGTGGCTCGTTAAATTGTATAAAGAATTGATGGTGATTGGAGAGAAGTTCCAAGCTGTCTATGTGTTAGGCGCGTATGTTCTCCCTGATCCTATATCGCCCCTGATCAGTTCGGGTTTCGAAGGCAAGGGTTATTTTTATTGGACGCGGTGAGCCCGAAAGCTATAGGTTGCCGCTCCGATTTCGAAAAGGATTCCGTATTCGACGACGATACGGGTTGCGTGTAAGTATCCACAGACTATGGTAGAACAAAACCGTAGAGGACACAGTAGACGGCATTCACGGAACACAAACAAGGCAGGCCTTTAATACAATATCACTGGGAGAGTCTTGTTTGTCCATGAACTCATAGGGTGTGAGACACACACATTATACAGGATGTCCCATTGAAATCGTTCACCTCTGATACCCTGTCTTTTGTTCAATCTTGTTACAAACTCGATCAATATTAATAAAAAATTCTACTATTTGAAATAGATATTCTTAAAAAATTTCTATAGATTTTCTGAGATAATTGACTTTGAAATTAGCAATTTTAATGCTCTACGAATACATGATAATTGTTGCATTCAATATTAATTAAAAATCATGTTATTAATGTGAGAAATTAATGTCAGCTTTGAAAAGAATTAAACCATCGAATAATGACTGGGTGCGTGGATTTCCGTGAATCGATCTAAATCCTTCGATAATCCGATAAGATTACAAGCGGAGCAATTAATCGCCGAGTGAGTAATTGCTAGGTGGACTTTTTTCGGCTAATCAGCTAACAGTTTGATATCTCTGAAGCGTGTATTTGGTGTATGAATCTTTATACTCTGACATATCTGGGTTTGAGAGTTACCTGAGCTTGGCGGCGTATTCCACTTCGATAGCGCATCGGTCTCGGATGAAGTGACCATACCTTTCGAGGAACTCTATCCCCTTCTGCGTGTGCTGGGATAGATTCTCGAACTGGTCCTGAAACGAAAAAAAAACATACAAACTTAGTACCATAAAAGAATAATAATAATAAAAATCTTTAACTTTAAATCTAATTTTAATTAAATTAAAACTAATAAGAACGCATAACTTTTCATCAGTCAGGTGCGCTTATAGAATGAACGAAAGTATTCTCAACGTGGGTAAAAGTTATGGAAAAAGTTCATGAGGGATTTTCCATTGCAATGCGTGGAACGCAGATGCGCGACATTTCTCTGAGCGAGTTGAGCCGAGTGCCAAGAATTGAAAGAGTAAGACAAGGAAAAAGGTAAGTAAGAGAGAATTGCTGAGAGACTTGTGTGCGAAATCCTAGTGGGCCGAAGTCCAATAAGAAAAGCTTTAAATGCACACAGACACACACACATATGTTCTAAAACCTCGGTGAAAAGGTAGAAAGAGAGAGAGAGAGAGAAGTAAGACAATGAAGAATTTCGCAAGGCAAGGCGCACGAGCGAGGCAAAAGATTTCTGACCGTTTAGCGGCTCGGCACGAAAAGTGAAACTGGACTCGCCGGCGTTGCAGCAACGTGCATACACGCGGCAGCAAGCAAGCAAGCAAGCAAGCAAGCCGCTCGGGAGCCTACCGGTTAACGAGTTCAGGCCTTAAAGGTGAAGCCACACTGTCTCACAGCGACCACTCTCCATGAAAGCCAATTCCAAGGAATCAAGCACTGGTCGAGAATGGAGAGCTCTCTTCTGGCTCAGCTGCTCCAGAAAGTTGTCGGGCAAACGGTGTCATTGCTTTTGTACTGATTCACTCGATACTTTCATTCAAACACTTTTACTAATATTATATAATATATCAATTTAATAATATATATCTAAATACATCGTTATAAGTCACTGTGTATATAATAATCTTCTCGCTTTTAGATATTGACTAAGAGAAAAAAAAGAAGAAAAAAAGAGAGAGAGAGATCGAAGTACAGTGAACCCTGGCTTATCAAGTCAGTGTGACTCCACCCTAACGAAGCTCCCCGGTTTATCGTCTTATGAATCACTAAACGACACATACACACAGACACACATATACATGTGCAGCAGACAGAGACAAGCAGTACGACGATAGCAAGCGAGTCCTGGCGCACTATGCTCCCTGATGAATTTCATTCAGATTGGAAGTGACTTTCGTCAATGGAGCGTTTACGCTCTCACGGCCACGGAGTTGTTCTTTCAAGAGAGAGAGAGAGAGAGAGAGAGAGAGAGAGAGAGAGAGCAGGTCCAGAATGAGAACAGGTCATTGAAAAGAAAAAAGTATCGAAGATCAAAACAATCAAAGTTGAGTTTTAAGTGTTAAAAAAATAAAAGAGAATATTTAGAAATAAGAGTAAAAAGTGTTATTAAAGAGTGATTGTAGAATTAACAAGGTTTCGTGGAATGGCTAAGCTTTATCGTTCAAGGACGATCGTGTCTTTCAGTATTTCCACCACTCGTTGCTTAAGGACAAATGCAGCTGAGTGTGCACCACCAGCAGCCTCTCTACATATACGTCTTTCTGCACTTAGAACAAGCCAATGGCCACACGGAGAAAGAGACAAGTCTCGATCGTTCTCGATGCTGTGGCATTCGAAACGCGTTACTTTCATTTACAGATAGCAGACGCCTGAAAGCCTGCTCCCATTTCTCCCTTTTTCGAGGGAACCAAAGCCTTGGTCGAGAACCACACTCGTCAGGATTAAGGTCTAACCATTATCGATTATCTTCTAGGATAAAAGTATAGGAAGCTTTTAGGAATATTAAGATAATTTGATTATATCTTATTATTATCTATTAAAGATTTAGAATCACCCAAGTAATTATATGATTATTTAGTTTTAAAGTTAAGAGTTTCTTATTTAAGGATATTAATGGAAAAATAATCAATGAAGGAAGTGTAGAATTGTAAAAGAAGGGAGAATGATGCTTTGCACGGAAGCTTGTTCTCTATTTACTCGTATTGGAACGCTCTCGTTTTTTATCATTGAAATAGGAGGTCTGCTTGGGGAAGATATTGTGGTGTAGGTGAACCTAACATGACACCTATATTAGCGATGACGATATATCCATGGTGATACGATACCAGGTGTATGTACCCTCGAATACACAGTGACTCAGAAATTCGTACATATTCGTTCTATTATACTTTTATGATTCTTAAAAGGATCATCTTACAATATTTCTTTATATGTAACAACATTGTATTTCTACATTAAAATTCAATGTTCCTTCGTATCGAAGTACGAAACATGAACGAATTTGTGAGTCATTGTATTACATAGATAGAGAATGCTATTGTTAGAAATGCAATGTGGTTTTAAGGAATTATGGCAATGCCATTGAAGGAAAACATCTCTTCTTTGAAACGAAGACTTTCTCATTGTGGTTTACGTTGGTCCAAGCAACAGCAGCAGCAGCAGCAGCAGCCCAATGAGGCAGCTGCAATTTGCACTCAACTGACTGAGAACTGGTAGAGTAGGTGATAGTCCGAGTGTCCGGCTTTCGAGCGCGCGCAACAGGAACGCCTATCATTTTACTCACGTTTCTCTCGAACCGGCCCACACACACCATGCTTTCAACCCGCTCTATTTCTTCCATTTCGTAGAATGTATCCTGAATATCATTAATTTCCACCTGGTGAAAACTAGAGTGTAAACTGTTTTACAAAAAGAAAAAATCCCTTAACTATCCAATCGGTTTTCTATGGAAACTATCAACGTAACAACGTGGGCGAAATTACTGCCAAGGTAATATTGGCAAAAACCACATATGTATACACATATTGTAGTAAATAAGGAACGCGAGTGATAGAACAATTTTATTACACGTCTTGTCTCTTTTAAGGCTCTTAAAGGAATGAATTCACAAATCAATAAGTAAGCTCTCCTTGCAGACGGTTGTCTCTTTTTTTAAAACATACAAATGTAGTCTTAGATAACTATAACAGCATCCTTCACTCTCACTTTATCATACTAGTCTCTTATATTATTTTATAATTCTCCTACAATATATATATATATAAATATAAAATTAATACAAGAGTAGTGGACAGGTGAAGTGTCCGGCGAATGGATTATCGTCAGATTCGAGGGTTGCGAATGAAATTGTACTCCATTATCTAAAATCGATTTCTACAAAGCTTGACGCGACACGTGTGTGTGTGTGTGGTGTTTTCACGCATGTGTGCGTATATGCTTGGAGAAGAGAACACCGCCCTTTGGAGTACGTGGAGTGAATCGGGCGTGGGTGAGTTTCCCCCGGGCGATCCTGCGTTTTCTGTCCCGGAGAGGTCGATAGATGGAAAACACAGCCAACCACCATCACCAACCGCCCTATGACTCACCCTGTACGACCTTTTTCAACGAGGTGCACCCGCGCACAGTGATCCAACCTTGCCAACTCATAAGTAAACCCATTGGATTTCTCCCCTTCTACTATGTTTTGCCATATTGACAGAAACCGTCCCCTCAACCAATTATACTTTATAAAATATATCAAAGAAAATAGCTAAAAGAAATACTAAGATATAGAAGAAATTTTGTTAAATGAATAATTTGTATAAATTGATACAAATTTGGTAATATGTTATTTGAAATATAAAGTAATATTGTCTTAGAGATTGAATTTTATAAATCATGCGTGTGTTCGATCAGCAAGCAATTTCAGTTAAGTAGAACGGTGCAGTGGTACGGCCGAAAAGAGGACATTTCCAGCGGCATTCCTGAGATCGGGCGCGACACGTCCGGGTTCAGAAGGAACAGGTTCTGCCGAAACGATAACGTGGTAAATACATGGATTACCAAGGCAACTTGACACGGAAAGGATCGTTAAAACGAGATTGTTGAATGCACTTTAATACTTGGCCAAGGACTTTTGTAGGACCTCGTGGAAAAGGGCAGGGCTCAGAGTTCGTAAGCGCAGGTCTGTTTCGACCCGTTTCTTGCTACGTTCTTCTCATCTCTCGTATTTCCACAACACACAATTCACAACGGGTATAATATTTCAAAATACCAAATATTCTATAAACAAAATATTATCTTTCTTTTAAAGAGCACTAAAGTGAAAAATCTCTTATTATTCCAAAAGTAAAACACACAAGTACTCAAATAGAAATCTATTCTGAAGGGTTGTAAATGGCACGTGGCAACTATTCAGTTCTCTTTCTCTTTCTCTCTCTCTCTCTCTCTCTCTCTCTCTCTCACCCTGTTTTCATGGATTGTTCCAGCTTGGTTGTTGCTTCTACCACTGAAGGCCTGAATTTCGAGTCCCATTCCTTTACGAAGCGTGCAAAGATATATCCTTGCCAAGACACCTGCCGACCTTCGCAGCATACTACACCGTTCTCTCCCTAGTGCCGGAGGCTTCACTCTCCGCTATAGAAATTGGCCATCGCGAAATATCCAACGATTGCCAATATTACTCGCAATACTCAAAATCAATATTTCCTACCATTCACAATTCTTCTATGAATTTTCCACTAACACTTCTTCTATTAAAATCTAATAATTTCCACATGAACTAAAAGCAACTATTTTCACAGGAACTCTTAGATCACAATATATAAAATGAAAATATCCTACCATTCACAATTCTTCTATGAATTTTCCACTAACACTTCTTCTGTCAAAATCTAATAATTTCCAAATGAACTAAAAGCAACTATTTTCACAGGAACTCTTAAATCACAATATATAAAATGAAAATATCCTACCATTCACAATTCTTCTATGAATGTTCCACTAACACTTCTTCTATTAAAATCTAATAATTTCCAGATGAACTAAAAGCAACTATTTTCACAGGAACTCTTAAATCACTTTAATACAAAACAGATGTGCACTCAACGTGAACTCGATAACGAATTTATATACGTCAGTCGAAACTAGTAGTAAGATGAGAGAGGAGAGCTCGAATATAAAAATAGTATCAAGACGAGCGAGAGACACGCGACTGGCTGGTAATCGAGACGGAGAAAGCTTGTGGACTCGAACAAGTGTGTATTATGAGTCACGAAATCGCATTGGGGTGGTTACCGTCCACCCTATTGATCCTGCATTTCTGTATACTCTCACGATTCTCTCTCTCTCTCTCTCTCTTCGTAAAAGAAGAGGGGATGAGCGTAGAGGGTGGCAGACATAGGGTGAGCAGAAGAATTCTCAGTGGAGTTGAGCTTCGAAGTGTTGGATTCCAAGCTTTATTTCACCAAGAAGAAATACAGAAGATTTTACACTTCGAATTTAGTTCATTAAAAAAAACAACCAAGCAGTTATAAAAGAATTTTAAATAAAAGAAAAGAAAAGAAATTAATTCTATTAAATTTCTTTTGTACTGAAATATCTAGAATCATGGAAAAAAGGATGCTTGGAATGATTGGCTGATGCTCGTGTCTAGGATAGTTCGATTCAGGTTGAACGATGAAAGGAGACGACGAGGCCGACGAGCTCAGCACTGCTGGCACAATGGCTTGGAACAGCAAGAATGGCACACGCCTACGCAATCGCCGAAGAAACTATCCGCGCGTACACTTTTTTTCTCTCTCTCTCTCTCTCTCTCTCTCTCTCTCTCTCTCTCTCTGTCTCTCTTGCCTACGTAACGTCGTCGGCGCGCGCTAATACACACTGCACTCTTAACCAGTAAGCGTGTCTCTTTCTCTCTTTTTATGTATGTGTGTGTTTGTGTGTGTGTTCATAGAAGTATGGCCAGTGAAACATGAGAAGACGGTGGCTGGTTTTAATAAGTGGACGACGGCACATTGAACCAACTATACGAGAAGTCCTACGAGACGAAGAAACATGAAGAGAAAGAGACGAAGAGTATATGTATAATCGTAGGTAATGTCTGCATGGGTAGAGTTCGTGCGACGCATACGGGCGAGTTGTAACCGTCGTCGGCGTCGTCGTCTACTTGGGTGCCTGCATAGTTTAAACGTTCAAGGAAAAAGGAGGAAATACTAATTGCCGCTAGTGTCGCGGAGACCCACTGACGGACGTACGCCATGAACTCTGCCAACTTGGTGTAAATAGCCGACAAAATACACCGTTAGTTCCGATCTCAACTGTCGAAAGCTTTCCGCTTACCCTTCGCATCAACAAATATTTAAATACTAGGGTATTTTTTTGTGTTGAGTGTTTTTATTGTTGCAATTGTAGATGATTAGTGGCGGAAATGACGGAATTTTAGAGAAAACATAAGGAAAGAATGTCTTGAATCATTCATTTTCGAGGGTTTTTCCTATGTTTTTTATACTTCTCGACATTTTCTGAGGCTGAAATTTGGTGGGGAATGGTTTCTTGGATCAAGGAAGAAGTGATATAAATTTCAGAGCCCTAGCTCAAAATTTATTCTTTCGCAAATTTTTCCATATGTACCCCTTCAAAAATTTTCGATTTTTCGAAGGTTCTTGGACTTTGACGAATGCTTGATTTTTCGATTGTTTGAATATCAAAACGGATAGAAAACATGAAACCACTGGCAGAAATGCCGGAATTGTATCGAAAACACATGAAAAACCGATCCTGAATAATTCATTTTCGTCCAATTCTGATGGTTTTTCCCATATTTTTCCTACTTCCCGACATTTTCCGGGGCTGAAATTTGGTGGGGAATAGTTTCTTACATCAAGTAAGAAGTGATATAAATTCCAGAGCCCTAGCTCAAAATTCATTTTTTCGCAAATTTTTCTGGGTATACCCCTTGACGAATTTTTCGGCCAAAAAATGAACTTTGACCTAGGGTTCTGAAATTTATATCACTGTTTCCTAGCTAAATACTGAATCGCTTCCTAAAATACCAGTCTCTGAAACGATCGGGAAGGTTATTTAAAAAATTTTCGATTTTTCCAAGGTTCACAGACTTTAACAAACGCTTTTCCAATTATCCCAAACAATCAATTTCATAAATCTATTATTCAAGTATCAAACAAGTAGAAAGCCATGCCTTAAGGGGAATAAATCTGAAGGACACTCGACTGAAATATGCTTGAATCGGACCCCTGGCATGACCTTTCAAAACTTGAAAGATTCATACGCACCCTTTTGTGAACTGCACATATGTTTCCTATATACTCATCAAATATTATGAATATCTTCAATATTCAAGTCCTAACAAATCATTAAAGCATAACAGACTTTGTCACGTCTCTCTTTTTTTTTTTTGAGTATGAACAGACCCCCATGTTCTCGAGCTTTTAATAGCCATTATAAATGGTGGAGCGCGTCTGCGGATAAGAGGCTAACTTGATCGGAGATAAATACCAACTCTACACTAATCCATCGCATCCTCTCGAATCCCCAGTTCCTCTCAGTTACTCATCGAGTAACCCAAAGTATCAGTTAATTTGTTATTCAAGTCAAATCGACCTTGAAAATGACATTCTAATAATGAATCACTTCGAAAACAATATATCAAGAATGTCCGACGAATGAACATTGACCGAGGTCGGTTCGATGATAATTAAATGATATTCCTATCAGATTAAACTATCATACTAAATACTAAACTGGTTCTCCAAGAGACAATAGATACTCAAGGTTACAATGTTCTTTAAAACAAAGGGCGACGATGCAGAAGGGTGATAGGGAAATCAAGCTATCAACCCTTTGGCACACCCTTGTTTGTTGACCTTCAACAAATTCCGAGTTTCACCCTCGAGATTCGGGGATGCTGAGTGCCAAGTGGAAAGATAAGCGGAGTGTGTATCGGATCTTTCACCCTTGCTAACTATAAAAATAGAAGCACTCGAAAAAAGAGATCTCTCATCACAAAGGAATTCAGCCAATCTCCACTTTCCTACCACACAGGATATGTGACCCTTAGAATTGTTATACCAGGCTGGCGTAAAAAATAAGCGAATCCTTTCTGGACACTTCAATTACTGTAAGAACCACCGCTCGCTAATTTGGTACGCGGATTCACTTTGAGTCCAAGACTTAACTGCACACCCAAGTTCGCCAGGCCGCCCCGCTTATGGTATGCGAACTGCTCTCGCCTAATAATACCGGGCGCGCCTAAGTACCGGAACTTTCCTGTGAACCTGACTTAAAGAGGTTGATGCCATCATTTGATGGAAAGATAAAAAGAAACATATAAGATCACACGTAAAAACTATACATAAAGATAAATTGAAATTTTCAAGTAACTTCTACTAATTATTCAGTATTATTTTATATCAATTTTAATCCGACCTCATTTTTATTTGTGACACCAATCTTTTTAAGGTACCAAAGCGCACGTTTTTATCTGACGACTTTCTTTCAAAGGCATTGTTTTATGCATTGGAAGATGACCCAATTAGAAGCAGAGATTTTTCTTCCACTCGGTTAAGGTCATTGACCTTGGCATATACCAAGACCCATTCATCTTGCCGGTATATCGAAGCTCCCTTCCAATTACCAACTGCTAACTATCCAGCACATAGCACAGTCATTTCACACTAACAAGAGAAAAAGAACAGCAGTCCATTGAACTGAATAGCATCTGTCGGATTGAATGCTCCCAAAAATAAGCCTCTTCAGTAATTTAATGACGCTGGCATTAATTCCTACTAGCAAATCGCTTTTCATTGCCACTGGCACATAAGGTATTATTATTAGCATTGGTCATAACGATCGTTATAAATACTAGGTTATTAATACTTACATCAAACAAAACGTCAGAAAGTAGAAAACTAATAAAATAAAAAATCTTCTATTACTCTTAAATATTTCAGGGTTACTCTTGCGTGAGATTCAACTAATAAACACTAGGAAACATCAAACTAACACTGAACATAAACATAACAGTATAATTTTAGCACAAACACAAGAGAACCAGACGCCCTTTCAATGTCGATGCCATTCAAATGTGGTGGTCAATTAAAAGTGAGTCAGCCAGTTGGTTAGCAGAAGGGGAACATATAATCGAGTGAAAAAAGAATTGCCCCTCATCAAACATGCTGTTTCCTGACACCCGTGGCTATTAACAACGTCAACTAATAATCTCAATCTAACAAAGATAGATAAACCAAAATACCTAGAAGTGAGAATGACAACAAAAAGAGAGGAGCTTATTGGGCAGATTTAGGTGCGGAAACGAGACAAAGAATACTGAGAGGAGGAGCAATATCTAAAGATACTAAAAAGGGTAAAAGAAGAAAGGAATAAGGTGTAAGGAAAACCAACGAAAAGAAAGAAGAAGATAGTATTTTACATTAGTATGTAAAAATGTTACGTTATATAGAAATATAAATATATTAATAATTATTACAATGTATGTGTGTAAGGGAGAAAAGAACCGGAAGTCATCCTAAGTGGAAACGCAAGGATTAGGTTGAATAAATAATAAATAATCTGAATCTAAGTCAACAGTATGATAGTTCCAAACAAAAGAGGTCTCTGACACAGTTGTTGAGTTGAGCCAGCAAATAAGTTGGACACAAGTAGAAGAAAAGAAGAAGGGTTTTGTCTGGAAGAAGAAGCGGAAGAGAAGTCTGCCCAATTGTTTGTTAGAGAGGAAAAGAAGTCTGTGAGACGAATAAAGAAGAAGAACGAGGAGGTTAAGAGGTTCTCTTCCTTCCGCGACAATAATGAGGACACCGACACATTGTCGGCACACGTCTCAACCTTCTAGACACTTGAAAACACCACTGGATTGGTTGGCCAGAACCAACAGGCACGAGCCGCCACTCGCTACGGACTTACGATTCTGGTAAACATGCACTACCAATTAATTACCAGTACGCTGTGCCCGCTCAACCATTCTACCTTGTTACATGTCGGATCAATGGCATTGCGGTTTTCGCCAGCCTTTTTCTTTCCATCAAGTAACTGTAACATCTGCGAAGCATCGTTTCACCCCCTCCAATCTCCTCTTTCAATCATTATTAACCAACTTGACTTTTTTTAACTATCTTTTATATAAAATCTAATATTATATTATTTACTATAATTAAAAAATAAATTTATTCTAATAATATATTTATAATAGTTTACTTATTAAAGAATACTTGACTGCCGAAAATACTTGTGCAAACGAAGTTCGAGTGATGGTACGCGAATCTCCCTGGCGATAGAAAACAAAGTACCGGCTGTTTGTTGGGCGATTTCTCAGTCGCGCGCGCGCGTGTTAAATGAAGCGCTCGATGCACTTTCATCGTCGAGCGTTTCTCTTTGCGAGGGAATCTTCTGTATGCGTAGATATATGTGTATGTAGACGAAAGGTTCGTTCTTGGAGGACTCTTCAGTCTCCCTTTTACATGCCTGCTGCTTTCTTTTTTTTTTTTTCTACAGGGTGGCGCACTCGTTATCCGAAGTCGATGTGATCGTACGCGTGACTGATTCATCCGGTTTCCTCTTCTCAGTGACTCTATCTTTGCCACGAAGTTCTTTTTCGTTCTCTTAATTACGACGAATATGAATCATCGGACAGTGTGATTTGTTATGAGGTCGAAACGACGAACAACGGCGCAAGAGGAGACGAAAACGTATGTGTCAGAGACGTAATCTCGACTTTGGTATCAACGAGAGGATGCTGCGGTGATAATAACTCTGACACAGTAGCTATGGAAAACCAGTTCTATTCTTCATCGGATTTCGTTCATCATATACCGAAATCATAGGAATCATAAATGTCTACTTTTTTAATTATAGTTTTAATTCATTCATTCAAATCAAATGTGTCTAATATAAAAATTATATACTGTGTATTATTAAAAGTAATGTTATTTCAGATAAAGAATACTCTTCACAATGAGAAGTATGTAGAAACAGTGTATTTTCCACGAAAATTGTATACTCTCCATCACTTACGCAACAGTACTCAACTCGTAGGCACCTTGCGCGAGTAATGAAGCAACAAGAAGAACACAAAGCGAACACCTCCAACTCAGCAAAGAAAGGCATCCATCTAGAACCCCATTACAACCCAGCCAATCCCTAATCTCTGGTACGTTCAAGGTCCACCGAACGCACTATGTGCCGGCATCACTTTGAATAGAATACCAGTTATTAATTAAGTATTCATTGCTCTCAATTTAGTAATCATATCCTCTAACACATTAAATTAACATACGCGATATTTCTCTTAATATAATTACATGAAAAATAAAATCTTAACACCCAACAGAAACTTCAAATTTCTCTGACAATAATTGAATCAATTCTTATCTTATTTAATTCTCTCATCAAAAAAAAAAAAACACAGTGCTTGAGTTAATACAGAAACTATGTTGCACGATGGATTAAGAGAACCCGGCTGGAACTCGTTTAGTCCGCTTTCGTACTATCGATCGACGTTCTGTGTGCGCGCTGGCAAACACACACATACAAAAAGAATGAGATAGAAAGAGAGAGGTGAGGCCGGGTCGAGCATAGAGTGCAAAGCGCAACGTCAGCTTTAATCGACGTGCGCCTCTGCCTGGGACAAGTATGCTTGAGTGTGTCAGGAAACGACAATCCCAACGGCCTCTTGGAAATCCTGACTGCCTAATGACAAAAACTCCGCCGCTGCCGCCTCTGAGTCTACTATTTCAATCGGTGGCTAACAATCGATCGACCATGTACGTGCAACTTCAACCCTTGTCCTCGTATGGGACACCCTCGAGGGTTGTTTCACACCTGGCGGTTTCGACAACCAGGTGTAACATAATATATCAACAAAAAAAACAGTAAGAATGTCAGGTGTAATAAATTAATATTAATATTTCATCACTTTCCAAATAAATGATCCAAATAATTCTAGTAAAAATAAAAGATATGTTATCGATTATCCTTAAGAAAATAATATAATGATACAATTACATTAGGTGTAATAAATTAATATTAATATATTATTTCATCACTTTCCAAATGATCCAAATAGTTCTAATAAAAATAAAAGTGGTGTTATCGATTATCCTTAAGAAAATAATATAATGATATAATTACATTAGTAATTTAGGAATACGCGGAGTAGTTAAAAGATTTTTGTGGTTTCCTTAAATCATTCGATTGGAATGGATTGATTGGAGAATTTCTTAGTGACCCAGTAGCATCGCTCGTTTCCATGTTCGGTGGTATTAGGCCAGTGGGAAGTACAATTACTATGGCCTCTCTAACGCCAAGCAGAGAAACGTAGAGAGAACTATACTGGCAAGTCTGCTATTCACCAGACAAGGTGTACCACTCGTGGTTTGCTTGCGTACGTGAGCGAGCGAGCGAGCGAGGAAGCGCACGAGCGAGCGAAGCACTCTCTCTCCAGTTGGATATTTATAGAGATTTGGCGCAACGCGTGGGTGTAGCAAGTTCGCGTGTACTCTCTCGTTGTCCCTCTCGTTCACGCATCAGACACGCGTGTAACGCTTGAAATAGTGAGAGTATTAATTGGTAAAAAATATATTATATTATTGGGAATTTGTGTTAGAAAAGTTGCCTACGAAAATTGTACAAGAATTTAGGAATAAAGAATGTTGAGATTATAGCAAGATATGCTTTCTTTCCTATTATGTATCTACACATCCGGGATGGAATGCTTGGGGTTTCTCTAAAAAAGACTTCGGGCGTCTCTCAGCAATCCAAGCGATAAATTACAAGCTCCATAGAACATGCTTTCTTCTTAATTACGCATGCACGCGTTTACTACCAAGAAGAATCATTCTCCGCTTATAATAGTATCTCTTTCTTGTTCTATTAGAATTCATTTCACACCGCTTCTCTCCTTGAATGCTTTCAGTTGGTTTAATTGACTTTCGATGAAAAATGATCTTCCAAAATGAAAGGGACAGTCAATTATAGAAATACTATTCTAACGTAACTCTCTCTCAAAAAAAAAAACCATCAGCTTTCCTTGCTTCGCTCTATGATTTTTCAACATGAACGATTTCTATTTCATAGTCAATGAACGCGTGATTTGTCGATGAGGAACTCGTGTTAAATTTATTTACTAAAAAGAAGTCGAATGTAAAAACACACACACAATACTGATTTTATACTACAAGCGTTGATAGAAAATATATTTCTCCAACGACACTTGCGAAAACCGGCTGCATTAGAAGAGAACACCATAAAATAAAAGAAAGAAAATCCACCTCTTTCTTTCTCACCAAGATAGAAGGTACAACCAAACATATCTTTAGCCACACTCTTCTTTCTTTCACTAACCGGTCGCCACAGGAACCTTATCCTTCCTTGGAACGACCTCTCATGGAATTAAAGTTCACCCTAACTATCACCAAACAGGTCCTTCCTTCTACCTTCGAGTTCCTCATAAAGCAAACAGGTGGAATTCATCGAAAGAGTAATCCTAAAGGATAGAATATAAATTGTAATCGGAAGTGAGTGAAGCGTGTCAATTGTAGCAATGCGAGTATAATGACGATAGTGTATGCTCGAGCAATCTTCGAATGAAGTGCGAAAATTCTACCACGGTAACTGAGCATTGGGTTGTCCTACGCAAGAGAGAGAGAAAGAGAAAGAGAAATAAAGAGATAGGAGGAAAAGAGAAGAAGAGGAAAAGAGAGGAGAGGGCGAAGGAGTTCCGGGTGACACGGTAAATAGTGGTGCATGAGGAAAGTTATGCGGAGTAACGACCTGAGCAATTGGAGTAAACGGTACAGGCCATTACCATTGACGCGTATCGTAACAAATATTTTTCGAGGCCGGCAACAGGACTGCCTCACTGCATACTTCAGATCGGTCAGTTATCCCAGACACCAGTGAGACCGATGACTATTGCATGTATAATAATCTATACGATGATTTTAAAAGTTGACTACTTTGTCGCCCATGAAACGTGGGAACCATGAACTTGAAATATGTTGTCTATGTAAAATCCTTTCAAGCATTGGCGCACTTTAAGTTCTTAGTTCTCACTGCATACTTCAGATCAGTCAGTTATCCCAGACACCAGTGAGACCGATGACTATTGCATGTATAATAATCTATACGATGATTTTAAAAGTTGACTACTTTGTCGTCCATGAAACGTAGGAACCATGAACTTGAAATATCTTGTCTATGTAAAATCCTTTCAAGCATTGGTTCACTTTAAGTTCTTAGTTCTCAGTGAATACTTCAGATCGTCTGCAGACTTCACTGTATACATGTATAATAATCCTTACGATGATTTTAAAAGTTGACTACTTTGTCGTCCATGAAACGTAGGAACCATGAACTTGAAATATCTTGTCTATGTAAAATCCTTTCAAGCATTGGTGCACTTTAAGTTCTTAGTTCTCACTGCATACTTCAGATCGGTCAGTTATCCCAGAAACGAGTGAGACCGATGACTATTGCATGTATAATAATTCATACGATGATTGTAAAGTTGACTACTTTGTTGTCCATGAAACGTGGGAACCATGAACTTGAACAATCTTGTCTATGTAAAATCCTTTCAAGCATTGGTGCACTTTAAGTTCTTAGTTCTCTTTATCTGATTGGTCAGGTAACCCTGATATTAATCACCATGAGAATTCTAGTGCTTTTCATGGTGAATATAATAACAAGTACTTTCTTTTATCCTGTTCTTCATTGAGTACTTTGTCGATTTATTAACTAGTATTAATGATATCTACTTGAACGAGAGAGAGGAAAGTTCAGAGGCAATTATCTACGACGTTTCAAGGGAGAATGCTGTTGAGAATGAATATCGTTAACCTCGTCGACCTATATTTTTCAATGAGAGTTCTGGATGTATAATATATAAGAGAACTGGTATAAGAAGAGTCGAGATTGCGTACTTGAGATGTAACACCTAGATTCACTCACGTAAATTGTAAAGAAGAATTTATATTGTACATTAGAATCATGTGTTATAATTTCATCTTTCATTATTAATTTCTAATACATCAATTAGAAACAAAGTAGATCAATTTAATCAATACAATTGGATCCATGAAAGGTGAAGCAATGGTAAGAAATCTCAATGGTTTTATTCGCTGATAGATAAGAATATATGCGATGTAAAAATGTAAGAATGTCGATGGAACTTCGAAGATAAGAAAGCGGCAGATAAGAATGTTGCCGAGCAATCCTCAGGTACTACACACGTTCCGAGTAGCCGCACTCTTTCCGCTGCGGCGGTCATAATTGCGTTATAAATAGTGGCTGGTAAAGCTAGCTACTTCCTCTCCCATGGACGACCGTTCTCTTGCGAGAAATTTCAATCGCGCACTCTACTTCGATAAGACATTTTCACCCGGTCGGACTTTCAGATTAGAAGGAATTTATGAGTAATCAAGTCCTATCTTATTACTCCCTCTGTTAAGTCTAGAAATGATTCTCGATGAGTACTACAATTCTCAAGTAAGAGAATGAACTTTCCTTGAATCAGAATCCCTTTAAATCTAACATAAATGAATACTATTATCATTAAAATAATTCTGAACAAATAGAAATCCTTTCTAATCAAAATCTAATCTAAATTCATCAACTTTTATAATACAAAAGAATTTTAATATGTTTTCAATGATTTTACTAGACTAAAAAAATAGTTAGACATTGAATCCATTTTCCTGTATGCGTAAGTCGAGAGAAGGTTGATCTTCGAGAGAAGAAACACCTTTTCAGGTACACCTGACCTTAGGCTCGCCGGGACAGAGCAGTGGAATGCCGATCCGTGAAATCATCGAGGCTTCGAGCTCTCAGCCAGGCATTTTCACTATCTCGCTCACTTGGACTCTCCAAGCGACCTGTTACGTTAGACTAGCGTACGTTGAAACCTCTGTTACAGGATTACTCACTCGCCGCCGCCGCCGCCGCCGCCGCTGCCGTAAACTTTGCCGAAGGCGTTGTTTGGAGTAGTGGTTCTCGGCAATTGCAGGAATTAACGAGAGAGGTGTACGTACACTATGAAAGGTAACGTAAGCTTCAAGGTGTTCATTTCGAGAGCAAATATTGAATGCTTCTACGCTAATGTACACTCATCGAGAAAATTAATGGAATCTCATTATCAAGGAATTCCCAATGATAATAGAATGTGTTAGGACATTAACATATTGCAAGAGAATTAGGAATTAATTAACTACTTCTTGGTAAAGGAATTTATACTTTATCTTTGTAAAAGTATCATTTAAAGAACTTGGTATTTAAATTATCTATTCTTCGTCAAATTAGAGATTGTGTAAGTGAAAAAAGAAGGTATTTAAGAATGATTATGAATTTCTCGATGAGAATTTTGCCAGAGGCGGACAACCACTCGCGAAATCGATAGTCGAGCGACGGAGAAGCTAGCTCCATCGTTGCTCCTTACGTCATTCAAAGCCGGATTGTAATTCAGAGTGCGGAGAGGATGGTGAACATATATATATATATATACAAGTCATTTCTGATTTCGTTCCATGCCACCCGGAGAAAGTAGCGCGTAACCTTCGTGCTTTTCTCTAGTCAAGCATCATTTTGCTTCCATTTTTCTTCCTCTCTCAACCTCGTCGTATTAATCCACAAAAGCGTGGGTGAACCGGAAGCGAAGTTATATGCAATTGCTATGATAAAAGAAAAACCATATTTGCGGTATGTTTGATTCTGCAATATTTATTAGAAAAGTTCTAATATTAAACTGAAATATTATATTGATCGATTTCTCTTTGAAATTCGAAACCTCTTTTAATTTATTGAACACAAGAGATATCCGTGCGAGCAAATGCATACAGAAGATAATTCCAGCAAAATTCTTTTATCGCATGAAACAACGGCCGATTCTGGATTACCAAGATGAGATAACGTTCAATGGAAACTGATGCGATCCTCCTCTCCATTGGCAAGTGATAGCGCCCGACCGATGTAGCATGGGATCCGATAACTCAAAGTAAATGCGCGAGCATATGCATAGCGCAGCGTGGGACGTAGGCTATCCAAGAGAATTCGATGGCATTTCTGCCAATCGCTTAAGCAGAGACCACTTTATCGATTATTGAAATACTAAGATTATCCGCCGCAATTCTCAAGTCTAGAATGCGTTGCTCTGTTCCTTAGAATTCGATATATATATATATATATATATATATATATATATATATATATACATTCTTAGTCATACGATTGAAGAATGGACCAAGAAGAATAGAAGGATTCAATATCTCTTATCATCCCACAATTAACTCTCTCGAATCAAAGATTATTCTCCTTTAAAATCAAATCTAAAAACACTTGAGATATTCTAGAATAATCTCAAAACGAATTAATGATTACAATCTATAACCTTGAAAAGAGATTACACATATTCATGTCTTAGTAAAATTTAATATACAAGTGGAATAAAGAAAAGGGTCTTGGTTGGATGTAGGCGAGTGCCATTTCAGTTTGCGAGGGTACTTTCCTGGCAAGATTCGAGTAGGAATATCATCCTCCCTCTTTTCCCTGGCAAGAGAAAGAGAAAGAAAGAAAGAGAGCGAGAGAAATCCGGAGGAGGCACGCCCGTCCTCGTACGTGCACATATGCTCGGGCGCGCGAACGAGCTAGCGCCCGTTAGCGGTTAAACACGAACGCGTCCTGTATCATGATTCACGAGGGAGTACGAGAGCGCAGCCTAGGAACGTCAATGAATCGTAATACGCGATGACAGACGGAATCGAATGCTCTTTCATATCCCACCAAGCGAGATTGGCAGGCCAGCAGCAAGCTCGAGAGGACGATATTCTCTCTCTCTCTCTCTCTCCTATCGCTCGCGTTCACAGTCTGTCCTATTCGAGATAAAAGGTACCGAACTCTTCATTTTCAATGAGAGCTGTTCTTTTCCATCCACTACCAACTGCACTCTCAATACAGATTTTAAAGGAGATGACAACTCTCGCTAATAATAGATAGGAAATAATACAAATGTAAAATAGTGTCTATGGAAATAGGAAAATAGATCTATTTTTTGAAGAGTACTAAAATAGATGAAAGGACAAGTTCAAACAGGGCATGGTAAGAAAAGAAAAAAGCTAGAAAAGAGTGGCCTCATAAGAATTCGAGAGCAAGTTACATGCGGGGGATGACAGAGTGTTGACAAGTTTTGTTGGTAAGCACATGCACGTCATCGAGCGGAGGCTCGATGCAGCTGGAGGCGCGCAGCAGCACATCTCCTCTCCGCGATCCAACTCTGACTCTGCGAGGAAGAAGAGCAGGAGGGAAAAGAGGCTGCTGCGAGGAAAAAGAATGAAGCGGAATGCGCAAATGAATTATTTATAGAGAAGACGGGGTGGAGAACGAAGCGACGGCGCTCACGAGCCGCCCGAGGACTCATCTCTCGCCAGTTCTTGAACTGTGATACGCATGGATAAATGTATAATAGAAGATATAATAGTGGTACTATCTCGGACAGAGTAATTACTAAAACGAGCATTCTTCTCATTGTGAGGACCAATGAGATGCATATTCCAAGCGGTGGATCAATGCGTCGATCAAGGGCCACGTCCGCCGCCGGCTCTCCTCCTCTACGTGGAATCGTAAATGCGGTGAGATTGCGAGAGAGCATCAGAGAACCAACCACGATTTTATCCTTCTTTCTCACTCAGGGAATTCTGATAGAATCGCTACAAGTTGGCACGCAAGTGCATCGATGTTGGCTTCCCAAGAGTGCCTCGCGGTCGGACTAGAATCTAAGGGCGAGGAGGATGAGAAAGAGAGAGAGAGAGAGACTAGCAAGGGGCACGCACGCACGCACGCAAATTCCATGGCGTAGTCGCCGCGGCGAGTGAGAGAGCTCCGCCAACAGTCTGACACACGAGAGAAGAAAAGGCAGAGCGTGCCAGACTGCAAGAGCCAACTCGAAGGGACAGGTATTCGGGAAACAATGTTCCTCCGTCAGCGAGTGTATGAAAGAAGTGGCACTGCCACTGAAAACGAGGGATGACAGTTCGGTGGAGCGTTGGAAGCGCGCGGGACAGTGTGCTTTCATATGCGGAGATTTCATGCGAAGAAAAGAAGGAAAGAAGGAGGAGTGCGATGAGTAGACGTCGAGAGAAAGAAAGAGAGAGAGAGAGGGTTGGGTACTCGTCTCTCTGCTCCTCTCTGCTCTCGGGTACAGGGCGAAGGGAGAGAGCGAGCCACCGAGAGGAGAGGAACAAGCAAGAGCAAGGGGGGCGGGAGGGAGCTGGGTGAGGGGAGGGAGAGAGGGGATGGCGGAGGAAGAGAAGAGAGAAGAACGTCGCCCGCGGCTAGCAACCGAAAAGGCAAAACTCCCGTGAGTGCCGATCTCAGCGGCGAACTGGTTTTCGGGGATATCGTTGAGTTACGTGTCGGCGAAAACGGCGACGCAGCGCAGCGCAGCACGCCTCGAGGTTACAGACAAAGTGTGCGCTGGCTTGTACACCGTACGTGTGTGTCCCACCGCTGAGAGAGGCACCAAGGAGCAACGAGAGAACAGAAGACGAGAGAGGGCAATGAAAGAAAGAGAGAAGGACCGATCACGCGCAGGTAGCAAGTGCGAGCGGGAGGGAAGCGATCGTGGAGAGGGCGAGAGAGGCCTGGAGAAAGAGAGGTAGAATTGAACAGACTTACCCAGAGCTCCGTACCCCAGCTCATGGTTGCTGGGCCGGGTAAACACCAGGCACGATCGCTCGCTCCTCGAGCACTTCACATGTAGCGTAGCAATCCGGGCGCACACCTCTTTTATGGACACACACGCACCAAAAAGCGCACGGGAATCACTCGCGTCAGACACTCGCCGCGCACAGTCACTGAAATGCCTTCAACATGTCGGCCCTCTAACCACTGACTGGCCGGGCCCAACTGTCTATCAAAGCCGCCCGGAATTCGTCTAGTACGCCGTCTACCGGAGAATCGTATGACGCACTAGACCTGCGCGCTACAAACAGTACTTGATGGAACTAAACTCACTGTTATTGGCCTGTTAAATGACCAGCTGTGGCGCGCACGCTTTAAAATCTGCGCTCTATTTATCCTTGCTTTGTCAGTTGTGTTATTAATCGTTAAAACTCGTTGATTAGTGCTATGTTTTTTAAATTTCATTCTTGGAGCTTCTTGAATACGTAGCGTAGTAAATAGGGATAGATGTTTACTTGTAACGAGTTTTACAAATAAAAATGACACGCTCTTTCTTGATTTGCGCTGAGGTAATAAGTTGCAAGCTTGAAGCTGATTCTGAAATGGCGCTGGGTGACTCGAGCGAAGTGTCAAAGGTCGCGTAGTTAAAAGTCTAGAATCTTGCTTTTCTTCGTAGAGAAACAAAGAGTTGTTCGTTTTCATTGAGTTCTTCTGTGTTTCAAGTATAGTTCCCTTATGAATTCGTGACGGATCCTATTTCGAAAGCTGTGTCGTTGTGGTTGCAAGCCCTAAGGAGAAATGCATACCCACTATGGAGGTTGTATTTATTAGATATGATCTAATGTTTTTTTTGTATATTACATGACATCGTCATAATGTTAAAGGCATGCTCGTCAATTTCACGTTAACATACCAGATGATTTCGTATAATTAAGGCACGCAAGAATAAGGCAGAGTTTCTTACTGCGCAATTTCTGTTTGTTATGTGCAGGTAGTCGAATTATTTAGTAAGCTGAATGACAATCTGGGGTCTTATGTATTCTCAAGATGGATTGGCAGATTCATAGAAGAGTACCAGAACTCTCAAGCCCTCTTTATAATAGCGATTTCAACATTGCTAATATTAATAGTAGTAGCTGTAATTGTAGTAAGAAAATGGAAAAATCAAGAATTCCTCCCAGAAGTGAAAGAATTTGTTGGAGTAGGCACTGGGAAGCCCAGATTCCGAAAAAGAGATAAAGTTCTATTCTACGGGAGAAAAATGCTAAGAAAAGTCAAATCCATCGGAGGGCAAGTTCACGCAACTGGACAAGGAAAGAAGAGAAGAGCTGTTATGAGATTTGCCAGAAGACTGTTACAGTTGAAGAAAGATTCAGCCCCGCAACAATTAAAGGCAAATTTTCAATTCTCCAATATGTTAATTCAAGTTTATTCATACATTGATTATTAGAGCTAATTATTACTTTTATTTTAGGTCTTAGAACCACCTGCTGAATATTTAGAGGAAGATCTAGGACCTGGAGATAGAGTTCCACCAGATGCTTTGTACATGTTACAAAGTATTAGAGTGTTTGGGCACTTTGAAAAGCCTGTGTTTCTAAAACTATGCAAACACACAGAAATCATGAGTTTACCAGCTGGCAGTCTTCTGTTCAAGATTGGGGATCCGGACGAAAATTTATTTATTATACAACAAGGATTAGTTAATGTTTATATCACAGGGCCCGATAGTGCACAGATATCTTTGAAAGTAGTAAAGACAGGAGAATCAGTGACCAGTCTCCTAAGCTTTACCGATGTACTTACTGGGCACACAAGTACCTATAAGACAGTGTCTGCCAGGGCAATAGAAGATTCGATAGTTGTCAAGTTACCTATGAGTGCTTTTCAAGAGGTACAACTTGGAATTCTGCTATGATGCTATAGAAGTTACAATTGGATTTACAAGTAATTTTTCATAGGTCTTTCAAGATCATCCAGATGCGTTTGTTCGAGTTATCCAGGTCATTATGGTCAGACTCCAAAGAGTTACATTTACAGCTTTACATCAATACCTTGGCTTATCTGCAGAATTAGTTAATCAAGGAAGCCATAAAAAGAAACAAAGCCCATTCTCAGGCTCGCCAGTTAGATCGAGAACAAGGGACAATTTTGCGACATCACAAAATACAGAGAACACATCTAATATATATCAAGGAATTCCATCTGATTCTCACGAAGGAAGCGATACTTTACTGCGCGATAGCTCTACCCTGAGCAGTCCGCAATTAGTACCACATAATTCCGATCGACGGTACGTTTATAAAATTCAATTACCAACATGTTAATTCATTGCTGCTTTGAATTCTTTTGTTTAGTAGGTCGAAAGGTAGTAATGACTGGAAAAATCAAAGCGGGAGTTCCCAAAGCGGTCCACCTCCCGCGGATATGGTAGCTGATTCTGATTCCCATTGGTCAAGTTCTTCACCTGGTGTTACACAAGTAACACCAGCGTCTCAACCACATGGATCGCAACCTGATGTTATATTTACTGGACCTAGCTATCCAAAGAAGCGTTCTACAACTGTTGAACCAACACAACCATTGGATGAAGCGCAACTTGTACAGATAGCTACAGAAGCATTTGTTAAGGAACTTGGTTTGGAAGATGATTTAGTTCTTAAAGATAAAGTTCAAATACGCGAAGTACCGGCAGGAACATATTTAATGAAGGAAGAGTCTCACAAGGTAGAAACAATACCTTGCATCATATGTCTTTTATATAATTCAAGAGATATATTAAATTTCACATATCTTTTATAGGATGTTGCGCTTGTATACGTTGTATCTGGTTCTTTGATAATAAGTCAACGTGTTTCGGAAGGCAGAGACATCGGCCAGGAGGTTCACATGTTTAGTGCTCACCAAGGTGAAATAGTTGGAGGACTGGCGGTATTAACCGGTGAACCATCCTTTTATACTATTCGGGCGAAGCATTCTAGTCGTATAGCACTCCTAAGCAAATCAACATTCTTTGCTATTATGCGCGAGCAACCAACTGTGGTTTTACATGTCGCACATACCGTCGTTCGTAGACTCAGCCCTTTCGTTAGACAGGTAAGATAATTTGCTCTTTATTTTTATATGTATCACTGTAAATTAAGAATGTTAGATATCTGATTGTTATTCCAGGTTGATTTCGCATTGGATTGGCTCTTTGTTGAAAGCGGAAGAGCAGTTTATAGGCAAGGCGATGAATCCGACTCTACATTTATTGTACTGAGTGGTCGCTTGCGATCAGTAATCACGTACAAAAATGGCAAGAAAGAACTTGTCGCTGAATATGGTAAAGGAGACTTAGTCGGTATCGTTGAAATGGTAACACAAACGCCCCGATCTACCACTGTCATGGCAGTTCGAGATTCTGAATTAGCAAAACTTCCTGAAGGATTATTTAATGTCATAAAGCTACGCTATCCCATAGTAGTAACAAGATTAATAAATTTGCTTGGCCACCGCATACTTGGTACTTGGCAACAGCCTCATTCAAAACATGGTGGCAATGATACACAGTATGTGCCTTTAAAGTCCTTGTTTAATCTTTTTCTTCTGCTTATACTCTATTATCTAATATACTTTTTAGGCAAGTAGCAGCTACCGTTGATGCTCGACCAGCCCAGGTGAACTTTTCAACAGTAGCAATTGTTCCAGTATCAGATGATGTACCTTTGACGGCATTCACTTATGAACTCTATCATTCGTTATGCGCAATCGGCCCATGTTTACGTCTTACTTCAGATGTAGTGAGAAAGGTAATGCTCGAGAATTGTTTTATTTCCGCGCATAAGTTTACAATCATAATGCACATTTATGACCAATGTTTTCCAACACTAGACTCTAGGAACTACCATTATGGAACCAGTGAATGAATATCGACTGACATCGTGGCTAGCGCAACAAGAAGATCAACATAGAATTTCACTGTATCAGTGTGACCCAAATTATACTCTATGGACCCAAAGATGTGTCAGACAGGCTGATTGCATACTGATAGTAGGCTTGGGAGACAGACCTCCGTCTATTGGAAGAACGGAACGTGAGGTTGAACGTCTAGTAATGAGAACACAAAAAGAATTAGTGCTTTTACACAAAGAACAAAGCGGATTGCGGCCTACAAATACGGTTCAATGGTTGAATATGAGATCATGGGTGTCTAGTCATCATCATATTCAATGTCCAAAGAGAATGTTTACTAGGAGATCTCAATATAGAATAGTAAGAGAATTCTACTTGAAACATTCACAAGTCTAGTACAAATTCCACAATTAACATTCGTACTTTATTTCAGAATGAATTATACTCTAAAGTTCTTATGTCAGAACCAAACGTTCATAGTGACTTTAGTAGACTTGCCCGCTGGTTAACGGGTACATCGGTTGGACTCGTGCTTGGCGGTGGTGGTGCACGTGGTGCAGCCCATGTCGGCATGCTTAAATCAATTATGGAAGCTGGAATTCCAATAGATATGGTTGGTGGTGTAAGCATTGGTGCGTTTATGGGTGCATTGTGGTGTATGGAAAGGAATATTACAACAACCACACAAAAAGCACGCGAATGGTCTAATGTATGTTGAATACAAAGGCAATACAATAAGTATAAATATCAAGCATGTAATATGTGTTTCATATACTTTTACAGAAGATGACTCAATGGTGGAGGCAGATATTTGATTTAACATATCCTATGACATCTATGTTTTCTGGGAAAGATTTTAACAAGACTATTCAAGCTACTTTTGGTGATACGTATATAGAAGACCTTTGGCTTCCATACTTTACAATAACCACGGATATCACCGATTCTTGTATGCGTACACACACACACGGTCTGTAGTCTGATCATAATTTTCTGTAGATAGAGCATCGACAGTTTCCAGTTTCTTATACTCGTGACTGCCTCCTTTCAACGCTTGGTTCCCCAACACCATAACTGGAAACTCTCTCGCTGTTTTCACTACATCTGTAGATGAGTAGTACTGCTTTGTGCGCGGATCTTTTTTTTTTCTAAATTTTACTACGTGTTGCATATAGTGTGTTATGCTGAATGAAGCTAGAACAGCGGGAGTGAGCTTTTTGGGTAAATGTTGTTGACGTACTCTCCGTTCCATGTCGCTTCTAGAACTCGAAAATTGGCAAAATCGAAATATCGTTCATTTCATGTATATGTGAGAGAAAGATCTTCCTGTAAATTTGTTTTTATTCAACTATAGAATCGCGGAGCTAGAATGCTGCTAGCCGCTAAGTCGTGCATCATACGCTATCATATAAGAGTACAGGAAGCATTATAATAAATGTGCGAATCTCATTTTAAGAGACTTCATTCGTGGTGTTTAGGATCGCTGTGGCGGTACATTCGGGCTTCGATGTCTTTGTCTGGTTATATGCCACCCATGTGTGACCCAGTCGACGGCCACCTCCTACTCGATGGCGGGTACGTCAATAACCTTCCAGGTAAATTGGGATTAATTTGTCGTAAATTATTCGTTGTAAAATTAGCAAGAAGCAAAAGTTTCTTCTTTGATCCCTGTCAAAAGATCTGAGAAGAAATACACGCATTCAGTAATCTATTAATCCAATTGCTAATCAATTAATTAATACGTTAACAAACGTATCACGGACTCACAAAAGCATTGCTTAAAGTAGTCGGTGAAAACTCAAACATGGCAAAGCTCACTCCCGTTGATAAAAGATGCATTTATCAAATTCTGAATAGCTAAGTCAACTCAGGTTTACTATGGAGATACATTCGTGCCAGTATGACTATTGCGGGGGTCTTTCCTCCTATTTGTGATCCTCTTGATGGGCATCTTTTGGTCGACGGGTGTTATGTTAATAATGTGCCAGGTATTATTATTTTGTTTAAAATCTTCGATTGTATAACAATCATAGTTGGTTGATCGATGTCAAGTCTTGAGAATTATACTTTTTAAGCTGACGAAATGTTGAGACAAGGAGCGCATCATATCTTGGCCATCGACGTTGGTTCGCAAGACGATACTGACTTGACAAATTATGGTGATTCATTGTCCGGATGGTGGTTATTGTGGAAACGATGGAATCCCTTTGCTACCCCTGTGAAAGTCCCAAACTTACCTGATATACAGTCAAGACTGGCCTATGTCAGTTGCGTACGCCAATTGGAAGAAGTGAAGAGTTCCGATTACTGCGAATACATCAGGCCTCCCATAGATAGATATAAAACACTACAATTTGCGAATTTCGATGAAATTAAGGATGTTGGATATCAACATGGTAATTGATTCTGGCCTCGTAGACTCTTTAAATACCATAACAATAGATAAACATCAACTTATTTTTTTAATAGGGAAAACGTACTTCGAGGGACAATCGAAAGCCGGTGTTTTACCGCGCTTTAATGCAGATAGGGAATACGCAAGGGCTTTACGTGCGAAGCATCAAGCGGCAAATCAACAGACTCTCTCTTCGTACACATTTACAGATTTAGCTCAAATGGTTTGTAAAGTGTCACGAGGTAATCGATATGTTGATTTGGATGAATCTGATTCGGACGAATTGGAAGAATACGAAGCAGATCTTGAGGAAGATGCGCAAGAAGTTGGTTACGCTTCGGAGCCAACTGCCGGCATACTGGATCAGGTATCTTTCAATTTATATAACATTTTTAATTAAAGAAAAACTTAGGTGAATTATAATTTTTATATACTTCATTGTAATACAAACTATTCATTAGTCGTAGTACAAAAATAACTTTGCGTTAACTGATTATAGAGTCCTGAGGATACTCTGTTACGTAGAAGAACCGGTGTGTCATTGAGTTTGTCTGATACTGAAGCGGAATCAGAATTAGAATATCATACAAAAATATTTTAGACATCCGCCTATTATATGGGCTCTGTCTAAATTCTGAAATATGTAAGGAGCGCACTCCTTGTATTCATATTTCATATATGCAGTACGAGTGTCAATCACAATTTCAGAATGAACGCTAGGCTTATTAAACACTCATTTATAATAAAGTACAAAAATGCTAAAAAAAATATATCGATCAAAGATTTTGCCACTTTTGTGTATAAGATAACAATCAAATACCATATTACTGTACAACCAGGCAGTCGCGTCAGTAATGTTATTATTCTAATTATACTGTTTTTAGCAAATACGTTGTCATTCTTTAACATACAACCTGCTCACATTATATATCTTTAAAATGTCGTACTCATTGTCAAATGCGGATCTAAAGCTGTAAGCACAGCTCCGACCAATCTTAGCGATCCTGCTACGAGAACCTGAGTCTTATTACTACTGTTAGAGTTCATTTCAGAACTGTTTTTAATATCTTGCAAAACCTGATATACGCTCTCTGATACTACAGAACCTTCGCCCCACAACTCGGCATGTCTCTTACATCTAATTATCTGTTCTTCCAGCTCAGTAATATTAGCAACGCTATCCATATTTTCAGTGCCCGAGTAATTCGGAACAAAGTATGCTCTATCGAAATCTAATGATTGCAATGGTTTCAATAATTGAATTGGATCTCTGTTTCCCATAATATTGAAGATCATAATCTTTTTCCCTTTACTTTTAACGCATTTTGGCCCGAACCAAGAGACACAATTCTCAATACTTTCTAAAGTATGTGCGCCATCGAGATAGAAGTCAGCCACGGTACTTCTTAAAATTTGTGTTCGACCTGGCCACTTGCAAGACGATACTCCAATTGCGATTTTATCCATAGACACATTGCTAGGTATCTCCAATCGACTAGGAGATAATTTATTCATTTTATTTTTAAAAGAATCACGGAGTATTCTTCCCCTTTCGATAGGACTTGATGTAATATTCAAATTACTTCCACCAATTCTAGTTCTCATCCAGTGCATTGCCATTTGTATGGCTAATGATGCGTTTTGTTGCTGAACATTGTTTGTTACATTTAAAACTGGAGAAAGATTCTCCCAGTTATATTCTTCGAAACGCGGAATCATATGCAACGCGCACTTTTTCTCAGATGCTCTTTTTTCTAATACACGAAGTGCCCGTGGAATTTGTGGGACAGTGAATGCCATAGTATTAGGCTTAAAAATACCGGACTTTTGAAAAGCAATCTCTTCGATTGTATTTCCTAACAGAGCAGTATGTTCATGTGCCAAACTAGTTATACCCACACACACTGGATTCCTTACAATATTAGTGCAATCATTCTCTCCACCTATGCCCACTTCTATAATAGCTACATCAATGTTTGCTTCCAAAAATACATGAAACATTAGAATTGTCATGAATTTAAAATACGTCGGCATATCCAATTCATGTTCACTCTCATCTTTTAGTCTTTTAAATACTCTCCAGAAATAATCAGAGAATTGCGACTCACTAATTGGCTGCCCATTTATTCTTATGCGTTCTCGCACAGAGACTAAATGCGGTGAACTAAAGAATCCTGTGCAAAAACCGTGCTTACGCAAAATTGATTCCGTGAATGCGCATGAAGATCCTTTTCCCTTAGTACCAGCTACGTGTATCACAGATAGTTTAGCCAAATCCTCGTACGTAACTCCCGATCTGCAAAAATTATCGTCGTCTGACATTGCCGTAATAATTATAACAATACAGTGAATATATACCGAATTTACCTAAATAAATATTTTTCCGTATCGAGTAATTTACTGGCATCATTTTGCGAGGGTTGGTTGATAGCGGATTTCAAATAAGCGGCATTACTTTGAAGTGTGTTTAATGCTTTCAAAGTATCCTATAAATATATCGGTAAACATTGTAACATTTGCGAGGACATGTTAAGTCATGAATCAAGGATTTAATGTATGCATTCGGGACACTTCTTGATTCAATAAAGTCCGGTAAGAATGCCTGGCCCGAGATTATACAAAATTTACCTCGTAATTTGGTACAACGTGAGCAGAATCTCTGGCAGTTTCAGTCCTCATCTTTCTCCGCAGTACAGTAAATATCTAAACCGAATTATTATGCAATCACCGTCGAAGTAGCGCTGACTTATTGCGAAGGATTCGCTACGATGCACAAGTATCAAAGTACAAAACTCTACTACATGCAAAAAAAGAGTTGCACAGAATACGATTAATTTTATCGTACTATGCTATAAACTCTGCTCGTAATGCTTCAAAAGCAAACATATAACTTGCAATGCCATATTAAAAGAACGTCTCCGGACCTAGTGCACGCGATATCAGACTATCAGAAAGAGTATCAGTAATATATCTCCTTGTGGGCAGGAAGGTACTGGGCTCTTGAGATCTATCCGATAGAAGTGTAATAACGCCTTCGATTACAACTATTATCGTCATAATTATCGTACCTTGGCAAGTTTGTACCTACACATCAAATGTAAGTAATCATCAATCCTGATATCACTGTACAATAATTTTTGTTAAATTTTATCCAAGAAAAATCTAATAGTTTTCACTGAAATTCTACAAGAAGTATGACGTTTTTTAAATTTTATAGGACGGATAAACTTAATCTTGGTGTTTACGTTTAGTAATCACCAGTTCGTGATAACGCGTCGTGCTTAGAGCGCGAGCACGTGGCCGGTAGCTCCGGAAGCGTACTACCGATTATTTTGTCGTGTCAAATATGCACTCCACTTCGCACACCTGTACTGAAAATGCTAATCTAATTCGTTCCTCAGAAATGACACATCACAGCAGCGACAATGATGCTCATGCTTTAGTAGTTCCCGAACATTTATGTGCCTGTCTCTAATTAAGATCCCTTAATTTTCACAACACTAGCATTGGAGCGTTGCAGTATATAATTGTATAAAATGAAACCTTTAGAATCGTGTACATCACCAATTCGATAAATTAATTGAGCTTACCAGTCTGTAATTTAAATGTCTCATGTTGACCAGAGGATAATACATGACTGGGTGACTTTTATTTTGAACTACTTTGTGCAGCAATGCATATGAAGGGATAAGAAGTTCATCTTGTGTCAATCGCTGGCGCAATCGCACGCATTATCTTCATATGCTTCCGTGTATCCCGAAAACGCATGAAAATATAAAGAATCCAAAAAAATTTCTAGGAGTAATATAGCTGCACATGTATCGTTATATAAGCATTGAAAAGTGAAGTTCAAGTTTATTGATCACGACTAGATTAGCGTAACCTCGGTAAATGGTAAGTGATTTCGTGATGATGGGTAAGCACACAACAATTTAGGAGCTTAAATTGCGACTAGTTGACGCACGAATTCTAGAGAATAACAGAATGTATTTTAGAATTGTAATAGGATTCGTAATATATATTCGCACATGGAGCACAGAAGAAGCGAAGAAGACATTCTGCAGCAGCGGTGCATGCGCGCACGTGCAGATCATTTAACGATTGCTATATGTATGTCTTATAGATTGGTATTTTCGCTGGTAACGTCGGTGCTGGGGCCGTGCGTGGAGTGCAACTCGCCAGTAGATTCTCTTCCATTTCCACATTATTGTACAGACCGGTACGCTACGCGGAGAGGTTGTCCTTATTTAAGTGCTCCACAATGGCAGACATGCCGATGAACGTAGTCAGCACGCGTAAAATGTCCTTCGGCATAAACGGCAAACTGAACGGCTTAGAAAGAAAGACACCCTTCCTAATTGGAGTATCGGGAGGGACTGCCAGCGGAAAAGTGAGCCCTTCATGCACCGCTATTCTCAAATGCTTCGCAATTGGTTTCATTCTACCTTTCGTGTACACGCATTCTACTTCTTTTTTTTTATAAATCTTTAACCTAATCAATTAGAAATCTTCAATATCATCGAACGATTATCTAACGCGCAGTTTTGCTTACTCATTCCCGGAACGCTAATGCATTGCGCGTATCATGCTACACACGCCTAAGACCTGACCTTCCTCTAAAATGCTCTGTATAGTAAATATACAATAGAACTTCCCTATACCAATTGCGTATATTAGCAATAGTACGAATCTTACTGAGTTCAGATTTTATTATTCAATAGTCGACAGTATGCAAGCGTATAATGGAGAAATTAGGGCAAGTAGATATGGATCACATGGAGAGGCAAGTAGTCTGCATATCGCAGGACAGTTTCTACAGAGATCTAACACCTGGCGAAAAAGTTAAAGCCGAGAAGGGTCAATACAATTTTGATCATCCAGATGCATTTGATAATGATCTCATTCTTCAAACCCTCGAAGACATATTAGCAGGTGTAAAGTGCGAAATACCTGCGTACGACTATAAAACAAATAGTTTGTAAGTTTAATTTATAAGCCATCCACGCGTCCCTTATTATATATACGGTTTTGGCGATATCTCCTCATCTGCCATTTTTCCAGAATAAAAGATCAACTCACAACTATCTATCCAGCAGATGTGGTTTTATTTGAAGGGATTCTAGTCTTCTATTTCCCCAAGATAAGAGACTTATTTCACATGAAGCTATTTGTTGACACTGAATCAGACACAAGATTAGCAAGGAGGGGTAATAAGATTATAAGAAGCTGTGTTACTTTATCCTATTAATGCATGCAACTATTGCTAGTTTCAACTAACATAATGTATATATACCTTCTTAGTACCGAGAGACATAAAGGAAAGGGGTCGTGATTTAGATTATGTTTTAAATCAATACATGAATTTTGTGAAGCCTGCATTTGAAGAATTCTGCCTTCCAACAAAGAAGTTTGCGGATGTAATAATTCCTAGAGGAGCGGATAATACAGGTAATACAAAAGTTGTATGATAATAAATTGCAAGACTCGTTGACATGCAACACTGTACATTTAAGTGTTATGTGATATCATATTAATTTAAGTTCGTAGGAGTTTTTGTCTTTTATTCATTTTTGAGAGCGTATCAGAAGAAATTACCTATTCATTCAAATAATGTTGCATCAACTTACAACATTCATTCATCCATTTACTTAATCTGCATCTGGTTTAAAAAATCGATGAATAATATTGTGAGTCCAAAGATAATTTATTTTCACTACTACTGATCAGATAAGTTGTCAATGATTATTCAAAGATATATATATATATATATATATATGTGTGTAAATAGCGAGATTTCTGGATGCAGATTAAAAGTATCAAGGCAGCTTTATCATTTGTTATTGTTTTTTATAGCTATGTACTTATAAAGTTGTTATTGATGGGTGCTGCCTGGTATGCGAGGCTCATTAACATTGTCTTTTAAGTTTCCCAAAAGTTTGAAAAGATCGAATAAAAACATACACGGTTTGATTGTTGTATGTTTACAGTGGCAATAGATCTTATAGTGCACCACATCTGGGACATTTTGCGTTTGAAAAAGGCTGAAAACTCAACCGGGCAGCATCCATACAGCTATCAACATAGGCGTACCGCGGCCACATCCGACACGCTCAGCAGATGATTTAAGCATAATAAATTCACTCGCAAGCACTGAATTTTTTGTACTTGTTAATTTTTGCATATTACTGAATTTATCGTAACCTACCAGATTTCTAAGTACTTAATACGATGCCCGTATATATATTTGTGAAATTATATTCATATTACAATTTACATCATGCCACAAAAACTATTTCGTTTATTGACCATATATATATTTTGCTGATTCCCAATACGACTTTCGATGTGTCCCAACAACCGTTCCTACAACTTAAAGTTAAGCATGACCAAGTATGCACTCATTTTACTCATATATTATAACCGAAATAATATCCATTCAGCTCTCTATAGTAGGAACATTATATTATTGTTCTCGTCATTGCCATGACTAGTATTATTTCTGATACATATTTATAAGTTCATTGTGTGTATGTTTACGTGCGAATATGCATGTTAGTATAAGACTTCAATTTTTGCTATAACGCTACTCCATTGCCACACATGTCTTAGACATTACATATATACTGACCAAAACTTTTGCATAATATTGTGCAAGACATTTGAAGAAACTATACACTAGCATTAAGCCATGAAAATGTGATATGTCTTTTTTAAATTTATGTATGTTTACTTTGTCTTGTATCCAAATTTGCATCAAAATTCTTCAATGCGGTGCTGTTATATTCCTGTTTCTTACTTGTTATGTACTTGCTTTTATACATGCTCAATGACTTTGTAATTTTATCTAATAATGTAAATAATGATACAAACTTGGTGCAGGATTTATATCTCATTGACTGATAGAATTAAATATACCATTGATTTCGATTGTAAAAGAAATACTGAAATAAAGTACAGAAGCTCCCTTCATACCACATGCAGAATTTTCTACCAGATACTGACTATTGATGGTTTGTTACAGTGGCAATAGATTTGATAGTCCAGCACATAAGAGACTTCTTAAGTGACAATGATAGGGTTCCTGTGGAACGTCAAAGTCCAATAAACAAGAAATTAGGGCTGTCCAAGAGGCCCCATTAATATTCAAAAAGTATAGGTTTCTCCATCCAGATGTTACACATAAGATTAATGTTACTGTAGAAATCTGGATGGATGAATGTATTTTTTAACAGGTTCTAATGGGAACTAAAACACACGAAACTCGAGTGCCCATTCATTTCAATAGTTTTTGTGTTATATTTTAACATTGTTCTTAAGTAAATTATTTTAAAAATATTGTGTGTTTGCAATAGCTGAACTATTGGCTTTAACTACCGATGAACAATCATATGCGATATATACATGAACAAAAATATAATTATAGGCATTACTTTACAAGAAGACGAAAATGCCAATGTTATAGTTTCAAGCAGTACTTACGAGTTACTCGGGTTATACTGTGGCCATCAAATAATATCTATAGCAAAAAGCAGAATCATTCTTGTCGGTATCAATTATGATTATTAATTATCTTTATAAATGTTATACATAAAATGTACTTATATGTATTATGATATAGAAATTCATGAATATTTAACAGTAAGAACAGGTTGTTATTGTTATGATTTATAGTCTATACCTAATATTAATTTATATAATATTACTGGTAATACAGTTCTAAGTTCATCCCATCGTGTATTTCATCTAAGAAATCATATTAAGGAAAAACTGTGAAATCTGCTTAATAGAATAGAGAGGCAATAAATTATTTTAATGTTAAACATTAAAGGATACAATCTTGTAATTTAATATGATCCTTGAAAATAGTGTACCACTTCTTTAGGACAATTTTCTCCCAATGTGTTCCTGTCTGCGCTGCTATTAGTTTTTTGAGATCCCCTATTGTGTCATCCGGATTACATTTCACTCTAACTTTTTTCCCAAGACGGTCGTTGCATGTAATTTCTAGCATCTTTTCTGTTACCAAAGAAAGAATAATTCAGAGCATTATTTGCTTATTATAGTTCTACATCTACCAATCTATTATAGCTGTGGTAAATGAATGAAGATTTTACTGTGTACTCAGCTGTTGGCTCTACAATACAAAATTATGAAAATCTATTGACTGGTATTTGTATAATTAAAAATTCACGATTATATAAAGCGCAGCAATTTTTGTACGTAACCCTCGTATTAAACGCACTCAAGTACAAGGTGAGCGCGTGGTTAAATTGTCAAACGGAGCGCTACGTGGATGAGGAGACGTGTGTTTTGACTAGGACTTGCAACGAAAACCACTGAAATTCTACTGCATACGTTTTCTATTCGTCAAACGTGTTACTTCAGCATTTCTCGTGCGTACAAATACATTACTGCAGGTTATACTGGATCGAATTCTCAGATACAGTAATTGTATTATTCTACTTTTACGCATTCCAGCGACTATAAGAATTTGAGATCAATACATCGAAAATACTAAGGGCAATTCCCGAATTCCTGAATTATTGCTGTTTATGAATTACTTACAGTGTATTCGTGTACAAAGTCGCACTAGCTTTAGAAATATTCTCACTACCTAATCCCAATCGAAGGCACTGGATGCTACGCGATCTCTGACGTTCGCACGAAACATCTACTAGTTCTTATAGTATTCTTAAAGCACGTTTTTAATTCACAATGTTAGGAGTCTCGGTCGAAAGGGAAACAAAGGTAGGAATACCACGTGAAGGCAGAGAGTAGGCGACAGCAGTGATTTCGGCCGAAGAAACCATCAGCCATTACCGCATCTCTCTACTGCTCTCTGTCTCTTACTGCCTCTGGTGTACCACGCCGATAGCCGACACACAGCGGATCACCCCGGCGCTTTGACTCCGTGAAAGATGTCCTCGAGGCTTCTTAGGCAGAAAGCCCAGGAATTTCTTGCTTCGAGGAAGCACGCTAATAACTTGGTCGACATTATCGCTCAGTGGGATGTAAGGGAAAATTATAGACGACTCCGAAATCGTCACTTCATCCGTAGGTTATGCCAATTCAATGTACTTTATCCTCGTAATCCTACAGGAGTCAACCCAGGCGTGCTTACTCACAGTAGAGATGATATTCGCTGAAATCTTGAAAAGGGGTGATATGTACCTCGAGAGGACGATAAGTCTTACAATAGCAGGTATGCTTATCCTTCTTGTTAGAACTGACATTATGACAGTACTTCACTATACTCTTTAAACTCTCAATACAACTTGAATATTGCTGAATTCTTCAAGATGAAGTAAGATTACTTTTACTACCAACTTCTTCTCGGATAGAACCAAGCCCAGAAATACGTTACATTGGCTGGCTGAGAGAATGTTACGAAGATGTTTGGGAGAAGATACTTGCTTCGTTAGAGAAGAATAGGCCGGCAGTTCAAATGCAGGCACTTACAACTGCCATGAAACTCATAGCCGAAGAAGGCAAGAGCCCGTTCGAACCGACGGGCAATTTAGCATATTACTTTCCCTTGCACAGGCTCAAAAAAGTTCTAATGCATCTGCTTTCCCCTGAGAGAGATAATGCTAGTTTAATGTCTAGATTTCAAGAAGTTATAAGGTATCCTGATGCTTTGTATTATACATGGAAATGTCTTCCGTCTCTTACTCCAAAGAGACAGCCACATAAAGTTTATATAAAGAATTTACTTGAACTCATAGATAAACTACCACTGCCAAAGGAATCTGAAGGTATGATTGTACAATGGATTATTGATATTACTAGATTTAATTCTAATGACCTGTGTTTGCCTTGCAGTTGTTAATGCCTGTGAAGATAAGGAATTATTGTGTGGACCACAAGATAGTAAGCTCTTTTTACATTTAATATTTTCAATTCTATTTGTTTCTCATAAATTAATATAATATTATTGTGTAATTAGGTGGCTTCACGTGGGATCACATTGCAGTAAAACGAGCCTTGAATAAAGTATGGGCTTGTGTTATGCATTGGGAATTAAGTCCACAACTACACAAACAATTGTTGATAGTTTTGTTAGAGCGAGTAATGCCACACTTAGAGAAACCTGTACTTTTGACTGATTTCCTCATGGACTCTTTGGATGCAGATGGACCAATAGGGTTACTCGCGCTTCAGGGTGTATTTCTATTAGTGACTAAACATAATTTAGAATATCCAAACATATTCACGAAGCTTTATTCGATGTTCGAACCAGAGATTTTTCACACAAAGTATAAGGCCCGTTTGTTCTACTTGTCAGATCTATTTCTGAGCTCGACGTAAGTATATTATACGTATCTCTTTTTGATAAAGATGGTCAACAAATCTTAAGATTTTCCAATCTATGAACTTTCTCAGACATCTACCAGAAGCGTTAGTTGCCGCTTTCGCAAAAAGATTGGCACGACTAACACTCGTCGCACCACCAGAAGATATTCTCATAATTCTGCTTTTTGTTGGAAACTTGCTGCTAAGACATCCTGGATTAAAAAGGCTGATCGACCACCCACAGGGTGGAGAAGTGCATATGGATAAGAACAGTGGTGCCGGCGATCCATTTTTAATGGAAGAACGTGATCCTTTATTAAGTAATGCATTATCGAGTAGTCTTTGGGAAATCAAAGCTCTGCAGTGGCATGTGATACCAAGCGTAGCTACAGCCGCACGATTTATTTGCGAACCCCTTCCCTCAGTAGAATATGACATGGCATCGGCGTTAGAACGTACGGGAGGACACATGTTCGATCGTGAATTGAAAAAGAAAGTTAAAGAAATTATGTTGACTTTTGAAAGGCCGAGCTCAATAGCTTTGCCAAAAGGCGAGAAATTGCTAAAATATTGGCAATTAACATCAATACATTGACATGTCGATGTCAAAATGATGTGCACACTGTGCAATATGCATTATTATGAGCGAAAAGTAGAGGCGTATTTCTGAAAACATTTGATCAGGATATAGTCAATGAGCAACGTTAAACAAGCTCTCCCCGCCGTTTTCTACGTCGAGAAATATTGCATACTTTTGTATTATTTAACATTATAACCATCATATAAAGATTCCGCGAAAGGAATTGACCCGTAACATTGTAAAACCTATCTTGTAGATATGTTATTTACAAGTAAGATGTGTTCGTGTTATTTGTACTCGAAGAAAGTGGAATAATAAAAAGATGCATATTTTGATTCAGCGTGTTAGCGTACTTTATTTGCAGTACTACCTCTGCTTGTAAAATATAGGCATAAATATATCCCTTTTAGAGATCAAATTACTCATTTTCCTTGGAGCATTAAATCTGTGTTTCACTATAATACATTTACACCAATGTTCCGTATCTTCTATATACTTAATTATGCGTAACGACAGCTATATACACGATTATTAAAAATATTTAACATGATCATGATAGGCGTACCTTCTCCAAAAGCTGCAACATAAAACATACTATTATTTCAAATGACATACAATTTCTATACACATTTGCATTCACTCTAATACTCGCCTCTGTTAATCGTCGCCATTCTTCTTCGTTCAATGCTTGTTTAGCTTGTAATAACATGTTCGTTGGAAAGTTTGGAGCTGGTGTTACGGTGCGCTCAGGCTTTATAGGAATATATTGTATCTGTAAGAGCTGAGCCACTGTGGGCCGAGCCTTTGGGTCATGTTGGAGGCATTTACGCATTACGTCTATTAGTATCGGTGGCACATATACAGGATTCTGTGCGCTGGCACCACTTGGCAAAACTGCAGGAAACGATATGTTCGGTTTTGGATTTGTTATGGCATTCACTTTCGCCCATTGTTGTCGAATATGTTGAAACGGAGTATGACCATAAACCAAACCATATAGGATGCATCCTAATGACCACACATCAGATTTGAAATTTATCTAAAAGTAAATAACGCGTGCATGTATAATCGTATTCCTTGTATAACATTATAAACATAGAATCATATGCTCACTTTGTACTTAAGATTATGATTAGGAGAATCCGAATTTCCGCCAATATCCATCAGAGCTTCAGGGCTGATATAATTAAGTGTACCTATTGGGCAGTTCTTAACAACCGATGTCATATCCGCGTTCATGCTAGAAGCTATCCCGAAATCTATAAGTTTCAGTCGCCCTCGAACTAGTAAAAAATTAGCAGGCTTCAGGTCGGAATGTATGACGCCTGGAAAGAGAATCATTGTATAAATAATGCTGTTAGCAATTCAATGATAAGTACAAAAATATAAAAGATTTACCATTATCGTGTATATGTTTAACAGCTACTAACATTTCTGTCCAATAATACAATATCATAGTCAATGGAAGATGCTTTTCTATGGACATGGATTTCAAGAGATGGCTAAGATCAGTATCACCCATTTCCATTACAACATATACCATTGGATACTTTATTTCGCTAAATTGAAAATATAAAATTTAATATATTGCAGAGTATAAATGATTATAAAAAAATCACTTACTTATCAAATATTTTAACAATACATGGTGCTTGCAATTTGTGCAACATGGAGATTTCTTCTAAGCAACCCTGTACTGAGTCTTTGTCCATTCGGCTAAGATTTACACATTTAATAGCGCATAGTTCAAAACTAGTAAGATCTTGCACTCTGAGAACTTCACCACTCATACCTTTCCCAAGTGTACCTAATATGAGATATTCTCTTCCTTTAACAATAATAGTATCACTGGGTTTTGTTTTTGGTATCATAGATGGAACTGTGAACTGTACATTCGATCCTTTGTTTGCAATTGGTCTTAGTCCTTGCTGTTTACTTTGAGCATCGCTTACAGCACTTGGAACTTGTGATTCTTGAGGCAAAGGCTTTGATTCCTTACAAGTATTTATATTAGACGAAGGCCTCGCTTCTGGTGCTTTTGCATGATTTCCTCTTTCCTTTCTTTCAGGATCATCCAAGTTTAAAGGCCTGTTTTCTTTTAACACTGCATTTCTTTGAAGATCTAATGGAACTGGTGGTTTTTCTGATATGTCCAGTGCTCTTTTCACAGTATTGCTCCGCATGAATACTTGATTGTTAAAGCTAGCTTTATTTTGAGACTGTGGTGTAACTTCAGGTCTTGATAGTTGAGGACCTTGTAGCAATCGAGCCTTGGAATCCAATGGATACGCAAGAATGTCATTTTGAACAAAAGGTGAAGCATCTGCTAATGGTTTTCTAGCACTCTTTGTTTCTCTACTAAAGTATCTTGGTGTATCATGCATTGGTACATTGGGTCCATAAATTAAAGTTTTCGGAGTTTGTAAAGAATCCATTGCAGACATGTTCCTAGGTTGTAATGGAGTTCTTCCAATGATACTTTGGGAAGAATGTGATAATATAGTAGCTGGAGTTTGCATATGACTTTTCGCCAAATCCGCAGGCATCTTATTTTGAGGAGTATTGAGATTCCTACGAGAATGACATGGCATTGGCCTGGCAGCACCCATGTGTAATTGCTTCAATGGTGTATCTGTGCTCAAATGTTCATGCTGCTGTTCATCGGATGAAGATGAACATTTTCTAAATGATTCATATTTACTGTTAATATTATGTGAATTTGATGGAACATTACTCAATAATATACCACTGGGAATTTTATTAGGATTGTGTTCCTCGTTTACTATTGGTGGAACATGTCTTCCAGATTCGATATTCGAAGATTCCTCATGAACCACTCGTTCTTTTGTGTCTTCGTAACACGGATGATGATCCTTGGGCAAGTCTGAATTACTGATCTTATCAGACTTGAAAGCTTTATGTTCATGTGGTTGTATTACTCCATTATTTTCTAATACAGTATCTTTAGAACTACTTCCAATATTAGCTGCTGTAGAAACATTAACAATTTTAACATGTTCTTCCTTATTAATTTCCTTATTTTCACAATAAGTATCCAAACTGTTTTTGTTAGGATATGCGATTAAAGGGACACTGGAGTTTGTGGAACTTATTGTTGATTCGTCTTTGCATTCTGGTTTCGAAGAACTATTAGTTTCTTCTACTTCCTTTCCACTATTCCTCCTAATTGTTACCTTGGATCGAACAGTTGGACTTTTGAGGCATTTAAAAGAGGTGTCAAAGACATTTTCACCAGAATCATTTTGTGGCAATGTTCCAAGATCCTCTACGTCAGATTCGACATCGGATTCCTGTGTTCTACCTTCACTTTCTTCATCGTCACTCTCGCAAAAGTCCAATAATGCTTTGACACGTACAGGTTGAAATTTCGGATGTGTTCCTGTATGACTCTGTGAGCTTATATTACCGAAGCTCGCTCTCTCACTCAAAGAAATATCTGACATTATTTTCGAAATATTATCTTTGGGATTTCGTGGTCCCCTTTTATTCACTAACAATTGACTACTATGCAACTGTATACTATTCTTCCGTAAATATAAATGCTTTATTAGAACTCCTTAATTTAATGACGTGACTTCTCGTTCTTCTCGAATCCGTTGTAAACATTTATGCGTACGTAAATCAAAGAAAACGAAGTATTTTATGTTTTCTTGTCTTTGTTCCTTCAGGTGCATCGTCGAGTGTCTCGAGCTTGTCAAACGTGTTCCGGTTTTTGGACAGTTACCGGTATCCACCGTGTAACTCACTACAACAGTATGAGCGAAACACAAACAAGTAGCATGTTTTCCGCAAAGTTACATTTTCACAAACATGAAAACAACTATGACTTTTCACACGAAACTTTTTCATTCACATCGCACTGGACTTCTGTTTTGGTCGTTGAATTCAAAACGTGGTGTTGCACGACGATTGGTCGAATCTGGTTAGATATCAGAATGGCAGGGATGCGCAAGCCCAATATTGAGATTTTTTATTATTGGAAGTGCCAGGTGTTCGAGTTCCATATTATTCGCATTTTGTAGAATAGTCGAAGAGGAATTCAATTAATGCAGTATGATTGGTAAATGTTAATTTCGTTGATATTGAAATCGGTATTCAACGCCGATGAAACACACGTGTGTATAAAAGGGTTGAGCTATGGAAGATGCCGATATAGATATATATATGTAGAACTGGCGCATATGCTGAGGAGTGGGGATGCCGCAAGCGTTGAATCGAGAAAATGATGAAGGAGGTGCCTCATTTATTGCACAAAATATTTTGAAAAGCTATACAGATTTACAGCTTTATAATAAATTCTGATTATGTATATATATATATGTATATCTATGTATATGTTGCTTTGGTAAAATATTCAATTTCAATTACTATAGGAAAATGGACTATATACCTGAATTAGTTTAAGCGAGAACCAAAATTGTACAAATTTAAAGGGTCACGTTATCATTTGTAAAATCACTGATAGTCTGTATGCAACAGGGGATATTGTCATACTGTGTTCGATCATTAACAAGAAGCGATGATAAATAATTTATAATTTAATTTAAACTTTGAATACAATTTTCTCTTAAAAGAAATTGGTAAGTTCTTCATACGCATAACTTATTCATTTTATTTTATTATACCAACAGTTTGGAACGTCTCTAATGATTGTAATATAAAAACAATCTTACGGGACTTACTACCACCATATATTAAAAATATGCACAGTCTGCGTTAAATACACGTCTTCCTCGAAAAAATCCTAGCCTTTCCCGTCTCACTGCGAGAAGTTAAATAAAAAAAAAAGTGTCCCGACAACTGCGATAGAAGAGAAAGTGCCGCAGATACAGTCTTTGATTCGAAAAATTACTGCATCCCGGTGTTTCGGGTTTAGTATTTTATTAGGGAAAATTATATATATAAATTAATTGCTTCCTTCACAGTTTACGCTGATGTCGATTAAGAATTAAGTTAAATTATGTATAACAGATTATCGATTGATGTACTATTTCTTATCAACGGAAAGTCGATGTAGATCCGATGCTACCTGCTCCTCTATTTTGCGATCAAGTTCTGCGAAAGTCTTCCTTGCGCATAGGAACTACTAGGCAGCAATCACGGAGATGCGAGACTCGTACGTTCAAGTATATCCTATATTCATATCTCTCATCTGCCGCTTACACGCTAATAATTATCCTAAGTATGTATTTCTCCGTATCAATGGACAAGATTCGGTATCTCGGTAGAAACGTCAAACAATGATCTTATACAAATCAAAAAGAAAAGAAGAACCAAGGCGCTTAATATACTTTCCTATTGTTGCTCTTTCCCCTTCTCAGCCGCGACTGTATTTCGCCAATGGCTTCGAGCAGTTCGCGTGGTCGTGCCTCGAACACCGCGGACCCACAGTTTCAGTAAATGTCTCGTATTGCAGCGCCGTGTAAAGATGTATAAAGAGCAATATAAAAAATAATATTTTATTTAAATCTTAGGGTCGAAATTAGGAATTGTATTATGAGAAATGAAAAAAAATGTTCTAGACTATATCGAAATGCTTTTAACGTTTTCCATTATTGAAATTCATAACTCGCAATGGTGTTTTGAACGTCGATGCAGATTGCTGCTGAATCTGATACGCTAGATGGTGAATTTTAAAGCCATATAACCTGGAAGAAAAGTTCTCAATCTTCATGTCAGACCTAAGAGGATTTTTAGCCTGCCATTCTTTGGGGCTAAAGCAATTAATTATTGGTATTAGAAGAGAAATGATTAAGACATACCTAGGTACAAACTGATTCGCAGCACGTTTTGGTCTATATTCAGGATGTACCATAAAGAGCATGTGTGGAAATCCTGTTCCAAAATATGCGCCATCAGTGTGATGGTGCCTTGAACTTTTCGGTGTGTAAACATCCATACACTTGGGACAATAATTTTTAACCATAGCTTCCCCAGGAACATCACTAAGACCTAATGGCAACATTGGTTGGGATTCACAGTAGACACGGGGACAGTAACCAAAGTCCCCCGCTTGATATTTCTCTATCATCTGAGCAATGCCACGATTGGTAAGAATGTAGCGGGCGTGGATGAGCCCGTAGAGCAACTCCGACGCTTGTTCGATCAGGTCGGATTGTATTGGGTTTACTGCCAAGTCATCATCTATGAAAGTTTCTAGTATAAAATAAAGCAAATTTAAAAGTGCAATATATCTACAGATAAGATATTGGCCCAGTTCTATTTACCAGCTTCTAAATCAAGAATCATATCTAAAGCTTGTCTGTAATGTGGTACTTGTTCGTTTAACCCAGTCAAATTGAACTTATCCTGAATATAATCCTCGTCGACCTGAAAGTACAGAGACAATAAAATGTTTTCGATCCTCGGTAAGGCCCTGCACAGGGTGCTACGTGTTTTCGGTAAACTAATATGCTAAGGATACAGACCTTCATCCTTGCACATATTAGACAAGTATTTAACTAATCACATGTTAAAGAAAACACGTAGACCTCCGCGCAGGGTATAGACCACGGGCGCAGCACACATCACATCACATCATCCATGATGAAGAGTGCGGCAAAACTCCCGACATGTAACCTTAAAGTGAATTATCGATAGGGTAAAGGTGGTTAAGCGGAAGACCGTTTCGGAGATGCGAGCGGCTCGAGAGCGTACTCACCTCGCAGAAGAACTCATTGCCCCGGAGTCCGCAAAACCACGAAATCCAAGAGACCTCCTCGGAACTGCTCATTTTCCTGCGTACGAAGAGAGGAAGAGGAGTATTTCTTGCTCGAAGTTTGTAGGAGGTAGGCGGTCTCGCGGTAAAGCGCTAAAGTAAAGGGGTACAGGGCGCGTGTGTAAAGCATAAAGACGCGTGTGCACGAAAGAGCTGGCGAATCTCGGTGCGCGATATGCGAGCGTATATAACGTCGCGGCGACTTAGCGCACGCCTGGCAATTGGTTAGAAAGGCGCCAACGACTAGTCAGGTGCGGGGGGTGCAATGGAGCGTTCGCTTTACTAGGCAAGATGCCCGACGTTACGACCTGTCCGGTGGTTCACCTACTTTTCCGAAGTCATTGCTGCTTCGTCAACTGACTTTCAAGCACGACGTACAGTCCAACACGGCTAGGAAGCACATTACTCGCAAAAAACCTTCGTAGGACCAAGCGGCCCAATGAAAACCCAAAAATAAACAGCCCTTACGGCTTACCTTTTGGTGCTTTGATTAGCCACGCTTGCTCGTACAAACGATGTAGGTAGCGCTACCGCTTCTCCTCTACCCGCCACCTTCCGGCTATTATTCCTCAAGACTGTTATATAGTTTTTCTTTCCCCTTTGTTACTCCTCCAATTTCACCAATCTCTTCGCCAACTCGTCCCAAACTTTCGAGATTTTCACCAAAAAGGTTGCCGGGATACCGCTTAAACAAAATCGTTTCCAGATCCACCTATGGACCTCCGATCGGTAACTCCACCAATGACGGCACTATGAGTTCCCGACCTCCCTGCCTCTTCCCTTATCGAAATCCAACCTTTTATCCAGCAAGACCTGCAACCGTGATATACCACTTCACCAATTTATTTCTTCCCCGACTTCGATATATAAACCTGTTTCGTAATCGAATGAATTTTAAACCGATATCTGATCTGCGGATGATCACGTGATCACCCTTCCGACGGCTTTAACAACGCGGGATTGTTACAAACTTGCCAGAAATACTCCACTATTTTCGTTCAACTTTCTATATAGCCACGCTCATTACTCCCTGGAGATTTCAAACCCAAAAAGAGACCTTCCGTCCTCCTGCGCTTTTCTATTCGAAACATCAAAGATGTCTATACTTGTCCCATACGCTTCGTTGCGTCCCACTGAAATTACGTGCTCTTTAGCATGTACTTGTAAGGATGTAGATCATAGTTCCACCCAACCAATTCATCATGCCACCAAAAACTCTTCGTTCTAGTATTGGCAACCGCATGAAACTGCGCTCCTCTCCAAAATGAAGGGGTAGACAAACATTCTAGGAGACGAGAACACGTAATTGTGGGCGGCCACTGATAACATAAACATTCTACAGCTGCTCACTCAATTCAATGGGTAAAGCTAGGTAGACTGCAGGCTAGATGGCAATTGTGTATACTGTGCTTATCAGTTGGAGCAATTATCTGAAACTCGACCTGTATGTTGAAAGTGATCCAAAGCAATTACGGCATGTATAACCTACTGCATTTCTCCTATCATTATCATCATTCTAATTATTATATTCATTCTTATTCTATCTCTTTTTATAGATGCATATGTGGTTCTGGTGTGGAAGCGATTTAGGTGACTTCTTATTCCCAGGATATAATGTCAGCACTTTTTGGGGCATAATATGTACCTGTCTAGGCTTAGCTGCTCTTGCTATATTATACGAGAGTATGAAGCTCTTACAAATCAAACTACAACAGAGAACAACGGAACAATTCAAAAGACATAGGCCAAGAACGTCTGAGAACTCCACACTATTGTTTAAGATTTCTTCGAAATCTTTCTCCACGACCACAATGCCCTGGTACTATTTATACCACAGTATAATTGGTATTTCAGTGTTTGAAATAAGTTGTGTAAGATCTTTATCCGTAGTATTAGTTGGGCAACATGGATGTTTCAAGTGTTACATTGGTCTTTCCACACTTTGCTCGGATATATGTTGATGATGGCAGTCATGACATACAATGTCTATATTAATATTGCACTTATACTTGGCGGAGGACTAGGCTACTGGATATTTGGCCCCAAACTCATCCAGTTAAATATGACACAATTTCAAGAAAGGCAAAAGATATTGGAATGTGATACCGAATGTGCTGGTAAGGAAAGAATGTAAGAAATAATATACATAAATGTTGTAGACAGAATTCTAGAGGATCATTAAGAATACTTTAATTTATTATTATATCTTCTAGATAATATTATAAGTCATAGAAGACAAGGTTCCACTGTCTCTAGGGTTGCAGAGCAATTAGTGACAGAGGCAACAGTAGAAGTTCATGCACCAAGGGATGTTTAAAGCGCATGGAAAAATTAAAGTCTGAAATAGTCTGTAGTTGTTGACTATTTGTTGATATTTGGGATATTTTATTTTATATATAGATATATACACGCATAGATATAGATATATATATATCAGTTTCGATATTTTTATACTGATAAGCTAGTAGTATTTAAGCAAATATTCAACAAAGGTCCACTTAAGTGGAAAGAATTATCATCACTCAATGTACTGCAATAATGATAATTATTACCATGGTATTGTCAACAATTGTGTAGTGATTGGAACAGTTTAGTATTATACAATGTGTTCAATTTGCTCATTAAACCAAAGAACATTATCCATTACATTCATATCTTCTAAATTTAGCTCTTCCATACCCTCAAACAAACGTCCGTAACATGTATTTCCATTTTGGATAAAGTGATTGTATGGGTTTTTTGCATGGATCAATTCACCACATATCCAACAAAATGAAACTTGACAATATATACACTGCATTTTATTGCAGCCTTCAATTTTTTGTGTCAATGCTTGACAGCTAGGACATGGCTTTGTATTGTCCTAACATAGAATTTTTATTGTTACTATGAAAAAGATGTAACCAATTGATGAAAATAATGAGATACCTTTATATATTCTTTTGTCAAGTGATTTTCAACAATAGCCTCTATTTGTTTTCTTCCATAACGTTTCTGTAACACTCTTTTTTGTTGCTTGTCAGCATTTTTGTAGGATGCAATAAGCTTGGCTATTTCATCCGTTCCCATTTCGCATGGCGCAACTCCATGATATGCCTAATGCATGACAAAAGTAAAATAAAAGATACAGCTCTAATTTTACACCTAAGATGAATACTTTTCTGGTACTACCTTATTACAATAACTACAAAAGCTATAATTGCATTTGTCGCAAATAGCAAGTGGTTCATCCAAGTCTTTGACAACTGGATGCTGACATGTTCTTCGAGGACAATGTATAATGTCACTCATAGTATTCAATGTAATTTGTAAAAGCATATTTTCATACTTGGTTGCCATGTTAGGAGAAATACTTTTAACTTTGTGAAATGTCAATTCCAAATCACATGTTGGATCAGGACATGTTATACATTTTATAGCAGCTTCATCAATTTTTATAGTAATGTAATGTTGCATACATTCCTTGCAGTAAATGTGGCCACAATTTTCAAGTTCTGTACATTGTTTTCCATTATATTTCTCAAAACATATAGAGCAAGTATAGAACTCTTTTTCAAATTGTACTTTATGCTGTTCTTTGTCATAATCTTTCAAAAACTTTATAGGATCCAGAAATAATGCCCTATTTACAGCTCTTGTATCAGTTATATACATTAATCTAAATTGTACATAGCATTTTGGATTATTATACACCATGTGCATAAAAGAAATATCTAATGTTTCATTAATTCCAAGGAAAAACAACATGTCATTTTTTAGAAACTCCAACCAAATGAATAAGATTTCAGTTCCTTTGTTTTCCTCCCAGATTTCGTCTAATTTTTGGCAGACAAATGATATTTCCCAGGGAGGGAGCCAGGAAATTGTTAATACAAATTTCGGCGGCTCTTTAGAAGGATAATTGTGTGGAATAATAATGTGTAAGCGTATTGGAGGCAAATGATCAACGGAAACAAAGTCCGATTGTGCAGCCTCTGCCAAATTGTTATTGTTTTCATCTTTATATGTGATCTTAATCTTGTCTTCTTTGAGTGAAACGAATACATTGAAATCACATTGTACGTTGCTGGCTTTTTTACAACGAAATTCATTAGTATCTAAAATGTTTGAAATCGCCAGGATTTCATCTTCTTGGCGCTCTGAATCGGTTAACATTGAGCCGAAAATTATCCAAACCACAAAGGAAAAACACACTCCTCCACGATATTTATGAGTATGACTGTATTCTTGTCTAAGAATCACCGGTAGCAGTTAGTATGTTGATATAAACAGTATGTTTGAATTTGATGCGCGTAAACAATACACGAACGTCACAGTATACCACGTGAGATGAACGATTAGATATCGAGAAATGCGTCCAATCAAAAAATTGACGACTACCGAACAGCAGCGAAACGTTCAGCTGAACGCACCAAATGGTTTGCTTATGCGACTGCGCGCAATACCGTTTGAATTGTTATCGACTATATTACTCCAATTTTCTAAATATTACAGAATTTCAGTGAAAGGTAACAAGAAACAATAGAGCAATGTGACTTTACAAATTTTTATTGAATTAAATAAAAATTAGAAGAAGAATCCAAGTATTTTTCCTCCAAGATGTTTCCTCCTGGCCTCTTCATGGTCCATGATACCTCCACTTGTTGTCAGTACAACATATCTATAATAAATTTAAAACCATATATTAATATAATATTTTCCATGCAAGGAAACTAGTCTCTCGGTACATTTACATACCCAAATTGACGAGAGGGCAACAAGTTATTGGTCCACTTCTCAATGTCATTGATGGGGACGTCGAATCTGGGAGAGATAACTCCACACTTGTTTAATCTTCCACTGAGGTTCACAACCACTTTGCCACTGCGGTGGTCATCAACAATTTCGAATTCTCCAATGTATCCTATATGAGATAGAATAATTAGAAGACATTAATAAGTAGAAATAAGTATAATCATATAGGAATCTATGCGTATTTATATGAACAACAAAAAGGAAAGTCCTGACAGACTAGAAACATATGATATACTTATTTTACTTACCCTTCTTCATCATGACAGTCAAAAACTTGATTATAACTTTAGAGCAGGGCCTCAAAAGCACCTGTCTCTTCCCACGCTTTTCAGCGTTGTTGATTGATTTCAGAGCATCACTGAGAACGTTCATACGCACCATGGCTGAAAACAAGATACATTTTACTGTATTTATGTTTCGTTCATATTGATGTCATTTGGAGGTAACCTATATGTCATCAAAAACATTAAAAGTTTGATGACTCCAAATTCAATTAGGATTATAGGTAGTTTTTGTAAACACACTAATGTCACTGGAAGATAGTACAGCTAGCACAAGAAAAATTTGTCTAACATTGTTAGTAATAGTGGACAACATGCACTAGCCTACGAGCACCGGTCACTTCATGTTTTAAATTAACAAAATCACTGGGATGGCAAGGAAATATCATTTCCACGTAATACACGAACTATCATTGTACATGAAAAAGTATAAATATTCGTTGGATGGTTTGTAATGAAAATGATTACCTGCGATTTGTAATTTGTTTATCACAGCGACGTACACGCTCGATCCTCCGAACGAGAAAGAAAGGCAGCACCTTCAGTGCTGCCATACCAACCACCCTAAGTTCTCCAACTTTTATTAGTGAACGCGGCTTAAGTACGACGATCAAGAACGAATAATAAAATAAAGATATTATTTTAAAACAATAACGAAATGACACTGAAATCAAAAGGAATTGATTGTCCCCTGTTTTTATTTTGTTAGATTAGGATGATTCACGGTGTCGGCCAATAGCCGTAATATTTAAATTAAATTTAGATACGGTCATCTATACTTTCATTGCGTATTTGTAGGGTCATGTGAAGGGCGCACAAACGTGTCTATTCGTTTATTTTAAAATGTACTATTTCGTTGCGCTAGCCTAGATCGTTCTCCAATGAATTTTCTATCTAGCACCCATTAAATAATGCTCTTGTATTCCTCGAGTAATTTTTATTAGATGAATTTAAATGAGGAAAATCGAACCAAGATAGGAACGTAGAGGACTATCCTGCTCACATATTCCCAGATTTTCAAGTTCCGCCGATAAGGCAGTGGAATGATCTAGAAAAGGAATGCAAGACGCACCGTATAACAATTCGAGCCATGGTCAACTAACTGGACGAGCGATCGGTGATCGAGTGGTTTTGCCGTTCCGTAAATGTGGATCTGTAAAGTTTCGACAGCAATTGTTGTATAAGTAACAAGTACTTGTCGAAACGCGAGACCCGGTGGTCTGCAGTGATCGAGGCTCCAACTGAGTGGCACGAATAGCTTGTTCCTTAGGTGTATCTCATCATGCTGTCAAAATTGATGAGAACGACAGAGTTGACGGGAGATGCTCACTGATATGGAGGTTGTCGAGTATTCCCTGGTCCGCGGGCCACCTTTACTTGGAAGGTTTCCCGGAACTTTTGAGACGAGAACTACGCACGCAGGTGCAAGTGGCTGGACAATCATTGACCACCCAGTCAGCATCGTGAAATTTTAACATTGGCTAAGTCCCGTTTTCGGCTCGCTCGTAAGCGAGACACTCATTCCCATTATTCTTCAACCGAGCCCTCCAGTCGACGTACGAACTTCCCTCGTCGTCTTTCACGATGGCTTCAGGCTCCAGTACAGCCGCCCAGGTGTTGATGAACAAAAGCAAATGCCGTGCAGCAGCCTACATTCGCGCAGAATGCGCGAATCTAACTCCGGACTCCGACTGCCCTCAACACCTGAGCGAGCTGCTCGACGTACTCTTAAATCCCAGTAAGCCCATTGATGACTGGGATACCATTGATTGGTGCAAGTGGTTGATGGCTGGTGGTCGGACACCAGATGAATATGCCAATACAGGTATTATACCACTGTTGCACCATTCTGTAGGAGTTAAGGCTTTCCCGTACACATAGAATCATTAATCATTCAATTCTGGACTCTTGGCCAGCCGGATCAATCACGCTTATATCTTAATCTAACTATAATGCAATTTGCGTATTTGGCATCAGTAAAATTATGTAGATAACAGCCGTATGTCACACGCGGATATAGATATGATATAGCTATAATCACTACTTGCAGATATGTATATAACATTACAATAATTTTATATAGAATAGAAAGAGTTCCATTATTACGAAGGTTCATGCGCATTAGTTAATTATGGTCAATATTCATTATTATTACAGTCAGGATCTATGACAATGCTACAATATGTGGATTAGTTTGGACACCTAATTTTGTAGCATATCGATGTAGGACTTGTGGAATATCACCATGCATGTCCCTTTGTACCGAATGCTTTAAGAAAGGCAATCATCATCGCCATGATTTCAACATGTTTCTTAGTCAAGCAGGGGGTGCATGTGACTGTGGTGACACATCTGTAATGAAAGAGATTGGGTAACTATAATAATAAGATTTTTTATGAGTCATTCTATCAACAGTTGTAAATCTTATATATGACTCGATGTTTTCCTATTGGCAGATTTTGTGATAGACACGGCCCAAAAGCAGCTGTTAATAAATCAGCGATACCTGGTGATTTAATGCGTGTAGCCGAAGCAATGATGCCCAGAATTATTTTCCGTCTGATCCAGCATCTTCGTGAGAACCAGTAAGTTTTGGTGATAGGGGTTCCTTATCCCAGTTCGGATCAATTTCTACGTGGGCTTGTAGTACAATTTCTCATTTCAGTAAAACTATCGCGTTTGGTGGACCAAATAAAGACGCGATACAACAAGCAGATGCATATTTGATCATGCTTCTTGACTTAAATAATATGGGTACATTAATGAGGCATGTAATGACATCAGCACTTACCAATCCACAAAAATATAGGTGTATGATGGATCCATCAAATACAACTGGAAATGCCGAGTATGATGCTTACTGTCAAAAAATATATGAAATATATAAAAATGCTGTAAAGTCGTTGCCAAATCCTGAACCACCCGATGAATATAAAGGTAATTAAACAAATAGAATTATCAGCATGATGGCAAATTTTTAATTATAATATAAAACTAATCTCCACAATTCATTCTAGAATGTATATCACTGCAAGAGCACTTGGAGCACACTACTTTTTTAGAAGAATTGATGTTCTGGACTGTGGTTTATGACTTTCCCCAAAAATTAGTTTGTCTGTTGTTAAATATGCTACCAGATCCTGATTATAAAATTGCTCTCACTCGTGCATTCATTTTGCACTACAGTAGGATATCAATGATGTTGGAACGTTCAGAAGATCCTGATACTTTAAGTAATAGGGTAGTTCATATTAGTGTACAGGTAAGTCATAGTAAAAATCAGCTTTTGTTCCAATTTTATCTATTTAGTAAAAACAATGTCTTAACTCATCTTTTAATTTGACTTACAGTTGTTCAGTAACGAACATTTGGCTATGATAATGGTGGATCAATTGAAGGTGCTACATGTTATGCTTGTTAGTTTAAGATATATGATGGGAAAAATCCTTATTCAAAATACATTGCACGGTATGCATAACATATACTGTAATACTGATCATGAAGTAACATTCAAGGCATTTATACACATGTACATGTATTTTACATTTTCAGATCCTGACCAAAACTATCATTATGTTGTGGATTGTGGTCGGCAAGTGATGAAAGAACATTGTTATTGGCCCCTTGTTTCGGACTTAAATAATCTTTTGTCGCATAAGCCGGTTGCCGTGCGTTTCATGAGTGACGATACACTTTTGGAAATGTGGTTCGATTTCTTGTCAATGTTTCAAGGAATGAATGTAAACCAACGTGAATTGAATTTCCACGTTGAGTTTGAGCCAAATACGTATTACGCAGCGTTTAGTGCTGAACTGGAAGCTAGTGCATACCCGATGTGGGCTTTGGTGTCTCATTTACGAGGTCCGGAAAGCGCTACGTTAAGTAAGAGGGTGCTCTCCTTCTGTCTTTCGGCCTTACAAGATTGGTTAGACGCCATTAATTTCACAGATCCTAACATGGTTAGTAAATGTATATTGATTCTTTTATGAATGACAAAAGATATTTACGCGAAATATTGATTTTGGCACTCGTATTCAAACTATGTTTCATCTTTTGTATTCCAGAGTGATACATTGCAAGTATCCTTCCATCTTCCACTACATAGATACTTCGCAGTATTCATGTGCCAAGCCGTGCGCCAACAAGGAGCGACTCTTAATGAATTACTACCGCCTACGGACATGCTACATCTTCTAATGATGCATCCCCTACGCGTACAGGTGAGTCCACTTTCCATGCACTGGTCACCATAAGTGTAGACATACACACAATAAGTTGTCTTGGAGGTTTCATATAGAACGTATATTGAAATGGAGCTAAATGTTGATAATTTTAAATTTATTGTTATCCATGGAAATACAAATAATATTAAATGCAATTCAATTAGTCCTAAAAAATATATTTAAACCGCGAAATAACAGCTTGCGGTATCATATAGTACCAACTGGGTTTTAATATAAAACTAATCAAGCACATGTTAATTCAATACACACAAGTCAAAAGTTGATAAGGTTTTGGAATAGAGGACATTAAACAATAACAGAAAATTGTAGAAAAAGTAATCCGACACTCGCAAGTTTAACTTACATTAATTGTTGTATTTCTAGTAGAGTATTTTACTTTTGAATAAGTGGAGGTGATGGAGGAAGATTAACTTGCATATGCGGCATAAAGTTATAACTAATTAATTTCATCGCGACAAAACCACCTGATCCTCTTGCGCCTTTATGGAATATACCAGCACCAGATATTGGTACAGGTGGTTTTGACTCTACTGGTTGCGTGTCAAAGAATGGGATAGTACTTTGACCAGCGTCTTTTTCACGATCACTAGCTGCAAAATTTAAATACTGATTTACTCCTGAATCTGGGAAACTTAGCAGCTGACCGCGAGTCGGTATATCCGGCTTCTCAAACTTCAGTTCGGTCCTGAAAGAATATGATATTAGTTCAATTTCCAAAATAGAATTCTGATGAGAATATCTTACCTATCAGTAATGTCGTTACTGTGCCAGAAACTCTTCCCATTTGGTTGTATCAATTTCCCTGTCGTAAAATCGAATGGAGTTACCATTATCTCCAAGTTTATACGACTTCCAACAGTTCGGAATCTAACACCTAAAGAAATGATTCGTTTACACAATGTTCCTTTTGATTATTGCATATTGTAAACAATACCTGTTAATAGATGCTCTTGGGTCGACGTCAAATCATCTAAATCAATAGCTCGCTTCTCCCACGCGAAAGTATGATAGTCCACACCATTTTTAACGTTATTATCTAAGATTGAAAATTCCTCGACTGGTTTCCATGAAATGCTCGTTGCATTGATTCCTCCACGTGGAAGAAGTTCACCTTCTTGAATTTGCATATGTACGATTTTCTTGATTTTTGTGAATCTAATCCCCGTTACGACTCTGATAGGCAAATATTGACATTAAACAGCGCCCTATCATTTTTGTAGTAAATTCTTAACATTAGAATAGACAAAGCATACTTATTGTTCGCTACGTCTGATACAACTTCTCTCAAACTTATGTATCGGTGAGAGCTGGCATTGTGATCATCGCAATAACAGAAACAATAGCTGCAATGCCAGAATAACCATCGCCACCAACTATCTACTTTGGTTGTGCCAGCGGAGCAAGTATCTTTTCGTCCATATACACGGTTGTCTTCATATTCTATGTATTCATACCTACGATCACTATTCTTCTTCTGAAAACATGAAAAATCATTGATTATAACATGATACATTCATTCTTAAATAATCAACGAACTATTTATCATACCGAAGGACAGATCCACATGTCTGAATCTATATATTGGCAATTAATCACTTTCCCATTGCACCTTCGTTGTTGGGCACAATACTGATCCTGATAACAACCGTAAACTTTGGCGTATTCATAATAAGCACAATTTTGTTTGCAGCTTGAATCACTGTTCAAGTCAACTTCATTTACAATGTACCCTTGAAATAGTTGTTTCAATTCCGTGTAGGTCTCATCTGTGAAATTTACAATCTATACTCTATTGAACACATAGGTTTTATTTTCATGATCTTTTGGGATCTACCTAATTTATGTTCGCGTGGATCACATCTCCATATATCTCTTGGCGCAAATGCCATTGCTGTTTTTACAGCTCTAAGAGTATCAGCCGTTCTCGTCGCATATTGGTCCTTGACTACCTGTGTCTCTTCAGTGAAGTTAGAACCTACAGTTTTTATATATCGAGAATGAATTCCGCTTTTATACAACCTTGAATCTAATGAAACTAGTATATCTCACCCGGATTATACATTCTCAATAACATATACGAGAATTGTATCATCGTGTATCCTTTTATTTCTGTAAGAGCAATTGTACTGTACAAATGGTACAGTAGTTGTTGCGGGGATTGGAAATCGCTACATATTTGCGACGATGATTCCTGCGCATATAAAAAGATATCTAGGTCACATTTACCCTAGAAAGACTATGACCTAATTGCTGTTTATAATATCTCTTGGATTTTGAATGCATCTATATTAATCATATCGTAACTAATACAATTGTATTTGTTACAAATTCTTTTGTCCGCTATTTCCATTATCAAGTACCTGATAAGCCGAAATGAAAAGTTTGTCATGTATTATGAAATCAGCTATTCGAGAGAGAGCACGGGGGACCGATCCATTTGGATCTTGTAGAATGTTTTGTGCAAAAACATGCAGCTTTTTCAGATCTAATGGCGCACTGTGGTCAATGATCTCATACTGCATGTGCCTGAAGACTTTGTATAAGCCTTCAACTTCATTGAGGACATCTTTTGTTCTTGACCACAGCCAAACATTATTTAATGATTTAAAGTTTTCTCTGCCATCGTGTGGAAATTGTTTCTGTATCTTATTGCCAAATTTTTTGTAGATTCGTATTAGATGAAGATATCGTTCGCTCTCATCGACAGAATTCCATCTGCTAGCGGAGAATTCTTTCTCCACTTCATTCTCTAATTGAAGTAGATCATGCCTCAGTTTATCCACCTCCGTGTAATTATCCGTTGGTGATTGCACACGCCGTGCAGAAATTGTGATCACAACAAGTATAAGCACAAGTGCTAGGTTTTGTGCCGAGTTATCCTTACGCCGTTGAGGTCTCATTCTGCGTCTACCGAATTGGCGGTGCGACCGGTGTGTAGCTCTGTCATATCTTGACACAAGATTTATTTGGGATCAAGGATACATTCAATAGTTTAATCGAAGTTTATGGAGACGATACTATAGTTCTCGCGACAATGGAATATCCTTGAGATGGTTGAAAGAAAGAAAAACCGTGAAGGATCACGTACGGAAGACAATCGTAGTAGAATTCTTGCCAAGTAAATCGTTGCTTTTACATATATGACTCATTTCTACGTGTTGAATACTTAATACAAGGGTTCCCGTCACTGATTATACTATACCAGTACAGACTTTAATTGGTGATCAAATTCAAAATGATATCCGTCCAGTTAATCCGACCAGCGATTAAAAACATCTCGCACAACATGACTACGGATTAACCTTTGCACAATATTTTTCACAATTCCATTTAATCAGGAAATAGGTCACATCCGTACGAAGTTAGTCAGTCTTCCGGGAAAAAATTAGAAAAGTTTAGCCCATAATAGTTCTCGAGTGAATGTCCCTATCGAACGGACATATTCATTATTGCAAAATGAGTACGTTCATATTAGGGTTGGTTATCGTACGGTTTCTTTGCGATGCAAATATATCGTACGCGCAGAACTTTGTTCATTGAAACGAACACGCAAGGTATATTCTCTCTAGAGTCGCATCACATTCGATATTCTTTTTAATTATCTAGTATTGTCTCCATTCTGAGTTCTACTAACACAAAACTATCAGTCACTTCCGACATCATTAGATCCACTACGTATTATTGCGCGATTGTTACGATTCGTAAGCAGTTACGTCTAAGAGCTTCCTGTTTCGTCTGTGATCGACAGTAAGAAAAACACATAGAAGTATTACAAGTAGTAAACTGCACCATTTTAACAAGTGGTCTATAAACTGCGTTAAATAATGATCTATTACGCCTCTAAAGCAGTGATAACAAAACTACGTTTCTACGAATGTTTTTATCGAATGAAGATGATACTCGTGTATAAGTAAATCGGTCTGTGTTTACACAGAACCACAAGAGATAGGAGAAACTGATGCGAACCAGTATCTGAATGATTGAAGTGTTCGATAAAATATTCTACGGATCGTCAACCATTTTTATTCAGTGCACAGCTTACTGCACTTTTCACCTTTCACAATAATAAACAGGGCACTCCAGATAAAATTCATGAATCAGCAAGTGGTCATATTACAAGCGAGAACCATCACAAGGATATTCGTGAGAAAATAACAGAGACAGTGAATTAACGCGTGCAAAGCTTGATTAAATTATTACATGGTTGAACGCCGAAATACGATTGAGTCAAGAACTTATACTGCGGAATGTCCCGTTGCAAAGGAGACCTCGTTTCTTGGAAAGCGAGTGATCCACAAGTTCTGGTCGCGCGAGTGAAAGCAAGAAAAATAAAGTGTCCACTCGTCCACCGACAGATCTGAACTGAAAGAATTCTCGGTTGTTTCGTTGTGTAGTTTCTCTTCCCCACTTTGCGTCGCTTGCATTCTGCATCATACGTATAACAGTTACCAGGCGGCGCTTGCGCATGTGTCTGTCGGATCTTACTCTCCCCTTCATTTTAAACCATTTGTACTCGATTTATATGACACACCTCGTATTAGGCTTCAACTCCTTCACAATCACTGCTCACTGCCAGGAATTATAATCATAGGATATACGTGATCTATCCGTTCTTTACTAGACATTATCATAAAGTTCAGATTTTTAAGACTAATAAAAGCATGTTTTATATTTCTCATTATTAAATAGCCCAAGTAAGGAAAACTTGTTCGACTTTCCTTTAACAAGACTTTCAATGAAAAATATTCCATGCGTTCATTCTTACTCGTATCGTGGCGGGAAGATGCGCGAGCAGCGAAATACAATAGTTGATGCCGGTCGGATGTTACTTGATCACTGCTATCTTCATCAGTATGAGCGTATGAACTTACGAGTCACAATAAGCTTCCTGTTACGATAACTCGGATTGTATTCGGCAAATGTGAGCAATGATCTTCTTATATGCATTATACATCTTTCTGGTCGATATTACATGTTTGTTATAATACAAGAGAATTGTTGGCTCTCGATGCAACGATGTTCCTAATGATACATAGTTGTAAATATTGCCAACTTCCGAGCGTACCGGTTTTTCCTTCACGGGAAAGGAAACTGATGCAATTGCTTAATTAAACTTTTCATTGATCTTCTCGATTAAACAATAGGGCACACCAACTATTTATGATTGCCTAATTTACCTACGTGACAATTTGTATTTACCTTCATTTGGCTAGCGATCACGACCAGTAGACTAGAATTGGAAACTTGACCGGGCGTTGGTACGAGCAACCGATTCATTGCTTTCAATGTGCTAGGTAGGCCGTTCGAACTGGACGAAACACATGTCTTAGCGAAGTCTTCCAATGTGTACTTCTCGAAAGTGACTGCAGTTGATGAATATAATTTGAAGAGCTCGAAAAGATCATTGACTTGTGCTGCACGCTCGTCAAACTCGTGCAAGCTATTCATCAAGCTTTGTTGTAGCGGCAAATTGTGCAAAAGATTCGTTAACATCGCATCCATGTTTATTTCCATTTTATGTTCGAAGTGGTCCATCTTCCTTGATATTTCTTTAATCTTAAACCTTAATTCTCGTTCCATTCTTTTTCGAAAGATTGGGAGATCGTTCTCGTCGCCCGGCTCCCCGGGTCGGATTAATTCATAAGTTTCCAAAACATTTGATACAGATTTGATACCGAACTCTAGCAATTCGTGAAACTCGCCAAACGTTATATCTATTGCGGGAGTAACTTGGGCAGATCCAAGTACTAAACAAAGAAGTAGTATCTTCTTTACAGCACGCATCTTCACCAGTTCTTCACTGATCACTCTGAAGTAGAGAATGTTAGGCACAATGGAAGGCCGGCCAGCGCGAGTCAACTTGTCTCATCGGTCGAACGCACGCACCCTTCAGTTACTGTATGCTTTGTCGGGATTTAGTTACCGTTACATGCTCTACGCGTTCACACGAAGCCACGTGCGAGGCGAAGGGGAATGGAAATGATTGGAGAATTTCAGAAATGTCCTCAGACAAATTGATGTCCAAGAAGGGTAACGTCTGCGACCGATGAGATTGTGTTGCGAACTGCAGAACACATTCTTCTTCACTGCTTTCCTATCTAGTTCTGGATTGGTCGGAATGTTGAAAGAGAGGGGAAAAGGTACGAAAGCAGTGATGTGTCAAGCGTCGCCGATGAGCGAGAGGCCACGAAATTCTTTTTTTTTTAGCAATGATTAAGCAACTACAACTTGTAGCTACAAGATTATTCAAATCCAATGTAAATGTAGTTTGGAAATCTCCATTCTATTCGTATCAACATTGTATTTAAAAATATTTTCGGGGCGCTACAAACAGATACGGGACTGCTCAGTATTGTGCACTGTATTGCATCGGTCGAGGCAAGGCTTTTGATTGGTTAAATTGTACAAAGAAAGAGAGAGGTCCTATCCGTGTAGTCAACCAATCGGTTACAGCGCGCGAAAAAATTTCGTTTTGAATGCCATGTGCTATTCTCCATGCGTACGATTTATGTAAGGAATTATATTATCTCAATTTTCCCTTTGTATAGGTCGTTTTTTACGAGATTTTGAACGAAATGTGGGTGCGGAATGGACTGCAAATAAAGGGCCAAGCTATGACTTACATACAGTGTAATTTCTGCAATTCCATGGTCGATGCGGATCTTTACCTTTTGCAAGTTTGCGCTACCAAGCTACAACCGGACGTCTTCTTGAAAACAGTTATCGAAAAGTACTGTATTTCTTTTGTTTTATATTTTATATCTTTGTGATTGTTATGATTAATAAAACACTTATTCTTTTATAGGTTCCAAATTCGAGAGCGGTTGAGCCTATCTTTGTATCAAAGTGAAGATTCAGATGACGAATTTCCTGAAGGAGAACGCGACACACCTATGCTAGAAAGTTGTTTAACATTCTTAGCTACATTGGTTAATGTGCGGACTAATTTAGGTACAATTATTAATTTAACCAAAGTCCGACTCTTATTGAATCGATTTATTAATGTATTCATTATCGTAGGTTTGCCAGACCAAGAAATGTCGTGTTTGGAAGTAGTCACTTTACTTTGCATGGGAGACAAAACTCATAGTCAGTTAATGGAGCTAATGCCAGAACGCTGTGGAACAACTCAAAATAGAGATTTCGAATCTGTTCTAGCCGAAGTGCGTAATTTATTAAACAGTTTCTATTCTAGTAAGAACATAAATGATATAATTTTGGATTCTCTATATTTACAGGTTGCTCAATATAGAGCTCCTAATCTTGAAGCCAGTGGTAATATGCAACAGGGTATGTATGGTCCGAAACCTCCAGTTTGGGACGAGCTATTCGATCCCTTACATGTTTTGTTGAGAGCTGTTCATAGAAGAGATTTTCAAATATCAATGGATCGTTTCACCGAATAGTAAGTTATATTCTATTCTTTATTTACTTTCTCATTGATCATGTTATTCAAGATTCTGTTGTATTTTTCTAGTGTAAAGCAAACAGGGAAATTAAAGAGTAGTGCAACACCATGGCCACCATTTAGACATCCTGCTCCCGTTTCACCAGATTATGATGATCCTAGAATTGTGTTACGCACGCGGGTATTCCATGCTATGATTTTGATAATACTTTATAAGGCTGTGAATGGACAGAACATATCAGAGCATACCCTGGCCTTGACAATTTATCTCTTGGAAATGGCTGTGGTCACTGCCGATATACCAGATAAATCAGTAAGATTTACCTATTCAATTATATAAGTATCATTAGATTTTTTGTGTATTTACAATTCTATTAAACATTTAGACAAATCCATTGTGTCAATATACCGGCACTGGATCATCCCGAATTATAAAAGATATGGATCTTACTGGATGGTTTGAAAGTGATAACTTGTCCGAAAATCTGAGAGCCGTAATACCTCGAGTTCTAGTCCAGAAATCAGAATCAAGTAGTTCAGACAGTGTGTATTTCTTACATTTACTTAATATAAACCAACCTTTTAAAAAATGCATTTTTTTCTGTTACCATTCGTCTAGGCGAATTCGAGTGGGAAGTACAGGGTGAAATGACTGAGGAGACACCATTAATGCTAAATGATAGGAATGATGGTTTTTTAGTAGGAGTATTGCCGCGTCCTCCTCTTGATCCTCGTACCGAAGACATTGTTTTGTCAACTGCTACACATGCAACCACATTACCAGCACTTCCACCAGCAAGTAGTAGTAAGTGTTGTAGTTTAAGTTTAAACGTTCTGTTTTATGTACTGTTTTATGAATAAGTACATTGCATATTTTTGATTATATTGTAGTCGAAAGTGAGGTGCCTATTGTATCTGAAGAAGGAATTGTTGCTATAAGAAGTAACAATGAAGCAGAGTTAATGCCTTTACAAAGGGCTTTACCGTCAATACCTACCAATGAATCCATGGCTCTTGCCATTGAACCATCTCCTCAACCAAATAGTATGACTTTTGCATTATATTTTACTTAGATTGTACTTTTTGCATTATTCATGATCTTCATTAATCAAATTATTAGATGTGGTTAGTGGTCAACCAACTTGGGATCCTGTGAGGGCAGCAAATGAACTAATCGAGGTAATGTTTCCAACACGTAGTAGGTCCGTTGTTACAGCGACTGAAATCGTTCCATCCACATCAACCTCTCACAAACAATTAAAGAGGCGAGAGCCTCAGGTAACACCCACACGCATTCTAATGTCTTAATGATAAATGATAACAATCTCGATCATTATAGTTGAATTCTTCAATATTTTCTAGTCTGGAGGAGCACAGCCGCAGTCGTTTGTAAAAGTTGGAGAGAGCATCATCTCTTTGTTGCTGAAGTTACATTCTCACTTGTGCGGTGTGCCTGACAGCTTTAGTCTTGAACAAAGTGCGGAAAACGAAGCTAGTACCAGCTCGGCAAAACCCCCCAACGAGTCAAGAATCGGTGATGGACCATTCTTCATCGGACAACTCCTTAATAAAATAGCAAATTTAGATCCAATGTGTAAAGAAACAATAATTGAAACAAAGAATAAACTGTGGCCGCGAATGCAAGAGTGTGAGGACGAACAGCGTGAAAGAGAACATCGGGAACGTGAGGAACGCCGAAGAAGAGCAAAAGAGAGGCAGCAGAAACTCATGGCAGAATTCGCCAGTCGACAGAAACAATTTATGGAAAAGGCTATGAAGTCAGGTATGCGAGAATTACAATTTTGTAAGAATTCTTCGACTGTCATACAATCTTTACTATAATATTTTTATTACAGATGAACCTGGTGTATTCGATATGGAATGGGATCAAGAAGAAGCTAGTACGACCAAGTTAGCAAGCAAAAAAGAATACGATTGTGTTATTTGCAATCAAACTACTCCCAGCACTGAAGATAAGCCGATGGGCCTTGTTGTATTAGTTCAGGTAATATATTAAAATATGAGCATGCCTTTCGATAATTAATAGTTGTATACCAATAATATTGTAAATTCTAGGCAACAAGTATTACTGGTCACGAGAGACAGCAACCAGACAGGCTTGTCTTACCTACATCTGACGATGATCAACCAATACCGAAAGATAATACACGCGGTGTTTATTTCGATCGAAGAATGAATGAACTAAAGGATAATTTCGATACATCGTCTTGGTTGTTATCAGTTAATTTAGGCTGGGATGGAGGTGTTCGTGTTCAAACATGTGGGCACCACTTGCACCTCGATTGCTTGAAATCCTATTTGCAATCTTTACGTAGTCAACAAAGGCAACAGAGTCTCGCTGTGGATAGAGGAGAATATCTCTGTCCACTTTGTCGGCAACTAGCTAATTCTGTCCTCCCACTTTCCCCGCAGTTGGGAGACTGCGCGGCTGTGGTACGCTCCCGCCATGCTTCGACTGAGACTGTATTACTAGAATTAAATAATTTTTTGAAGGAACTACAACGGAATCCTGTAAGTCTCACTTTATAATATAATATCATTGTAGAATTCTTTTGATTTTTCGAACCTGTACATTTCAGATCTCGTCAAATTTGGCTGTGGCAATGGGCAAAGCGATGGAGGATATAACAAGTTGCACATACTTAAAGTATAAACAAAAGAACTGTTCTCCTAGTCACCAAAGTTTCTTTCTCTTTGTAACCTCTGTAGCACGAACTAATTTTGAAATCGAACTCGTTCAGCGGGGAGGTTCGTTATGTGTTTCGCCTCCTACTACGATACCTTTAACACCGAAACGTGACTGTATTGGTAAGTTCTTTCTTAATTAGAATATTGATACTAGTATTATTTTTTAATATGGCAGATTCTGTTATTATGTTGTTTAAATTTACAGTTGCACTTCTTCATGTACTGGCTGTACACGCAAGAGTATTAGCCACATGGCCAGTACATCATGTTTGGCAACAGTTGTCTGGTGTACCTTCCAATCCCGTAACGCCGCTTGCTCTAACGCCACACGAGAAGGAAGTTCCTTTACTTCTTAGAGATCCAACTGCGCTTTTAATTCAATTCATATTATTACTGCCTTTGCATTTGGATCAAAGTAAGTCAATTATAATGACTTAGTCTTATAAATTCTATATCTACAATGAAGGATTAATATTAAAAATTAATATAATTTCAGCATATTTCTCGGCTGTGGTGAAAGTAGTGTATAACTTGCTGTACTATCAAGTAATAGTGCAGTTAAGCTGCAGTCTTACACCTGCAGAAAGGAACACGTTATTAAGAAGAGGTCAATGTTCCGAGCGTTCTCCAGTAACTTCGGAAGGCCTACTTGCCAGGGTAATCGAGTATTTTAAAGATAGTCCACTCTATGACAGTGAGGATTCTGTGAATAGTCCATCGACTTCTGCCTCCACGTCATATGCGAGGGTAAAAACACATTACATAGAACAACAAGTAAGTATTGTGAAAATTTAAAATTGCTACAATCAAATATTACTGTCATATTCATTCCTACTTTGTTGTTTATTCTTCAGATACAAAATTTATGTTTACCATTTCTACGAGTAGCTGCACTACTACGTTATCACTTGTACCAACAGCCCTTACCGTTAGTCAAAATGCCACAGACTGAATTTGTGAGATTAGTATATTATCTGGAACTTGTTACGGAAGGTATGGGCTGGGATAGTTTCAATTCGACAGTTGCTCTTAATTGGCAAGATTCCGAAACAGGGATTTCGGTGCCGCGAGCATGGTGTCAGCAGTTCCTAGCTTTTGTATATCGAAGCAAAGCAGCTAGGAGTTTGATTATTGACCAGCACATATCGTGGCAAGTGCCGAAATTACTTAGCCTTCCACGAGAATATGAGAAGATCTTTACGGTAAAACATCATTCTTTAATTGGGCTACGAAAAAACTGTAGGTAATATGATCAGCAATCTTTTCTTTCTCTCCACTAGTATTATCATGAACGGCAATGTCGGCAGTGTCATTCTGTCCCACAAGAAATCAGCATATGCCTATTGTGCGGCACGATCGTTTGTCTGAAGCAACCTTGTTGCAAACAAGGAACCACTTGTGAAGCCGTTCAGGTGGAGAATAGTTCTTATTGACATCATTATTTATTCTTTTGTACATATAACTTATGTATTTTTCATTGTAGCATTCAATCGATTGCGGTGGTGGAACTGGTATCTATTTAGTGGTAACATCAACATATATTATCGTTGTACGCGGTCGACGGGCCTGTTTGTGGGGATCTTTATATCTCGATGATTTTGAGGAAGAAGATAGAGATCTGAAGTATGCATTTTCTTGTTTTACATATTACAAGATTATATAATTGCCGGTTTAAACAATGTATGTTTTCGTTTTTCTTTAGGCGTGGGAAACCATTGTATCTAAGTCAGGATAGGTATCAACTACTGGAGCAACAATGGTTAGCGCACAGATTTGATCACACGAAAAAGTCGTGGGTATGGCACCGTGATGCCCTGTGACCTTTCAGGGTCTTACAAACCGATTATTCGTAAACCAGCCGAAGAGTACTTCTTCGACACATATATTCTCATAAAATGCCTCGCGAAGAAGCAAGAGCGCTTTAAGGACTTCACAGGACTTGCTCGAATACTATACGGATATTATATTTATTATGATGATTCATTGAGTAAGTAGGAATAATAATGAATGAAAGTATTAAACAGAAAATGAGGTGAGACCTGGATTAAAAAATTGTTTATAGTGAAAATACCTGAATGAATATATCGAGGAAATGTATGTCTTGACTTAAACACAATACAGTTTATTTAAGTGCATAAAAATTACGTCCTAATAAAAAGAGTACTTATCTAGCATGTAGCATTTGTACTTTATAGGCAGAGCTGATCGAGATCGTAGCTGTTTCACGAGTCATGCTAGCATAATCAGACAACTTAGCCTGCTAAAGTTCTTGTCGAATTAAATACAAAGTCTGGGATTCTTGTCCAGTGATATTTAAAATAATAGATCTGTTCTAAAGCAAGATGCTCGAAAATCTCCTCCAATCTGCTGTCACATGATTTCTGCCCATTAAAATCGCGATTCTATAATGCTATTCAACGACAAGAACGTTTTTGAAATTTACGAAGGATCAATGACCGGGAGCTGGATCGTGAACTGGCGAAATAAAGACTGACGTCTTTAAATAGCGTATGGAACTTTGTTTAAAGTATGTATACGTGGAAGATGCAGAGCTAGATCTTTCTTTATCTTAAGTAGGAGTCTAAAAACTAGTTTTGTGTTATTTGGTTTTATATTGTGTTTGAGCTTTTTAAGACAAAGCCGCCAAATTTTTAAGTTCTAATTAGAACAATTGTAAGGAAAATTTTAGTACAATAATGCTCCATTCATACACAACACACACACACACACACACATCTGTGACGTATCAGTGCCCGTACCCTGCCAGTGCAGATGACAAATAGCGCTCTATTGTTTTAATTAGTAGCCGTATTTGCAGATGCATACGGTAGAAATATGTAATGGCACAGTACGGGACTGTGAGGTCATGTGCACTGGCATGTGTAAATGGACCTTTAATACATTTGGTACTTGCTGATCCGTTGAATTTGATGCAGGCATTTTGTGTTCCATTCTTTCTGGAGTTCGAAGATGACGTTGTTATTCAGACAATATTAGATGCATTATACGTCTCCTCACGTATTATGGGCTGTGTATAAGAAACTATATAAACTCAGTTTATCAAACAAATTATTTATCTACTCGAAGTGTTGCTGCATAATAATTTCTCCGTGCGACTACGTAAATATACTAATCGTGAGACCGAAACATGGCAACTATTTTGTTATTGTTTTGGAAGAAGCAATTATACAATGTGGTCTTTCTCTTCTTTCGTAATATTTTCAATAACAAAAAAAAAGTCTAGTAATTAAAAGTGAACTATTACGCTCCCCTTGCACTTCGATATCAATCATGTTAATAGGGGATTTGCTTCTTCTGGAGTAGTAGTTACTTCTGTAAATATGTAATGATAGGATATTATTAGACGTCGCAAGGTAATGTATAAATAACTCAACGATTATTTTTAGCAGTGTCTGCTTATAAAATAAGAATTTGCAAATAAGCACCATGTTACAAAGAGCTGCAAGAATAATTAACTACAGTAATTATAAATTCTGTTCTGTGTATAAATACAAGTAATTCTATTAAATAAATGCTGCATCTTTCCCCATTACCTCCCTCCAAAGCACACACGTTTCATTAGTGCTGTCGAAAGAAATCAGTAAAATGAATCTTCATTTTATTTCGTATGTAATTGATTACAAACATTTTTTATACTACTGGTAGGTGTAAACGTGATTTCACACGCTAGATGCACTCGGTGAATGACTGAACAATTGTACAATGCTATAGAGACTGGATAGTGATGTTAAGCGTTTTACATTTCGTCAAAAGATTGCTAGATCTAGGACTTAATATTTAAACATTTGCATTATATTATAGGGTTGATTAGTTGAATCGATATTCGATCATTTTACGAGACAGTGAAGGGAATGTGTAAGAAAAGAGTATTCCAAACATCAGCTAGCAGTAAATGGAAACATAAACATAAACTATTATTTATATGTACAAGAATAAATTTTATTATAGTTTATAGAAATGTTGTGTTTTTAAATAACCAATGAATAGATTCGTAGTGGGGATGCACATCTCAGTCGCTCATGCTTCGGTGTTCTTACAGCCAAAATAATTCTTTGTCCCAAACTTTTACATACAAAAAGTGGTGTGTCGATTTTATTGAATTTATCGATCTTTTACAAGTATAAGTCTCCGTTCGTGCTTCTTTGTTTCACATTGGATGAGTGCCACGTTCACATTTAATACAGGAAGCAGCGATGAATACACTGTGTGTCATTCTCTAATGGCATTCGCATTACTTACAGCGACGATGTTATATTACAATCACTAATGCTTTCAGATTTCGATATTTTCAAGCGAAAGAATCGAGCTAACGCTAGTTCTATTTTACGATACTGGAAATAATTTCACCTGTTAGATCATTGCGATTACGTGAAGGGACGATAGGGAGATATTACAATCGTTACTTGTTTTATTATAGATGTACCTTAAAAGCAACAATTTTGTTAAATCATGTACACATTACATACTATCCACCATACTCCAATAACAAAACTAAATGTACTTTTCTGACAGCTCCTTTAACCATATACTGATGCTGTTCCAGCTTAGGAAGTACGAGCTGCATTACCGAATGGGGAAACGAACACAATGTACGGTGGAAATATTAAAGAAACATGGTATTAATCCCAACTTGGTGGGTTTTTTCTTGCTATGCTGTCGACTTATGGATGGATATATTATCGGAGACTGACTGCTACTGGTTCTTAATCTTTGCCTCATTACAGGAATGTAGAACAGCATAATCGAATCAATATCGTGAAAATCAAATAAGACAATGCTTCTTGATAGTAGATATGCATACTGACAAACTTGTCCATTTCTTTATGATAGTCACTTTCACTTTAAAAAAACCTTATAACTGAATCGCGCCAGATCTTTAAACTCCTTCAATAATGACCACCTGTTTGTTCTTGGTACACTTCAATAACATCGTCGTTTTCCATTTCCAGCTGAAAATATTAGAAAGCCATTAACTTCTACAGAACGATTAGAACTTTATAGAAATACATGTAATTCCCTAGGGATACAAATATCTCTTCTAGTACATGCTTTCTAGTAGTAGCGAAATCAACTTAAAAGGATGCTATACCTGCTTTGGTGTTTCGTCATCATTAATTCTTTTGCCATCAAAGAGAAACCTGAGGGATGTCATGGGAACTCCCTAGAGGAAAAACTTAGATGTAAATAGTCCTTTACTTTACCAGATTTAAATGAGAATGAACACTAACCACACGGTCACTGTAAGATTTCTTTAATTTGCCCATTTGGGTGGTCATCTTTACTCTAAAGTGAATTTCGTTGCTGTCCTAAAAACAGGAAAAGGCAGTGTTGACTGAGAAGAAGTGCCGAACTATAATCTAAACTGTTACTCGAGCTAGAAAGCTCTGCTTACATTTCCGACGACTTTTAGCTTGATGTACTCTGAATTCGCGTCGCCTGGACCGGCTTCGGGTTTTTGCTCCTAGTAAACGGAAGGTTAGACCAATAAGAGCGAAACTACGATTGTACATGTCGAGTTTGGCATGGACTTCGCGAGCGGTTTACCGGCACGAGCCAAACTCTTTAAAATTAGCTGACTTACCTGATTATCGGACATGGCAATTAATAAAGGGTAACAATTCTCGACCACGCGCCAGAACGGTAACCAAACACAAGCAGGCAATATGGCGCTACACTTTTGTCAGTTTCACAGCCTTCTGTACTAAAAATAAAAATTTTAACGGTTAGCCGACGTTCTCGGTTCGAAAAGGCATCAGTCCCGGACATAAACTGATATGGTCGCGACCACTCTTTTCGCCACTTGCTCTCTGTCTTCCCTGATGCGAACAATTTCGGCAAGCCGACCACGCGTTATATACATGCCCGCCTATTCGTTTATCTACCGCAATATCCTTCCTCCCCTTTCCTATCCTTCGTTAATCTATATAGCTACTTTAATGTTAATTCATTCACACTATCTCGATGAAATGAAATCCGAAAGCAGTCGCTAGTTTTAACCGCATAACCGTGGACATTCGGGTGACATGCTAAGCACAATAGTTTCTTACCCCGCATACAAGAGCTGGATATCCTCAAACTTTCACACGCGATCACTGCCCGTATTATTAAACTGTGCAACAGCTTGCTAACTTTACGAAGTACTTCAAACTCCTCGTTTATCGATGAGATAGAAGAATCCGCGGTGATCTTTCTACTGCGCTAGATATATAGGCGCTAGAGCACGCATAAAAAAGTGCAGACTCTTGTTCCATTGTCTACGAACACACCCGGCATCTAATGTTTATTTACATTTATTGACCAATTAGAAATTATTTCATTATTGAGTGAGACTTCTTTATGAAATTAATTTTATAGTAATAACATTACTCTTATTAATTTGACAAATAATTAGTTTCAACGTTGGTTTCTATAATGTTCTTCTTCAGAAGAACGACGCCATATCATCCAATCAGATAATTCAACAATGCGGCTTTCGCACGGCTCATTTCGGAACACTCTTATACTCGTTATGTTTAATTAAACAATAATACTATATAAAATCACGATGGATTATATATGTCTACGTGTTGTATAGTTATGATTGTGGAAAAATGAATTGAAAACAGTGTAAATAAAGTGGATTTATAGATTTCACTATACCTCCATCTACCTTTTATTGCCTTCTCTTGCGCATGGGGTGAGATTCTAAAAAGGGCTTTCTTCAATCTTCATAAAAGTTATCTGTAAACATTATTGGGAAACTTGAATTAGTAAATCTAAGAGTTCTCATATGTTATGCATTTTCGCAGCGCATATGATTAATTAGCTCTATTGCTATCGATTTCGATGGCAATTACGAAACTAACAATTGTACTGCCACACGAGGACGCGCCCGTACGGCGGTCTGGTCCACTCTCGTGACACCGTGGACGAGTTAAAGCACCTTGCAAATTCACTATAGATCGTTTAATCATAGTATGCCATTAATGTTGTGACGTGTTACATTTTTTAACCAAGTGTCCCATCGAACTGGCCGTGGAGATTGGATAGGAACGCGGCAATACCCAAGGTAAATTTAATCGGACTCCGAAGCATCCGTGTACTGTCGGCAAGTTTATTCTATAACTATCAATCTCAGAAGGTTAAGTGTTTAATTTTTCGTTTGTTCGATGTGCGGTCACGATGCACTTTTGAACTGTCAATCCTTTCATTCAAGAACTCATGTTTATTTACAAGAATACCACGAGAATTTCTTCCACACTACGCTCCTATCTGTTTCTTGGTTACTTTACGCTCGAGTCTACCATTCGTTAAAGTCACTCGGAGTAAGATATGATGTAAAATTCTTTAGAGTCTCGCAACCTTGACATCATGATAATCATTCAGTTTAATTATGGTATTGGCTAAGCATTTTCCTCGGCTTATCAAGTTCTCGTATAATTTAGTTGTATATAGGCTTGTAAGATTCTATAGAATGTACGCTTATAAAATCCCGTTAGCGTTACTCCGCGCACTTCGGACGGTGAATTTCAATGAATTTCATCACGGATAACTGATTTATCCCGTTCTTATATTCAACTTCAGGTCTGCTTCTCACGATTTTTTCGATGTGCATCTCGAATTAGATAGGAACTCGTATTAGAGCATGATTTTACATAAAGTTAGTCTGAGCGCACAAAATATTTGTAAATTATACTAATGTTTATTTCAATTCAGGGTGTTAAAATGATGCAAGATGAGGATATCGGTGGTCCTTTTACAAGGAACGTCTTTAAACAAGGCATAACAAGGGTATTACAGGTATGTCGTAAGAATTATACAATTTTTCAATTTATATACTTGTTATGTTGTATCTTGTTATATAATATATGTACAACTTGATGTTATAGATATATCAAAGATATTTGGATATATGGACACCACATGTAATATCAAGATGGGTATTCGCATTCTGTCTAGTAGTTATTTTTATTCTACGTGTATTCCTTTCACAGGCAAGTAATCGCATGGAATATTCTTTAAATTCATAAGATAAATTATCCATCGACAATATTCTAATCGTATCTTATTATTTTCCAGGGATGGTACATTGTCACATATGCACTAGGAATTTATCACTTGAATTTGTTCCTTGCATTCCTTACTCCAAAAATGGATCCTGCGATGGACTTTGACGGTGTGTTTACTTATCTCGATAAATAATAACAAAGAGTACAATTATTATTAATAGTATTATTGGTTCGCAGATGGAGAAGGTCCAGAGTTACCTACAAGATCTAACGAGGAGTTTAGGCCATTTATTAGAAGACTTCCTGAATTCAAGTTTTGGTATTCTGTGACGAAATCAACAGTTTTCGCCATATTTTGTACTTTATTTGACTGCTTCAATATACCAGTGTTCTGGCCCATACTTGTTATGTACTTCATAACACTATTTTGCATTACGATGAAGCGTCAAATAAAGGTAAGGATTATATTTCTTAATGCACAAGTTAGATTTAATATATTTCATAAGAATTTGACTAATTTTCAACTGTTTACTTTTAGCATATGATCAAATATAGATACCTGCCCTTTACCCATGGTAAACCAAAGTACCAGAACCACGAGGATACTTCGAGGTTAATACCGCCTAAGTGAATATGTGTGATGTATGTTTGGAGATGATGGGGTTGTATAAGTGTGTAGATGCCATTTTTCCGATCACACGACAAAACAAAAAAAAATAAGCATTCTTGCAATTGAGAACAGACAGGTTTTCTTTTCAATGTTATTGCGTATGACTACGATTATTGCCTTCTATAAGGACAGATTTACTCTATGCAAGGTGTAAACGCTGAAGTATAATGTTATATGGCATGTAAACTAAATCGTCTTAATATATTTGTATCATAAAATTTGTACAAAGTATTGATAGGGCTTGCATGAACGCGAACACGGTAATATGCACGATATTCAGTTTGTTAATGTAACTTAAATGATCATAAAATGTAAAGAAAAGTGACACGTGTATTCGACGTTCACAATACAGCCGAGTTTATTCCATGTGATAACAGTACGGTTTTTCCACGTACATTCCGCGTACTCTTTATACGCCCATCACAATATCTCTCTCTTTGTCTCTTCTTTTGTTTTTTACACCGAACTAGAATGATACGATTAAAATCACGAAACTTTCATGCTCAAGTGAATCAAATGAAACCTGTCAAGTATGAACTTTTAAAGTAGAGTGGCTGCTTATTTGGTGCATCGCTAGAGCTTTTGTTCTTTTGCTCAAGAGATAAGCGAATCCTTCCTACTCTATTGAATGTTTCGCATGAATGATAACTCTCAATCATTTTCGTCTTTGTTAACAGGCGTTATTACCACTGAAGTAATCATCGTGACAGCTTCAACAATCAATAGCTTTTTATTTCGCACTTCTGTTCTGTCGGAACCAAGCTTAAGTTTAAGCTTCCCAAGCGGAACTGTGTTCTTACATCGACCTCTCCCAATTATAATATAGTAGTACAGACATCGCAGTCAAGTTGGCAGGAATTAATGTGGCACTAAATCTTCAAATCATTGCAGCAGTTAATTAACGCGTTTAATCATAAATTTGATACACATGCATACTATGAATGCACAGTATAGACACCATTCGCATACATGGTAAAGTGTGTGTTATACTTTCTTTAGTGTAATACACCACTTTCGCAGAGACTTTAATGACGGAGTACGACAGAAATTATGTAATATTATAATACAGTATAATATTATATAATGTACATAATACTATAATATAATATGTATATGTATGAATGTAAGAAGGACCGCATACTCTTTCCGCAGTAAGCGGCACTAGATGCACTTTAGGATCGTAATTCATTTTGGTCCAGACACCATCAGTGCAGTCACTCCCCTTTTTTTTATTTCGTACATTTGCAAAAAAATCTATCCTATTAGAACATCCGAGTAAACCGCTTCTGTGAGTGCAAACCAATCTTTTGTGGATAGGTGATATTTGAATGAAGTATATTATAAAGAAATCAGAAGAGTGTGAAAATTTGTTAATAGGCGTCAATAATCAATGCTTCTTCCTTGATAAGAAGACTGTGATGAACTCAGAACCTTTTACAGTAATAGTAAATAATAAAGCGGTGCATGCATAGCGAAAGTTAGCTATTAAAAGATATGCGACTAGTAACTAAATCACGTGTCAAGAATTCTGAGGTGTCTCGGTTGCATTTTAATATCTGAAGATTTCGAGAAAGATAATTATCGCGTAAGAACAGTGTCTTTGTAAAAGTTACACTATTTTCATAAGCGATAGTGCCGTCGTCAGGTGGGTAGAGAGATTCATGTTGCGGAATGTCCATCAGACTATTGATTCTACGCTCTGTACATGTACGAAATGAAATAAAGAAGTACGTAACAGTAACAGTCGTAGCTCAGCCCCAACTCTTTCTACCTATATGATCCTAAATCATTAGTGGGCTTTCTACTGCTTAGCAATTGTTGCATCGTTCCTTGCGGCTTCCATTCCTACATGTACATTGTTCTTTACATCAGATATCATCGAGAATTTGAAAAATATATATAGAGCCTCATTTGATCGCGCAATAACGAAAGATGAAAACGTCTGAGAGATCAGGTACGATTTTTTTTGTTGAGTGCCTTCGTAATAACTAGCAAGTACACATGTATACATATCTGACATTCACATTTCCAAATGACAACGTAGATAATGTAATGACTTAACACCCACTTGACAAATGTAACAGTACATGCAAGGATTCTCGGCTTCGATAGTTTCGTACTCACCCAATTCACCGAGCGCACCATATTGTTTCCATATTCACATACATTCTTCATACGGAAGAGTACCATTGTAACAAGAATAACAACAACGCACACCATTCATCATTCATTATACTATTCGCAACAGGAAGTGCGTGTGGCCGAAATAGACAATGAAAAACGTGCCTTTGCGGCTAGCGAAGCTTACATCTTTTTTTTTTTCTTTTCCAGCATCCCAAACCCAGTCAAGGAAATATAAGGACACTCGTAGAACTCGCAAAAGAGAATCCTCCGTTCAAATATAGACCTTATTTTTCAATAAATCTGCCGTTCTTTCATAATCTCTAATTCCTTAATACCTGTCCAATCATACAAAACTAATCTGCGGTTCATCTTAAGAAGAAGCGACCTTTTCATCTTTAGCAAGCTTGCCGATGATCGCTCCCTTTTTCCCGATACTTGTTCGCAAATGAATTCATGACTCAATGACTTCCACAACTACCCTAACAAATTGCGCTGATATATAAATAATTGTTCATGCAGAATGAAATCGATAAAGGGGGGAACTGATAGGTCGAATGTTTATTTCACTTTACAAAGCTCCCGCGGAGCGCGCAATGTGCTGCGCGCTCGTCTCTCACTCGTTCGTTTCCTCCGAGATTGGCTTCTTCGACTTTTCAAGAAACGTCGTGGTAGCGTTTAAACCTATCACCGTGGTAGTCGTGGTCTCGCTCACCGTGGACTCCCTTTTTCTATACGGATTCGACGGCTGACCGAACAATCTGCAATTTATACAATTACATCCTACGAAAACTTATTCAGCCTAGAATAACAGCTCATCGCAGAGAAAACGAAAAAGGGATTGAAAATGCTGGCGACTGTTCCTCTTTCTACTTTTTCAGGGAGCAACGCTTGGCTGGCTCAGCGGAACACTTTCGGCGTGGCCTCTGAAATTGTGTTTGATCGATGAAAAATAATAGGAAACCACCCATATGCTGCCTCTCACGCGATTACTAAATCTATATTTTCTCCCATATTACGATTTTTCATACAAGAATCATTATATAATATTCGTACTATTCATCATATCCGATTATAATACAATCTATCCATACAATCTTAAGGGAAACTCTTTATCTCTGAAAAGCTTGACAAGAAGAATGGACCATGCGCGCGCGCAGATCAGATGGCAAAGCGAAAACCGGTTAAGATAACAACTGCTCCACATTGAACGAACCGGAAGATGCTATCTTGGACGGAAACTTTACAGACGTCGTTCTACGAGGCGATGCTAAATGGAGGAGCATAACAAGACGTAGATGTGCGAGGGGATAAGGCATAAAACTGGAGCTACTATTTCCGGCACGCGTCGAGGCAACGCATTGGACAGCTGGCACGTGAGAATGGCTTACCTCGTGCCAGCTGAAATCCACTTTAAACCTTATACTTTTTCATCTCGCGTTTCATCCGACTTTTTCCCAACGATATTAAAGAAAGAATGCAATACCTAATGCTCTCCGTTCTACAACGCGGCGACCAATTGTCATAGTATCTTCTGCCAGCCTCAAGTTCACGCGCTGTACTCCATCGTGAGAAATGATGCCTCACTGTATTCTGTACTTCTGTATTCAGGAAGCAGTAAAACAGCGCAACAAACAAACCCTGGGAAATAACATATTGTTTTGTTATCATTTAATTATGAAAGCACTGTATTTGTAATTCAATTATTTACGATGATTAAATTATATTAAATGATTTCCTGATAAAGTATTTGATTATTATGAAATGAATTTACCTGTGATGAAAGTAGAATAGCTCGAGCATATCCAAAAGCATTAGCAATTTGTCCTTCAGTTGGTCCAGCAAGCACTAGGATGTAAGTGACGCCTAGCAGTGGTATCAATACAAGCAAGGCTTTGCTGGCCTTTCGGTATTGTTGAGTCTCTACATTGTTCGCTGACCAGAGTTTCGTAATCAGTACCTGAAAGCATTTACCTATACAAATCACTATCTCCGTTAATGTTATCGACGTATGAATTTATAGGTCTAACAAGATATTAATTGAATTAACATGATTTATGGTGAATGTTTGTTTGCCAAGTTAACGAGTGGCTGGAAAGAGCTCCAGGATCATATAGGATCACACACTCATCACATTGTTACCGGAACGAATGGACGATTTGTTTGCACGAGCCTGTTACGAACCACCAACCACGAGAGAGGGCTTGTTTTGCAGAGATAAAACAAATATCCTGCCGGATTTTCAGAGAACACCAACCCAGCTTAGCATGAAATACATTTCATATTGTGCTTTTTGACTTTGAGTTATTAAAGTCTCTCTTAAAATTTCATACTATTTAATATAATGTAATATTATCTTTAATACTCACCCACATGATCATAAACAGGAATACAACATTTACTGCTAGAACTGCTATCGCTGGTGCTTGATAGAACCAATCGTAAGGATGAGGTCCCATCCATGGACAATGCTTCCATAGTGCAGCTTCCTACAGTGTTATACATGAAAATCATCAAAGCATGTTCAATGAAATTCTGGCCAGTGTTACCCCTAAATTATACTGTCGAAATCAACAAGTGGCGAGAGCTATAATCAAGTATGACATAGCATACTCTCTCCACGTATGAGAGTGGTATGTGATGTAATAGAGTTTCCAGGAATTCCAGACTACTCAGTGCGAATCACGTTCCTGGCACATCGGTAGTCAGCGTGGAAGGTTCAAGCTCAATGGAATTTTATCAGCGTTAAAGTAGGGTATCGCGTGCGCATGGAATTATTCAAATTCTCTGTTGGATGTTCGTGATAATTCTTGATATAGAATTTGTTTCTCAGTCCTTACCTGATTCTCTTGGCTGATGATAGTTTGATCCAGTAATTTTGCGATTGCCCACACTGCTATAACAACCAGTGGCATACCTAGAATTATATTGTTTGATTGTTTAAATGATTGTAATTGTGTTAAGATATATGAATTTATAGAAAGTAGTGATTAATTTTGATTTTGATTAATATTTTACTTACCCCAACCTATGACAATGCAAAGCTTCAATTTAATATTATCCCCGGTGAATGTTTTTACCACTAATAGATACAGGTACAATCCTGCAACATTCGATGAAGACTTTCCTATTACGAGCGCATATCTTTCCTCAAGTTGGAATTGATGAAAAGTTGGAATTACCTTCGACGAACATCCAGAAGAAATTAGTTAAGTGGAAGTAGTGTAAAATAGAGAACAAGGTCACGCAAGTTGGTATGGCGGTTGGCATCGAAGTCTGTAAAGTATAAAAAGTATTTGTTTGTAAACATAGTTTGTAGTTTGTTTGTAAATAGACTTTGTCAATGAAATTGTAATTAATTTGTTTCGTTGAGTAGAAACGTATATTTCCTTTGTCAAAGTATTCGTATTAGTGTAAATAATGTATGAAATGAAATATGTTTAAATCACCAAGTGCAGTGGTCAAGCAAAAGGGATTTTCATGTCCGCTGTATTCACCAATAGCAAACTAATATCCGGGATTTATTGAATTCACTATATTTCAGTAGGATTTCACGCTTCTCTAAATTTGATAATTGAAAATCTGAATATGATATGTTTGGACGCCAGCTTTTCAGCAACAAGTGGTGGTTCTATAGTTTGGCCTCTTTTCACTTTCCACTTCCTAGTTTGCACTACTTACTGTCCAATTAGTCTCATGCAAATATTGCCACCTTCTTCTAATCATTAATGAGTTTCCGAAAGCGAAGTATATATTCGAGAAACTTTAGCAGTAAGTTTCCTAAAGTTTAATCAGAGCTTACCTGCAAAGCTGTTGTCAGAATCCACATAAGATCCGCTATGATATAGCTGAACATCAGATTTGTGTGGATGTTGTTCCTCAAACATCTCAGCTCTCTGAAAGCCCCAATTACATATTGCTCAGGATGAAATTACATACCTAGAGAACAATAAACGTCATTCTCAATGGCAATTAGTGGTCTCATAGTAAATTTATACGTCAGGAACGGTTTGCGGCTGACATGTATACATAGCGCTGGCTGACCGCATACGAACCTATACTACTCGCACTCTCACTCACGTCAGTTCCCGTAGGAGAACTACATTTATGGTTCATTCGAGGCATCATTATATACCTTGTGTCTGGAATGTTTCATTATTTGCCATGCGTTTCTGCCAGGTAACAGTAATTCCTATTGGTGAATTACAGCATATAGCACATATTGTCTCTATTATATATGCTTTTAGTTTTATGTTATTATTAGATGCTTTTATATGAACTTGGTAATTATTAAAACTAGTTAAAAATAATGAATCAAAGGTGTAAAAGCCGGAATTGTACCAAAAATATTTGGAAACACTCTCCTGATTAACAGATTTCATCTGATTTGGACGGTATTTTCCAGGTTTTTCAGTTTTCCTGACTGTTTCAGAGGCTGAAATTTGGTGGAGAATGTTTTCCTATATCAAGGAAGAAGTGATATAAATTCCAGAGTCCTAGCTCAAAATTCATTTTTTCGCAAATTTTTGCATATGTACCCCTTCAAAAATTTTCGATTTTTCGAAGGTTCTGGGACTTTGGCCAATGCTTGATATTTCGATTGTTTAAGTATCAAAACGGATAGAAAACATGAAACCAGTGGCAGAAATGCCGGAATTGTACCGAAAACACATGAAAAACTGATCTTGAATAATTCATTTTCGTCTAATTCTGATGGTTTTCCCCATATTTTTCATACTTCCCAACATTTTCTGGGGCTGAAATTTGGTGGGAATTGTTTTCTTGCATCAAGGAAGAAGTGATATAAATTCCAGAGCCCTAGCTCAAAATTCATTTTTTCGCAAATTTTTCTGGGTATACCCCTTGACGAATTTTTGGCCCAAAAAATGAACTTTGACCTAGGGTTCTGGAATTTATACCACTGTTTCCTAGCTAAATACTGAATCGCTGCCTGAAATACCAGACCCTGAAACGATCGGGAAGGGTGTTTCAAAATTTTTAGATTTTTTTAACGTTCTGGGACTTTGACGAACGCTTGATAAATCGATTGTTTGAGTATCAAAACGACTAAAAAATAAAGAATCAGTGACGTAATTGTCAGAATGGTACCAAAAACACATGAAAAACCAATCTTGAATAATTAATTTTCGAGGTTTTCCCAATGTTTTTCATACATCGCGATATTTTCAAGGAAGAAATGATATAAATTCCAGAGCTCTACCTCAAAATGTATTTTAAAATTCAGATTTAAATCCGGAATCCTCCTAATTTCAACATTCGAAAGATTATAACTCAAGCAGGCGGGTTGGTTGCTTTATTATTTGCGGAGGGGAAAAAAAGCAGGCAGTAGACTAGGAAGGTGAAGTACGCAACTAAATAAAAGAAGGCTGATGCTGGGTTTGCTCCGGTTACTGCGTTGTTCCCAACAAAAGCTTGTGAATAACTGGGGCCTCGTCAAGCGTAATAACTCTAGCAACAACAGTAGAACGAACTTGAAACCAGGTTGTCCTTTTAAATTAGCTAAGAACCTTTTTACACTTTAATTAAACAAACGTACCATTATAATTTTCTTTCTAATTCTAGCAACTCAACACATCTCTTCCTAGAAATCTTAAAGTCTACTTGATCAATGAAGTGAAATCACGAATTTTCCAAGATTCTCAACTCTCAACCATGAAAGGGAAACAGCACTGCAGGAAGAGGCGTTTGCCAATACTAAATAATTAAAAATATTCGGGGACTCTATTCAGAATCACCCTTAAGGGAGGCTGTTTCAAAGGATGCAAATGAAGTCCATGGAGCCATTGAAAAGATGAACAATGTCTACATGAACGCATCCTTGTCTATGCACATGCAATTAAGTCGTTTATGAATACTTTCTATCATGGATAGAAAGCTGACATTCATAAATTCAATAAACATATCTTGGACACAGTTGTAATTATTATTACTCTGCCAGAGAAAGCCAGTACAATAATTATCAAAAAAAAAAAAGTCGTAGGCAGAACTTTTTTCCTATATTTAAATATATTGAACGAAGACTGGATCGATTGATGAGGTAATTCGATACCAGTGTATGACGAAGCTTTCATCATACCGTTGGATTATCATTGGAGGCTGTAAAGGGACTCATTACGGCTTCATCCCACATGCTCAGTAATATTTATCTCGAATAAAACAATAATATTTCAAGACTGGCTATTGTTATATGGCTATTATTATAATACATGAATTTAATTTGAATATCAGAACTATTTAAATGTCAATCATATATTCCATAATATAATAGATTATTTAAATAGTCCATTAAATGTATTATTAACTAAAAATAGAACTATTTAGTTAATTATATTATTAATCTAACGCTGCATGTACTTACTTATAATAGATGAAAATCGAGACTGCAACTACCAGGCTGAAAAGTGAGAGGCTGAAACCGACGTAGTAGAGCATCGTAGTGATTTCCACGCCTGCTTCATGTGTTAGTCGTCGTAAATCGTGGCAAAGACTATAATTTGAATAGCGGCTCCAAGTCCCATTGGGCCAACACCATCGAGTTGCATTTTCTGCAAATAGACAAAGTTTTTGAAGTCAATGATTTGAATTTCAAACATAATTTAAAGCTAATGTTAATAATATTCCAACGCTGACCAAGAGTTTATTTTATCATCAACGATATTTCCATGTTAAATGTCAAAAGGTTCGACCCTTTCTTCTGCTCTAGTTTCGCTAAGCGGAAAACTCGACAAAAGCTGGTCCTACGCAACGATGACTCTTTTCGATACGCACAGCAGCATTCTGTGCCACTCGATTTCATGAATAATTCATACCAACACGTAACCACTACTGTCGAGAATTTCGACGCTTTTCCAGCTCAATTTTTCAGTATTATGTAACTCGTAAGACCTTGAAAACAAGGACTTTTATAGTCGATTTATTAAAAGTAGAGCAATTGTTTCCATTAATCATAAATCAGAGAATTATTATTATTTATTCTTTATATTATGATTATTTAATATTGTATATAATAAACATATAAATAGAAAGTCTGTTGTAAGGAATTGGTACAATAAGTTTTCAAAGGAAGAACTTGTTGAAAAGTATCACGTCTTTCAGTCAGCTTTAGAATTTCGACGCTTTCCCAGCTCAATTTTTCAGCATTTTGTAACTCGTAAGACCTTGAAAACAAGGAGTTTTATAGTCGATTTATGAAAAGTAGAACAATTGTTTCCATTAATCATAAATCAGAGAATTATTATTATTTATTCTTTATATTATGATTATTTAATATTGTATATAATAAACATATAAATAGAAAGTCTGTTGTAAGGAATTCGTACAATAAGTTTTCAAAGGAAGAACTTGTTGAAAAGTATCACGTCTTTCAGTCAGCTTTAGTAAGAGGAGAGTGTCTCCTTGCTGAAAGGAGTCCCTCGACGATATTAATCGAAACTGGGAAGCGAGGCTGGTGACATTTAAATGCTGGGAATCAGAAGTGTCGACGCCAGAGACAACAACGTCTTACACAGCGCTAGAAATGCTATACTCGGTGATCCTAGAGAAATAGTCGAGTTCCTGTTGGAACGTAAAGGGCATCGGTCAAGCGTTGCATTATTCAAACTTGACCAGGAAAACTTGTCGTTCGAATCAATAAACTTGCTCACTTATACTTTGAATGAAATATATTTTTTAATTCGAATGGTCCATCTATGTGTGATAATCTTTGGAGTAATATCCAATGAAATTCTCTCATGTGAAATTCCTTAGATTCTCCTTGTAAAGGATGTTGAAATGCTCCGTCAGGAATAGAAGCTTTGTTAATCCTCCTTTGAGTAATTTTCAGCTTTGAGTAAGCCTGAATGATTAATGGATGGAAAGGAATTCATAATACAGAAGTCATCTTTCTAACATTCTCGTTTATCAGTAAATACATGAATCATCGTAAAGAGTATTACTTGTTGTTAATAAAGATTATTTGTCCAACAGATTTTCTCTGGAATTCCTATACGAATTTTCTGCCAGTAAAAAAAGAGATCAGTGATTGGTTCACTATTTTCGAAAATCGAGCAGGTGTTCGGGCAAACTGCATCAATTTAAATTACCATCGAACCCAGCGAGCTTTTTTGCGAAACTAGAGAAGCGTACCTATTAAAGTCTACATTGGTAAAAACTTGCACTCCGAAAAAGCCGACAGTTCTATGAAATTTACCGCTGGAGAAATTTAATTGGAATGTGGTGGAATTCCTCGTGAAAGGAATGTTATCTTTCATTCGAGCTACTCTGGAAATTCATAGGTAACAATATCGAATAAATGAATTATTGGATCACAGTCTGTTAATAAATTATATTGCAGAAAGAATAATGAAAGACTACATAATATAATATTTCCAATATATCTAAAATAACACTGATTAATAACTCGAATATTTCAAACAATTAAATTCAATATTAAATAAATGAATATGTACAGAAAATATTTCATAAATATCGAGACTATCGTTACATGGTTTTACGCTTGAACCAACCATAAGCCTTTCGTGAATGGTAGACGTGTCGTCGCTCTAGCAATCTCCTCGAGACGAGAGATGAAATATGGATCAGGTCGAGCTTCGCCCATTCTCCCTTGACTCGCCGCCAGAAACTTGTTTTCCCGTGGAAATTTTCCGATCAAATATGCAACCACTCTCGCACGAGTAAATCCTCGAAGGTTCCTAGTCGGTGGTCTCCTTGTAAAGTGCGAGCCAAGTCGTACAACAATTTTCTGATTTACCAAGAGTCTACTAAGTTTAGATACAATCCTTGAAACGAAGTTCAAGAGTTTGGCATTATTCAAGGTATTTCAGTGGTGTTGCGGACGAGATTTTAGAAGAGGATGATTATTTCCTCGGGCGAAGAGTACACAAAACTCCTTCGACGAGTTTGTTGTTTCTCGAACCGTAAGGACTCATCCTTTGCGTGCTTTTAGCGCACCGACACAATACTTCCGGGTCACGATTCTTCAAGAGGACGCTAATGATGTTTGAACAAAACAATGCACCTTTGAAGAAAGTTTCTTCATTCAGATATATTCTTGAAAATGATGAAATATATTCTTGTAAAAGTGAGAAATGAACTATGCTTAATTTATCTTGTAAATGAATATTAAGTCAGTGTTGGTAAAGTTTATGTATTCTTAAGATTTCTATTGTGAATTACTTTCTTAACTCCATTGTGTTTGTGTTCTCTAGGAAAGTAGCCTGATTAAAAATCTTTTATGAATCCCAGTACTGGTTCTGGTACACGGAAGCCAACATAGTTGGTCCAGCGCAGCAGCACCAGCACCAGCAGGAAATTAATAAAGTAAATGGAAGAGTGAACCAAAACACACCAGGATGGTTGGTTTGCTGTGTTATCGATTACGCGCTGAATTTCCGTTGCGGTGGAAATGCTTGAATTAAACGCTTCCCAGGCAAGCGTAATTCTGTGGTCCACTATTAATGCATTTCCGACGATCTCTACGCGACCTTTTCTACTCTAATTTCAACTCTGTCAGATAAAATTCATCATCAATATTATTGCATTGATTCAATTACGACATAAATAGAAATATTCACAACTCATCTAATAAATGAAACAAATAATATCCATAAAACATAAACATCTCGAAGTTTGTTTACAAAATGATAAAATTCCTAACAGGTTGAATAACAAATTTCCAAATGTTCTATGTGAGAACAGATGATTCATTTGAAATTCGAGATATCTGTGGTTTGATGATGCAGATGCTTTAGGAGAATTTGCACCTGTGGTAAACCCATAGCATATTGCTGTTCGCTGAGAATTCCTTACCGCAAGGATTCTGTCAGGTGATGCAAATCTTCATCGGTTCGGTGAGGAACGCGTACATCGTGTTTCCTGCTTGAATCGATATCGTACTAATGGATTAGGAAAACACATTGTTCACGAGTCGATGTGAGAGTTTCGATCGGCCATATCAATTCCGCTGGATGCGAATCCTGCCACTATGAGAGACTTCCAATGAATGCGGAGATGTCCTCTCGCATCGTCCATCTGCCTGTTTCACGTGGGCATGTGCCAATGATCGGAGCTCCCATTTAGAACGAACTACATTTCAAAGTCGATTAATCTCCCAGAAGCATCTATCTCGCTTTCTATTATTATCTTAACGCAGCATCATTCTCACCTATCTGGACCAATTTTTATTACAAGTTTAGGAAGTTTCAAATAATTTTAAAATAAAACTATCTTTCTTAATTTCTTTAATTATTCCTTTTTTGAAATTATTGATTGAAGTGATTTATCATTGCAATGCTATGATTTTATTAGATTGAACGATTCCCATTGAATTTCTAGGATTCTACTTCGTCTTTCTTTTAACGGAAGAATCACGAGGAAATCCTATTACGATTCGCTTGGGGACTTCAGATAAAAATGAGAGCAAGAATCTACTTGACGCGCGGTTGATTTTTAATAATACTTGATTCTTAAGAGATATGCAATAAGACTGGATCATTGATTTTTCAAGTGGTGAATCATTTCTGATTATTTAATATTTTCTTGTCTGACAGTATAACGAATGGAGAAGGTCGACGAAGTGAATGATATCCGTCGACAACATAATCCGCTTGGTCCATTTTAATTAGCAGGGTTCTACGCACACATTGGATCAATCAATCCTCAATAATGAATAAATACCTCATTGGACGCATTATGCGCGCATAGCTCGGAGTACGATTCCCTCAGCGGTATTACACGCGGTGATTAGTAAATACAATTGTACGTATTACCATTCAACTGTAATTTCTCTATCCCTTGGCTCAATAATCGCGTCATTGCCCTCTCAAATAAGCTTTACGATCCTCCTAATTGAAACTTATACGAATTTAATTCCTTCCAAATATTCCTCAATTCCTTCACTTATAAAACCACTCAATTTATAAATAATGAAACAAAGTCAAACAATTATATGATAATAAATGATCTAGAAGTAAATCCGTGAAATTATACATCGCTTTTATTGTAATGCTGTGGCAAAGCTTCAAATTACAATTCGTGATTCATTATATGAAAGCTTGGAAGAGAAATGACCAGCAAATGGTTGGAAACAGGAAATATGAATTCATGGTGAACCGCATTAATTTTACCAGGATCATTCATGCGAGGATAATTTTCATAGGGTCAATTTTCTAAAGTTGAGTGATGAAAGAATCTTAAAATGAATTTAGTAAAACGCAGCATCCAAAGGATTTCTTCTAATCTCAAGTGAGAAAAAGGGATTCTGACATAGAAGGATATCAATCGACGTTGAAAGGGAAAAGAGTGGAAATAGCTGGAGAAAAAAGAGAAATCTTTTGAGGCGGAGATAGGCTGGTGAAGGGTCGAGAATGGTGATTTGTAACGGTTGACCTGCAGGGGAGATTCGAAGCGATCGAGTGAACTTGCCAATGGACCATCGTATCTAGAACTTCCAGCTTAATCAAAGGCGTGATCGGATCTTTATCGTGGTGAAAGTGACAAATCGGCTACGATTATCCCAAACATCCTTTTTTTCACTCCATTTACTTTAAGATCATTTTGGTAAAGCGAATATTCGACAGGATATAATTAAATTTAATGATCTACTTGTTAGAATGAAGGAATACACATTGTTAGATGTTGGAATGACAGCTTTCCTATTACTCTAATTAATGACAATGCCGTCTGACATTTTCCAATTCATTAAAGACAACGCTCTGTTCGTTGAACGTTACAAATCGCACCTGCTATCTTCGCCTTTCATTCACAAATGTCACCATTTGTCAGAGAAAAGTAATCGTTCTTCCCTTGACAGGATTAATCTCGAACTGAAGCCTGCTAAAAGCATACGAAATTACTGAGAAAATCGTATGAGTTACCTAGGATTATTCCACTGGTTGGTCCATTGAAATTCTAATACGAAAGTTAGAACTTTAGTTTGACCAAGAGAATTTACATTCGACCTAGAAATCGACAGTGTTTTCGGAAAAGCGAAACCTTGTTTCGTTAGAAAGTTTCAAAAGCTGGATGCTTTTGAAAGTAAAGTGAACCTTGAATCGTCGTGCATTTATTCTCAAGGAATTCGAGGGAAAGACGAAATGCTGGGTAAGCTACTGTAATTGGCTTCGTTAATGAGAGCTTGGTAAGAATACTGGAAAGATTAAATTCAGCCAGAGGTGGCGTAATTGTCCTGTAAACTGTTAGCAGAGAAACCGAGTTGTCTGGCTGCGATATGTCTTATTCCCCTTACTGCCTTTATTCAAATTAATTTCATAAGTTTCTTTTGAAGCCACAAAAATTTATCTTCAAATTCATCGCTGTTATCTTAAATAGACTAATTTAATCTTAATTAATTCTATTTTAGAAATCATTGTATATCTCAATTTGACTTTGTCAATGACGAATCATTCGTATCAAAAACTTTCCCTATCAATCCAATCTGTCCAATGCAAACACCAGTGATCCCTACGCTATTATTTTCAGAGGCGAATTAATTTCTCCGTGAAAAGTCCTGGGGCACTTTGGTATCGCTGTCAGATATTGAGTTTTATTGTTCGTACTCTCTACTATCAGACTCCACTTCAAAAAACCTGTCACGCACCATTATATCATCGCTTTCATGATACGAATTCATGAAAATGTCAAGTTCTAGAAAGTACAATTTAAAAATTTAATTGCTGTTAAATCAGTGTTATATTAAAATTTACCAATATTTTAAATTCGATTTAATAGCTTTTAAAAATCAGTAATAAAATTATGATTAAGTCGTTTGGACTCTTGAACCTGAGAGGGAAGCACAGGTTTCCTGCAGGACTCATCTACCAACCCAAACTGAACTCAAAATCGATGCAGCTCCACTCTGAATTTTTTAATATCGCCGGGTTACAAGACTCGCAAGAGGTTCCTTCGCAATTCTCATTTCGCTAGTTTCAATGTCAAGTGAACATCAATAGACTTCACATTTCTCAAATATTACACTGTAATTAATCCTTTCATTTTCCTATTCTTTTCACGAAAACTACCATTTTTCCTAATAAAGAAACATAGTTATAAAGAATTCCTATTGCGTGTAACACTTTCGAAAGATTCATTGGTAATCTTCAGAGCTCTTCATTATAGGTTTTCATTACTCTTGGTTGGAACACAGTAGATGAGAGCAATTCCGTGCTAGCTCGAATAAATGGAAGGACGAAGTGGAGGAATTACAATTCCATTCCATAAATCTTCTAACACATTCTTCTTTTTCCTTTCGATCCTTGTTGGATATATTTTATCTATGATATTGCAAGTTTTTCAACATAGATTTTTCAAAAACTCTTCATGTTTGAAATAGCGTTCGTTCTTTGTAGGAAAATTCCCTGCTTCCATTTACAATAAATCTTGCATCCTGGCTGAGTTGCTTTCGCAAGGACATTGTCGGCGCGCTTGTTATTCCACTGCGAACGCGTCGGCATCGACGCACTCACACACACACACACACACACACACATAACGCGTGTACATATGCACAGGGGAGTAATAAATTTGCCGGTATTTCATTGGGCGTTAATTATTACGCCGACGCCGGCGGCTACGAGAACAGTGTGTTGACGTGTACGTGTGCCAGTATTTGAGTTTGTCAAACTATAGCCCTTTGCTAATTTCGTTGTTAACCTCGCCGTAGACTTTGCGATATGGGAAGCTGCGCTTTGCAATCTGATCGCTGCCAGAAATAGTATCAGATTCGCGCGTAAATTGTTGATAGAAAGTTCCAAGCTTTCTCTCTCACTCTGGTATTTTCTGGAAGCCTTGTAATATTTATTCTATTTTGAAGTTATTGAAATTTTAGTAATCATTTAAGTAATTGATTTTCTATTGATATTTTTGATTGCTCATATTTATTAAATGAATATTTTCTAGAGCAAAATTTATTCCTAAACATATAATGTTTATTTTATAATTAAACTAAAGCAACGAATAAAAAACTAGTCGGTATGTTGTTGGTAAATCCCATGAAATACATCGCACGGCGCCGAGATCAACACAGCACAGTTCACTTCTACTCGAATTACACTGTGCGTAAAATGTTTGAACCTGAAAAGCCGATCATGCGGAAGCCGCTCTTCATGGAATCGCCTCGTTAATTTAAAAGAACGGATTTTGTGTCGGTGATACCGTTCGCCGTACATTTAATCCGTTGCTGAAGGCGAATGAAACGCCACTGAATTCGTATTAAAATCAACATTTCGTGCAATGCAGATTTTGTCGTGAAATCGAGAGCAAATATTGAATAATACTTTACTGAAAGATTGAGTATTCAAAATCTGCTATCCAATTTCGACAGACTTTTTTTATTATATAATTCAGTTCCATGAATACTAAATTAAGCAATTTAATTTATTTTACTCTTTCTTTATAAAATAATGCAACGAAAATAAATATTAATTTAAAATCATACTCCTATAAAATAATATTAGTTGATTCAAGTAAATCTTATGTTCTTCAAACACTTTAGAATGTCTCAGTGGAAACACAAACATAAGGTGAATTGGATGCTCGAGTTCTATAACAAAGTCTCATTTATACTTTAAATATCTAGAGACACTTTAAGTTCCGTAGAAGAGTCGAGAGAAGTTGAAACTGACAGGCTAAACTCCAGTAATCACCAAGTGACCTTTCTTCCTTCTGTCAGATGCATAGCGAAGTCTTTAAGTATTTCATTCGTTACTTGCAGGACTATTTCACTTACTTGGAAAGATTCTCATTTTCTTACTTTCACTGACAGGAGAATATTATTGCAACGACAAAATATAGAAAGGAGAGTTTTGCGTGGGAAGTTTGATGGTCAGAAGTAGAAAAAGTCAATGAAGAATGAAATGGTGAAAGAGAGAAGAGGAAGAAAAAGAAGGATTGTTAAAGAGAGGAAATCCTAAGGGTGTCATTCGCATGGTAGAGAAAGTCGAGTAGGTGGACAAACGTCCAGAAGAAACACGCGGCAAGGATAAGAGGAGAAACTGACAGATGGTCTTATAAAGGTAGAAAAGGGGTGAGTGGAAATACCACAGAGAAAAAGAAGTCCTTTCGAATACCAGTAGATTTCTACTGGACCATCACTACTCGCTTTCGTATGGTTGTTATTTCTTTTCGCCACATCGAACGTGGACGAATGGATCTGATGTCCCAAGCCACTCAGAAACTTTCCAACCCTTCGACGTTATATTCCTATGATCGAATATGAAGTGACCTAGATTTTCCTTGTTTCTCTAGCATTCAATGTTGAATCAACAATTTTTGTTGAACCAACAATAACATCGAGATCCATTTGTTACAGTGAAAATAATTTGTCAAGTTTTACAAATGATTTAACAAATACTAGTTTGTTTTTAGTAAGTTTCTGATTTAATGATAAACTACTGACGATGTTTATTTATTAGATGTATTTGCTTGTCATGCTGAATCGATCGAACTATGACTATCCAAGTTTTCAGTGGATATAGAAAAAGTACGAAGGAGAGTGGAATCATAAATCATGTGTCCCAAGTTCCACAGAGTGGAAACTGTTTGGAGTGCACACGTTTCTTCGAGTTTCCCTGCCTTTTTTCCTCGTCTGACGTCGTCTTTCCCCAATGAAACTGAGTTACACAGCCATGCAATTTTCTCAGAGCCGTCAACGACGGAGCTGTGAACATTCTACTGAGCGAATGTTACCCGTCGACATTTCCCATCGCGCGACCATTGCAATTGGTTTCAGTGCGCGCTCGAGTTTTCTAACGATAAGAAGAATAATCTAGGTTGAAACATGACAGGTATACTTAGAACTCGATTGTTCTCTCTGTGTATGTTGTGATCATGCGCAAAAGCATTATTCTATCGCTACACTTGTTGAATTAAGCTACTTGTTGCTGACTTGTTGCCAATGTATTTCAAAAAGCTTGTTAAAATGTTCATTCCATTATAACGCAGACTTCCTGTTACACAAAGAACAAAGTATCACTCCAAAATATTATTGAACAAATATTACAAAAATACTCAAATTAAACACAATACTTTCGAGTCCATTCAAATATTATTCAACTCTTCAAATATTATCATTGTACTAAATAAAAAAAACGGGAGATTTAATGGTTAGGAATGAAAAGAATAGCTAGCGCGCGTAAGTAGTAAGGTCAACGATTAGTCAGACGGCCGGTGCTGCCGGCTGCGGGCGCAGTAGTTACAGTCTATCGATCAGCCAGCGGGACAGTAACATTGAATCAACAAGGGAGCCTGTGCAAATTCAATTAACTGTCCAGGCATTTCTTATCGTCGTAATGCAATCTACCGTAACGTGGCAACGCCAAGTATCGTTCATTTCTAGTCTGCAATGAATTCTCTCTTTCATTTGCACGCAACTACATAAAAAGAATTCTTGTTTGTATTATCTACAATGTTCCAGTTCGTATCTTATCTAATCGTAAACCATCAAGGAAAATCAGTGCACCCTAGCTTTTGTTTCGTGATCGAAACCGGGGATTCGATTTCGAAGAGAATCACAGAAATATGACACCGATAACGTTGAGAGACTCGGTTACTCTCAGTTGGTGATAAAATGTAGCGATAGAGTGCGAGTGAAATTCGAGATATCGTTTAGTCGACTGCTAATGGTAGCATACAACGATAGAAGAGAACTATGTAGTTAATGGGATATCCTTGTCATTGATCAAATGGACCAATAGCGAAGCTGTTAAACATAATAATTTTATTGATCCTTAATAAATTCGTTCTTTTATATAATTAAAAGTCATAAGAATAAATTCTAAAACTAGTTTTTCACTTTTAATAATAAATTGGAAGTTTGTAGATAGCAGTAATTATTGAATACGAATTCATTGGAAGCATTGGATCACATAGCAATTAATTACAGGTGGGATCAAAGGTAGCAGTGAACGGTGGTTACGATTGTACGCGCTATGATGACTGAGTCTGATGGCAAATTGCTGGAAAGCTCCATTCACTTCGCCGTGAACGAACTCGTGTGAATCGAGGGTGGTTTTACTTCGAACCTTTAAATGATATCAGATCCTTGCGAAAAGGTTCGTGGGATAATAATTTGAGAGAACGTTCGGTAGAAATGGTCCTCCGGGCGTTGCTTCGAAGAAGAAGAAAAAATCGGTCGAGGGAGAAAAAAGGGGCCAAATGGACCTTCCAACCTTTTGTCCAGCTGAGACGCCCAATTAATGTCATCACCCTCTTTTTTTCCTACCGGTGATAGAAGTATGCGGTGATAAAAGGGCGTCGACGAATATTCGAAATGACGTAAAAGCCATTATTAACCATCCTTTCTGTCCTGTTGATTCTCGCTCGGGAATAAAACTGACAGCACCGCTTCTACGTGCTTCGGAGGAATTATGAAATTCGTGGCACATGAAAAGCGACGTGTATGAACTACCACCGACGACAAATTGACTCTCGCTTGTAATATCGACAATTCAATACACATTGAAATCAAGGTGATTAATCAACGAGACTAATTACAGTCGTTCTCATTAGGAAGCTTGAATGAGTAAGAAGAGGGGTTTGAATAAGTAAGAAAGACAGAAGGGGACATTTAGAAGAAAGTTGCCATTTATCTTAGACAAAATGAGGAAAAAGAGATTAAGGATAAGAAAAGGCTGATGTTTATTCAGCCGTAAAATGAGTACTAATCATATTTCTAAATGAGAATTCTGCACGATATACTAGGATTACCTTAACGCTTATATTCCAACGGAGAGAAAGTTTTAATACCTGAGAGAGAGAGAGAGAGAGAGCTATGGTAGTTGCGCAAACTCTCCCTAATTGCACTATGGGGAGAGGAAAGAGGAGTTTCCCAGAGCTATTAAAATAAATAGACATCGATTGTCATACAATTCAAGTTCCAACGATCGATCTGGCACAATGAAGGGAATTTGTAGCAGAGCCGTTCGCTGGACAACATAATTAATTTCGGTGAAATATTTTAATTAAAGTTGAAAGCACCCAACCTTGACGCGTCTGAATATATTGTGAATATAATAAAAAGCGGAGCTTGCTGAGAAAATTGTACTATTATTTCGCGAGACAACGAGTTACTGTTATAGTATTACATACTTTCCGGAAGTGAGATGAAGAATCGTGGATAATAATACGCCATTATTATCGCAGCCACCAGAAACTTTTCATGCATTTTCCCAGCATATTCTCTTGAAGGACAATCAATTATTAACGGTGCAAGTCAATTTAGAAGCATCTAATGATTTAGTAGAAAAATACTCTGACAAATGCAAGTTGTTAGAAATGATGTTTGATAAATGAAAGTATAATTCATCCACTGTAAATAATGAGTGAAATTTCTTGGATATTAATTTGCAAGCTTTCCTCGCCGGAGAGTTTTAGTTGGAGGATAAGAGAAATAAAGATGAAATGTTTTTCTTCCTAGGAAAAATATACAATATTCTTTTCTTTTCCTATGGTTTGTTCAACGAATAATATTACGCTTTTGGAATTATCAACGTTGAAATATCATTATTACATTTATATTTCTTTAATCAAAAGTGACAAAATCCTGATGAAAATCTTTATCTTAATAAATGAAATGTCAAAGGTGAATCTGTGATTTTAATCCTCGTATAAGTCAGCAAATGGCAACCACCGAATAAATAATGAGAGGACCGCTTTAGACTTGCGATGACGCTTAACTGACGCCCGAGAGCTTAATTAAGTTTCTCAGTCGCTAAATTTACCAAGTACACGAAACAACGGTCGAGGTTCGAGTGAAACTACTAACGTCGACAGTAGGTCGAAAATCCACTTTTAATCAGGAAATATAAAGGAGCGTTTCCAGGTGGCGAAGGAAACAAGGGTGGAAAGCACTTTCAAGGATGATGAAGGAAATATCCTGGATAAAAAAGGAATCCTTATAAGTGCTTTCATTAGTTACGTATATTGTCAGCATTCTCATTGTCAAAATGATCAGCAATGATTCAGCATTCTTAACACTTATTTCCTTTCTTATCCTGTCAAGTAAAATGACTGAGTCATCCAATTAACTGGATAAAAAAAAAAAAGATTCTCCTAGCACTCATCCAAGCATGGTGGCAATTTCCAAGGGAATTATCCTCTAAGAATTACCTTCTGCATACAAAGTACTTGGACAGACAAATTCCTAGGATAAGAAGCAGAATAAGAAGAGTAGTGGAAGTGGAAATGAGAACAAACAAGATCATGGCGTCCACGGGTGTTAAGCTCCACCCTTTTATTCCCATAACACACCTGGGTGTTTCAGGTAACATGTATATATATATATATATATATGTGGATTGTATTTCGAGAATCCGAGATTCTCTACTATCCAGCTTAAACCAACTGGTATATTAAATTCATAGGACTTCCGATTGCAAGGTTATACTGTGCCGGAAGCATGAATACCAAAGGGTCGAAAAGCACTCGATCCAATTAAGCACAGGAAATATATTCCTCTCTACGTATTTACCAATGTATTAACATTGTAAATTCCAGTTCATGGACAGGTAAGTTATCCTTTTAAATTCCTGGCACAAGTTTATATTGCATACCAGAAACATTGAAATATCATACAAGAAAGTTAAATTTTAATTCTAAGATTTAATTATTAATAGTACAAAAAAGCCTTGATGTATTTATATTTCATAACTTGACCTTTTCGAATGAGAACATCTCGAAGCACGTTTCTGACAAGGACAAACCGTGGATTCCAAGGGAATCCGCAAAAATATTCGCGGGACATGTCTCGCGGTTCAACTGACAGTTTTTACGAGGAAGGAAATCTGTCTAGCACCTGTAAAAAAAAGTGCATTCTGACAGTGGTGGAATTGCCAGAGGGAATTTGGTCGAGCGGCAAACCACATGAAAGACATTCTTGTAAGAACAGACTTAACGAGAGAGCGTTTTCTACGAGTTGAAACGTGATTAGTTCATTAGAAACCTTGGGTTAAAGGGTGTGCCACATGGCTTTAGAAAGAACGTCATTTAAAGAAGAGTCTGAAATCATTAACTCTATTTTATTCTAGTACAATTAGAAATAAATGGAAAACCTTTCAGTAGATTCACAATCGATCGAATGATTTAAAATTAGTAGTTCATCATTTTGAAAATAGTATATTTGAAGGATGAAAAAGTCTGATTTAAGAGCTCGTTGGTGGAAATAGTAATATCGAAGTGTCGTGTTAAAGGCACTTTGAAAGGTGTGACAGCAGTCAATGGTTGGAGATAGGTGCTCGAATCGGGAGCCATACTGTTTCTCTCCCTCTCTCTTTCACACTGGACTCTATGTCCCGTTCCTTTTTTCCTCCACCCCCCCCCTTTTTTTTTTCTTTTCGAGCATCGGTCGATCATCGAACAAACGGGGATTCCTGGTTACCAAGCTGCCACTGTGCTCTAAACTGTTCAATCGATTCTGTGGTCGCTTTTTGCATTCGAAACCCACGCAATTCGTTTCTAGGATATTTCTTATAACGCATCCTTTTGACTTTTTCATATATTGCTGCTTGAAATTAGAATTCAGACAAACTCCTGCTGCTAGATGATGGAAAGCCAAGTACAAAGTTGAGAGGAAGGTTGATTAAAAAGGAAAAGTTCACCCTTTAACTTTCCGACGGTTGTCGGAAGTAGTTCAGTCTGAGGAAGCTTGGTGACTCTTTGATATTTCTCTTTTATGATACTCTTTTTTTTTTAGTAAAGGGAATTTTTCATAATAATTAAATAGAATTAAATCTTATAGATTTTTTATGAATCATTCTTATATTAGATCAGTTTTTCGTATGGAAATGATTATATGAAATGTATGAAAGTTCAGGTCAGAATATTAGTACTAGTGTGTTGCAATTACCATGTGTAGGCGATTTATGGAGGCACATCTGGAGCAGAGATTAAAGTAATCACACCACTCGAGGGAATACGGAATACCAGTAGCAACCTGTATTCTATCATCGAAGCAACCGTAGAGGGTCAACCAATCTGTCTCGTAATGAACTATAATCCAAAGTCATTTAATTATTGTCCAGAATCTGATATATCATAATTTTAAATCCGCTTCGTAGCTCATCGTTTCAGTCGTCGAGACAAAGCTTGGAAACTCGTTGTCCGATAAAAACACGGACGTCCAATTAAATTTCTTTCTACAAAAGGTAATGGGAAACATCAGTTTCCGTTTGGTAAACTGTGTTGGAAAACAGTTCATCTGTTCTATATTATCTATAAAGACTTTTTTCATAGAGAAAGATTTTGATGTTTGAACTTTGTATAATTATGTTTTTGATTATTTGATATTCATTTAATCGGTTGGGATAATTTATTATTTTTTAAAGTGATAAGAAAGAATGTTCGATGCTTCAATAGGAATGTGAGGATCGATCGATTCCCGATTGAGGAGCTGCGATAAGACATAAATCCAATTACGATCAACATCCTCCCGGCAACGACATATTGATGTCTTTCAAGGACAAGTTGCAATTCAATTTTTACTCTTCGCCCCTTCGAACATGTTACCCTAACACGTGTCATCGATTTCAGTATACTTGAAATGTCTTCGTATCTCTTACAATAGAATTCCAAAAGAATTTCTATTCTTTAAATAAAATACTACCTAAAACTATTCACAGTTACTACAGAATAAAGTTTCTACTAGGAAAAGTCAAAGTGAAACAAGTCCGTTTGGAAGATCGACGAAACTTTCCAAGTATTCTTTGAAGGACTATGAAAATTCACAGGGTCAGGAAAATTCCTTTTGTGTGTTTGGAGGTGAATTACCTGAATGTCTTCACACAGAAAATTGAGGGGGTACACTGGCAAAATTTCGAAACTTCTTCAAATTTTTACATATTCTACATTACTGTCAGACACGTACACACACTTTCCTAGTACTTGGAAAACTAAGGATGTTTCCCCTCTCGTAGCAATATGTGACAGCTAACTTTTTCTGTTAAAGGGACTTTCATAATTCCAAGAGACTGGAACGCAGTCTGGAAAAAGGAAAAACTTGAATATTTTCATATGACAAGAAAGGAATTCAAGCTTTCATGCAAGCTTATATGTTCTTTATGGTTCATCGATGAGAAGAACAAAAGTTCGAGATGTTCCAGGCGTAGTCCTGGAACTAACTTATTGGCAGGACTTAATTGACCACGTTGATCTAATTATACCTCCAACTTTCCGAACACGCCTGTCGCGATAAATCGTCAATCTATTTACCGTCGTCTCACGAGAGACTAATTAAGCTTGGTACAAGCAAAATCATCCAAGTTACGATAACACGGGTAATATTCGATCACTACTTTCCTCTTCGAACTTTGCCAATCAACCAATCATATTAGAATCGAAGTTCTGAAATATTCAGCTGATTTTCATAGATTTCACTAATTATCGAAGTCCACTTATACTTCATCTTAGCATGTCCCAATTTCTACACCTTCCATTTTCAATATCGGTGTACTCAATAATCTCAAAAGCTAGGATCTTACCAAGCACTCTTCGTTTACCACGTACACACGTGTCAAGGCTTATTGCTGAAGCCTTTGGAATTTTCATTCTCAATTTCTACCTTCAACCTACCACGAACTATGTAAAACCAAAAATCTACCACTTTATTTCCTTCCCTTATACGAAGTTTCTTATAGAAAATATGAAAATCCATGGTGAAAAAAAAGAGATATTCGACAGCATACGAATATTTGCTTACGTGACAATCATAAGGAAACAGTGCAGGCAAGATTTAACCGAGCGCATTTCGAGACGTCAAGGATGCCGACGAACGAGGAAATTGCGGGCTTCGTATTATCGAATTCAAATCACGGCTTTCCTCGTGGGAATCCGCACCCCCATTGAAATTCAACGATCGATCCTGAAAGCCTCTCAACCCTCTTTGAAACATTAGCCAAACCTCCTCGTTCCTCGTACTTCTATACTCAAAGGTGTAAATGTGTTTCTACTCTCTTCACCCCATGGATAACAAGCTTGGCTGGAAAAGTCACTCACTTAATTGTTCCTGACAAGGAATATAAAATAGGACTTAAAAAAAATCCCTTTACAAAATAAGAGATATAATATATTTCTGGAATATTAAAGTAGATATTTTAGTATTGACATTTTATATGGGATACTTTTCTATTAGTAGATACTTTTGACTCGATATTTGGAACGAGTAAAGAGTCTCTGCACCCCATGGATAACAAGCTTGGCAGGAAAAGTCACTCACTTAATTGTTCCTGACAAGGAATATAAAATAGGACTTAAAAAAATCCCTTTACAAAATAAGAGATATAATATATTTCTGGAATATTAAAGTAGATATTTTAATATTGACATTTTATATGAGATACTTTTCTATTGGAAGATACTTTTGACTCGATATTTGGAACGAGTAAAGAGTCTCTGCACCCCATGGATAACAAGCTTGGCAGGAAAAATCACTCACTTAATTGTTCCTGACAAGGAATATAAAATAGGACTTAAAAAAAATCTCTTTATAAAATAAGAGATATAATATATTTCTGGAATATTAAAGTAGATATTTTAATATTGACATTTTATGTGAGATACTTTTCTATTGGAAGATACTTTTGACTCGATATTTGGAACGAGTAAAGATACACTGAGAGTTACAGAAACAGTCAACGAATAATATTGCTGATAGGCATAAACTAGGATTACTAGAATACCATACCCATATATTTTCTTGTCAGGGAAAACTGGAGATATCGCATCGAAGGATTCTATCGAGTTTATACAGTTCTTTGAATTATTTATAAAACTCGGTATTGCCGAGGAAAGTTAATAGGAGTGGAAAGGGTCTGCTTTAAAAGCGACCCGATTCCCAAGCTTCCCCATAAAGGGAATGGGATCCTCGAAGATATCCGTGCATCCCAGCTCAACTAACACTCTAAACAAAGCTCACTTATCGTATCACATGTGTGGTTATATATGTAAACCTTGAAGAATTTAGTCCCCAATTATAGGTTGGTCTGTTCTGGCATCGAAAGCTAAGCAAATAAAGTGGTTTACCTGGCAAAATAAGCAAATGGCGTTGCTTTTGCTTTCGAAGGGAGCAATCTGCATGAAAGACAGACATTTCACGCAGACACGCCCACTGTTGAAAGCACTCGAATACTAGTAAATGTTGGCACAGAGCCACCTTGAAAGCTATCTGTCCGAACGAACTGAAACACCCTTGCATTTCGAGGATCGTTCTCAACGCTAGAATGCTCCTCGTTTTAAACCTAGCAGTAGAAACGGATGTTTGGATTTTCTATTTCGTCGAGGAGGAATATGAGTGATAAAAGTAAGATGTGGTAATTGAGATAATAAATAGAGGAAATATTAATAACTTGACTTTTTTGGTATAATTCTGCGAATTATGTCACTGATGCCGTGTTTTTTATTCGTTTGGATACTCAAATAATTGATTTATCAAGTATTTGTTAAAGTCTGAGAAGCTTTGAAAAATCGAAAATTTTTTAACCACCCTTCCCGATCGTTTCAGGGTCTGGTATTTCAGGCAGTGATTCAGAATTTAGCTAGGAAACAGTGGTATAAATTCCAGAACCCTAGGTCAAAGTTCATTTTTTGGCCGAAAAATTCGTCAAGGGGTATACCCAGAAAAATTTGTGAAAAAATGAATTTTGAGCTAGGGCTCTGGAATTTATATCACTTCTTCCTTGATGCAAGAAAACAATTCCCACCAAATTTCAGCCCCAGAAAATGTTGGGAAGTATGAAAAATATGGGGAAAACCATCAGAATTAGACGAAAATGAATTATTCAGGATCGGTTTTCCATGTGTTTTCAATATAATTCCGGCATTTCTGCCACTGGTTTTATGTTTTCTTTCCGTTTTGATACTCAAACAATCGAAAAATCAAGCGTTCGTCAAAGTCCCAGAACCTTCGAAAAATCGAAAATTTTTGAAGGGGTACATATGCAAAAATTTGCGAAAAAATGAATTTTGAGCTAGGGCTCTGGAATTTATATCACTTCTTCCTTGATGCAAGAAAACATTCTCCACCAAATTTCAGCTCCAGAAAATATCAGGAAGATTAAAAAACATGGAAAATCCCTGCTAAATTAGGACAATTCGATTACTGAAGTGGACATTTCCGTGTGTTTTCGATACAATTCCGACTGTTATACCACTGATTGTTTATTTTCTACCCATTTTAATATCCACACAATCAATTTATGACCTTTTCGAACAAGATAGAAAATGTCCATTAATACCAACGTGACAGACTGACAGAAAACGCGTGTTAATATAAAAGCAAAATATGAAAAGAAAAGAAGAAAATGCTAACAAGATCAACCGGTTACCGCAAGTCAGGCTTTCAGTCGATCGTTACGCGACGTTAATGCAATTCGAGCTTAAACAGAGCAGCGTCCTGCATCCTTACTTTCATAATTAACTAGAAAGTGCTCGCTTCCTCTCGTCCCATTACCCTCTTCCTTTAATTAGAAAGAAAATCTTCGACCTTTCATGCATCATCATCTTGTCAGCGATAATAATCACTTTAAAAATAACAACACTAGTCCCTGATTGATTTTACATTACCAAGAAATGAAATGATTGACAGAGAATATTTCATAAATATATCCACAAAAAGTCACTGAGTAAAATCTCTACTAAGAACAGCATCGTTTGGTGAATCAGATCCGAAAAGATAAACACAGTCTGGCTAAGGCACATTTCACTGGAACTGATATCTGATACTCTTGCGAAATCCACCAGTGAATACACGTCTGGTAGTCAAGAATCATGATCATTAAAGTTAGCCTTCTAACAACCATACGATTTCCGTCAAACTATCTTCACTGAGTCAGCTGGGATCGTTTGAAATTTCCTTTTGCTTGTGAGAAGCGAGTCTCGCAATTCGAACGTGTCTGGCATGTCTGTTTTACTGACACACAGCATCCTCAGGTTTGCTTCGAACATCGACAATGCTACGAATTGACGCCAGACATTTTGTCCGCTCTATGCTGGATCAACTCGCTGGCTGGTTGGCTAGTTCATTGAAGTACCAGGTGCTCTAATTAGCAGTGCACTGCCACGGTGATTAACGTAGCCCCCGAATGCCCGAGTTAGAAGTACTCTACTAACAATAAAATCCAGACGATCTCTACGATCTCGAATGCAGTATTCCAGCATCCCTAAACCATTACGGACCACTAAAACTAGATTCTCGTCTGGAATCAGAACGACTTCAACAGAGAATCCAATAGAGAGAGAGAGAGAGAAAAAGAAGGGGGAGGGGAGAGGGAAAAATTGTGCTTTATTGAACGATGAGATATTCGTTCCAAATGATAATTGCCTATAATACGAAGCGAAGCAATGCCAATTACACGGGATTAAATCATTCAGTTAAATGTAAAATATTTCCTTGGATATTCCATAGCCAACGGGAGGAAGAGAAGGTGGATGCCCGCGAGGCGAATGTGAAATGTGATTGTGTAATAAAAACTCCCTTTTTTCCAGTCGATAGTAGATCACATAACGAGCAGTAATCCGATATGAAGTGAACGGCAATTAATTACCAGTTATATGATTTAACAGTTTGACTCAGAGAAACATTGATACATTTAGTATTATTGAATTAATATCGTATTTAAAAAATTCCTTCTCCTTGTTTACAATGAAAAAAGGCTGTGAAATACTTGGGACTTTTATTCTGAATTCTCGCTAAGCTGTTTGACTCAGAGGACCTTTCAATGTGGAGTATTCTCTTTGACTTTGTTATACGCCAAGTATGTTTCCACGCAAGCTGACATTCGTTCGTGATTGGTGGCACGAATTAATTAGATTTCCAATGGTCTAATAAAGTAAAGGAGGCTGTCATAGTCAGGTATCAATGATATCAGGCTTGGCATATGCATATTCAAAACTGCCCGGGTAATCGACTCGTCAGACGAATAATCGAATGCTGCTGCTCGGTTTAACACTGTTAATACCCCATGAAGCGTTCCAGTAATGGCTGACGCACACGTACGCTTTCCACTGAGCGCTCGTATAATTCCCGGCAACGCCTTTCGCATTGCGAGCTATTTGATAGTGCGTCGTAGATTTCCATAGAGGCTTTTCTGCTTCGATAAAAAGGGTGGAAAAATTGTCATTGGAAAGAGACAGAATTAGAAATGATAGGATCTAATATATCTTTCTATTGTGTTCAGGTTTTTTTTTTTCACTTAGACCACTGTGGAGCAAATGATTGTGGTTGTAATAGAATGCTATGAGGGTTTGAATGATAGTATAAGATTGGAAATGATCTTTTCTTCTTTTATGGCAAGAGAATCTTTTGAATTATTTCAACCCTTCATTCATCATTCTTTTATTTATGAAATTTATATCTAGCAATAATTACTATCAATACTGCTTGATATTGATTTGATAAGGTAAGTTTGTAAATTGTATCGATGATAGTTACTATTATAACTCGCCTCAACAGGATAAACGACTGAATGACTAAACGATCGAGTATACTGGTAGTAATTTACTGATGGTCCATGACTCTCTCGTTCTTCCATGCAACACTAATTTCCGCTTCGAGTGATCGCCGAGGCCATCAATTTCCCGCGTGGAATATTGACACAGAGAATATTACAATATAGAACGAATCTTGAAAAATGTAATAAATAGAAATCCTTTATAAATTCTTGGTAGATAAGTTGCCTTGATAGAAATATTGAATCTATTGTGTTCTACTACGTTGTAGATCAAAGCTTCAAAAATCCATGCACAGTAGGAAAGGTTCGACTGAGATAAGTTGCGTTCGATGAACAGGAAATTCGATCTCATCCACAAGAGAAATCCTTTGAATCGAAGGTGAAGGCATTGTGCATCAACGTACACACAGTTACAATCATTCGGTCTCGAGTATATCATACACTTTCAAGTAGAATGAACATACAGAGTGTCTGGCAATGGCCGATAAAATGTCGAGAGGACTTCCCTTCAAAAGTAGAATACGAAGGTATCGTTACAGCCAATTCAAAGCCACACCGTATCAACATTCGACCCATTTCTCAAAGGATACACGATAAATCGAATATACAAGACTCGTAATTTCCGCTTTTCAAATTTACTATAAAATCAATAGAATTTCATGAAGAAAACTAATATCAAAGTTCATATATCAATTGCTTCCCCTTTAATATCGACAGTCTGTTCTTATCATAGTAGAACCATTTCCAGGACTTCGAATCTTACTTTCATCAGACACCACACCTTTCCCTTTATTACTTGCACTCGCAATCACAAGTTCTCTTATTGTAACACGAGCTTTCATTAAGCTAATGAGAAACTGACACTTTTGAATGACCATAATAAATTATTTAGCCAGTAATAATAAACTACGTGTTTCACAAAGAAACTAAATCATAATAATATATAATTTACAAGTAGCACATTGGAAATAACACTTGGCATACTTGGTAAAGTGTTCCGAAAGTACGTACAGTAATTACACTATAATGCGCGAGGCAAACGCTTAAATATTGACAGCTGTTTGTACAGATCGAGTTGTTGAAGTACTCCGATAAGTAGAGCAAAGGGAGTTTATAGGAGTAGAAGGAAAATATTATTCTTCCGTTGCAAGTGGATTGTGTAAAGTATTGTCCGATCAAGGATCTCTGAGTTCCTATTATGAACATTAAAGCAATAGGGGATGTGCTAATATCTGAATGTTTAAACGAATGCTATTATCGATAAAAAGGTGGAAGTTGAACCAGGTATGATTATTCCATTTCTATGAAACTTGCCAGAGAGAATTCTTGAATGTTATTTACCAAGATAAAAACGTTGAAAAAGCATTGATGAGGATTTAATAAAAGGAAAGTTTATGTTCTCTGATATTAGGTGGCAGGTTTAATACTTCGAGCAATCATTGAAAGACTTGTCAAGATAGTAAAAGAGAAAAGTTACTTACGACTGCTGTCATAACGAATTCCGTTTAGCTCCTCGAAACAGTGCAAAGTGGCGAGAGTCCCTGGAGGAGTCCTGAGCCAGCACATCACCGAATCCCAATCGACACCGCATCCTAACAACTCTCCTTTCTTGCTTTCCGCTTCCAACAATTCTTCATGTTTCCGTTGAAGACACAGAAGTTCTGGCAAAGAGTTATTCAACTCGTTGATATAATTCAAGCCATGTCGCACGTAGTTCACATCATCCGTGATATTCATTGGAAACCAAGCCATTTCCAATACTTCTTTTTTAGGAGAAATTGTGATGATAATAATGATTCTTCTTAAATGAGTCTCAAGCTGTCTATTTACGACAGTAATACAAGTAGCACTCAAGACAAGAAGATCCAAATCCCTTTGGTCCTTTCCTTGACACGTGGTCGTCGATCTTCCTGTAATCCCTTTGCCAGGACCTTGGCCAGGAAGTCTTAACAATCTATCCTTTCAACGATCAATTTAATAAATCCTTTGTTTCGTGATAGATTTTATTCCTGATAATAGGTAAATTGAAGAGCTTTTTCTCCCTTGAAGATCTTTTTCTCTCGAAAGGATAATATTGATTTCAAGTATCAAGCTTTTGGCACGTAAACACGTACTTAATCTTGACGAGCTGTGTGAAAGCTAGGCCCTTAACATCCGGAATCTCTCTCTCTCTCTCTCTCTCTCTCTCTCTCTCTCTCTCTCTCTCTCTCTCTGGCAGGAGAATCCTTCAAGAGGGTTGGTCCTTGAGAAATTCTAGTCTTCACACAGACGATTCGTGATCTTGCTCGAAGCTCCTGGCACTGCAGAATACACAAGGATCATGGAAGGTTGAAAATCCTTGTTAATCCTTGAATCTATTCCCTTCGCTTGATCCTTTAGGTCCGATCTTCCTGAAGGTAATATTTGCCTGCTGCTCCTATGGAATCTCTAATATCCTAGTAGGAAAGTTCTTAAGATTCTTCTCGGCATCGAACCTTATTCTGCCTGGTGAATGCCATCGTACTTGCGGTGAAAGCTTCTTCGACTTTCATTCTTTTCTATTTTCTATTTCAATTTCACTTCTTCTTCAGATTGATTCCTTCTAACAGCTTTTATGTCGATTCTCTTTGATATTCCCTTTGAATTATTCAGTCACTAAGAACATCGTAGTATCAAGAATTGTTTTTTATTTCTTAGTATCTTCAAAGTCATTCATGCCAGCTCATATCGATGAAAGCTTCCTCTTGCGATACCTGGTAAAATAATAATACAGAAATTCGAAAATCATGACTTGTTAATTCCATCATTAATATTACATCGTACGAACTATGATTAGAGAAGTTTCATGGCTACTAACTATTACTAGAACATAGTTAATTAATTAATCTCCTAAGCTAATAGGAATTATTAATGAAAAGACTTTGTCTATGAAATTTTGGGTAATATTGGAAATATGATAAAATCAATGCTAAATTTAATCCGATTTCATCGAAGCTAACTGAAGAGCTTTGTACATAAAGCCAATTATCAGGAAGTCCTTGTATTATCCGTAGATTCTAGCTTCCTAACAATCGCAGTTGGTCCAGCCAATTATCTCAGAATTGTCATTTCAAAGTGGTGCTTGCTGACTCTGTGAGGAACATTTGGTCAAATAGAAACGCTCCTGTCAAGCTGGCGCGCGCCTGAGGTGATAGAAACCTCATAGTTAAACTAAAGTTTCTATCTACAACTTGATGACTGTGCAACCGCGTTCGTTCCCTTTCCCAAGCAGAAACTTTCTACCAAAGATTGGCAAACGATCCAAAAGATCCATGTAACATAGAACTACCGATAGTTGTGCACTTCTCGAAGTTACGATGTTTCCAGCCGTTAGTCGGAAGTGGCAGTTATACACACGTGTTGCGCAAGGATATCGGATATCTTTGAGATTGAATCTCAAAACTCTTAAAGATTCGCATGGAATTCAATTCTAGCAGATGTGCAAAAATTCACTTTATAAAGTCTGACATTTCCAAAGATGAAAATCTGACTATTTGATAAAAAAAAAAAAAAAAAAGGGAGGGGAAAAAAAAATCCTGACATACTTTAGAAAGTTATTGAAATAGCAATCATTCGTACAATGAGAATGTCTGTCAAGGATGATAAAGGGAAAGTGAGCCAATCTTCAATCGAGATTCGAGGCTGAAAATCTCTTAACAAATTCCCGTGAGTCGAAGGGTAAACTCAGTTGGAAATGGGTAGCCTTGAACCCTCGTTAATATCTTAATCGAATCTTTCTCCACGATTTGACCTGATAAAACCGTTGCCTTTTATGTCGTTAACGAGGAGAAATTTTCGGCTATTTTCCAAGAACTCGATAAACTCTCTCACGAAAGAACTCCGAATCGTTGGGTCCCTTTAATTGAGGGCTGTTTCCACCCTTAATCAGTCGTAACCCAGATAACAGCTTCTTTAATTTCTCAACACGAAACCCAGATAAAACACACGTATCCCAATTACTCCTCTTTCATCTACATTTCACCAAACAAACACTAACAATACAAAACCACCAATCAATGAACAATTAATAAATCTTGAAATCTACATAACATATACAAAGGCACGATACTCCATAACAAGTACGATTAAATCAGTACAACTAGAAATCCATATATAACTAATTACTAAACAGTGGCCTACAATGACCGCACTCTACACGGGTTCATCAAACTCCCATTAAATCAACGAGGATTCGGATTGAAGCCTGTCGAACTAATACGACAATTTTCCACTAACAGAACTATCTCACAAACACGCCATCCGTCGAATAGCTCGACACACAATCACCAATTGTAATCTGACATAAAAGCAAGTTCATTAGAACTATTATTAACAATAAATCACAATATATAACAACTAATATATCAATACAAAAAAAACAAAACAAAACAGAAGAACAACAACTAACTGTATAATGAAAACTTGATGATTAAGAAGATTATTATATCCGATGAAGAGAAGAGAGAAGAGAGAGAAGTGCGAAGATCGAGGAATGACACGCGACTGACTAAGGCACGTGCTTCTCCTCCTCGTCAGTGGAGTGTGGTGGTTGCTCGGGTGTGTGCGCGTCGGCGTCCGGGGCGTCTATGGTGTCAGAGGAGGAGGGTTATGCGCCAGGCAACTGGAGCAAAATTGGAATGAAGAGAGAGAGAGAGAGAGAGAGAGAGAGAGAGAGAGGGGGGGACGAATCAGGAGAGGATAGGAAAATGCAAGCCGGTTCCGCTTGGAGCAGGTTGCAGCTCTTATGCTTTCCCCCTGCTGGCTGACACACACTGCGGACATATACAGCAGGAAGCACACGCCGATGCGATATGGATTTTCGCCGGTGCCAGGGGCATCCGGAGAGCTTTGCCCTAGGTTTGCCTGCACCCCCAGGAGAAGGGGGAGCATGCGCCAGACACTGGGAAGCCCCAGCTCCTGATTACCCTGCCATCCCAAAGTACGATTGTCCTTCGATTTCTATGAATCTCATATTGAATTTCAAGATTTATTTTATCAAGAAGAAACATAGAACTAATAAAAAGGATGAATTTTCAACACACAATAAGAGTAACTTGGAATCTTTTTTACCCTGCATTACATTGTATAGTAAAATTTCTCTGTTTTTATCGATTTTAACAAGTTATTTGATTACTATTTTTTGTCCTTTTTATAATGATTGTTTACCTGACAAAACAACCTGTTGGCTCTTCGTTGATACTATGGGAACTTGAAAAGCCTACTTCGGGACGAGTGCACTCTTTGGAATTGTATAGTGCACCTTCGAACCACTCCCTTCGGGCTGCAGATAGCAATACCCACGGAATTGTATCCATTCTATTTTCGACTCTGTGCCTGAAGTGTTAATCCCTCAAGAGTATAAATTCCCCTGATGTGTTTAGGAATTCCTATTACTGTCTCATAGTAGAATAGTAATTATTATTACAACGTACGAGAATAATAATAATAAGTAACTATGATATATGAAATAATAAGTGAAAATGTATTATCAGTGAAGTGTTCTAAATTTTCGTTATTTTATCATCGATAACCATTATTCAGGGTACTCATTTATTATCAGGCATCGAATATCCATTGTTTGCCAATGAAAAAGGATTCCTATCAACGAGATTTCATGAAAAATCTTTCATCATATTTAAGTACATGTTATTGAACACTCTGTCCGACCATACACTGACCTATACTACTTCAACCTTTTTCTGTTGATTCTTTAAAAGAAGTATTCTACCTTGAATTCAGGAAAATTCACATACTCAATACACGTGTTTCAGAACTAGTGGAATATCCGCTTTAATGATTGAATGTTCCATTGGCATTTATCGGTACAGGTCAATGGGGATCAAGACATCATATTAACGTGCTAGCTTGGCCAAGTTACGGATTCTAATAGGATGTATGAAACTATCGATGATCAGTAATGGAATATGTGAATAGAGAAATTTCTATAGTTAACCTTGATCAGGTTAATGTTTCTTTCAATGAAAGTATCTCATTTGTGAAAGGAATGGAGAAAAAAAGAGGATCATTAATGTCGATATAGGTGAAATTACGAGGAGACAGGTGGATAAATGAGGGCAAACAGCCGGAAAAGTCGACGACGTTCGATTACGAAGTAGGCGGGGGGAAAACATTTCTCTTCTCGACCATTAAGTTCCTTTTCTTTTTTCTCTTACTACCAAAAAAAAAAAAAAAAAAAAACTTTCCTTCTTCCTTGGAAACTTACGTTTTGGTATACGTGCACTTAATAACTTTGGTTGGAACCAAGTCGTAGTCGATCATTCGACCTAAATCAAGACTCTTTCATAGCTCACCGTCTATTGACGCCAACCCGAAATAAGTTCGTCTTTCTCTTTCTCTCTCTCTCTCTCTCTGTGTTATATTAAAGACTAGGGAGAGTTCTGGCAGAGACGTGCCGGCGCGTTATAATTGAAGCGAAGCTCATATCGGACTCCGAACTCATCGTCGTACCAACCCATTAACCGTAATCCTCGACACATTACATCATCGGATTCGATAGCCATCCACTTCTTTGATTGACCGAGTCTGACGAGGTAGATCAGACTCCGAACTAAACTTCTCAAAGGGAACTATCTGATAACTGTAAAACTCGATCGTATTGGAGTTTCCTCATTCGAACTTGAGATCCTATTAAATGACGAAGAACATGATTCCTTCCTTACGATAAAATGTCTATGAAAATCAAGGCTCACTTATTATATCTAGAATCGTAAAATTTATTTTCAACTTGTTATTCTTTATTAGTTGGAATACATAAGAATTAATATAAATAAAAATATTATTGAATAATAATTCAGATTTACTATTAAGTATTTTTCATAGCTATCAAAAATGTCTATGAAAAGAACTTGCGTGCCAAGTAATACGATAAAGTTCATGGTATGTTTCGCAGTGCGAGAAAGAAGCATGCGTGCCAACATCGATGTCTCAAGGGATCGACTAGAGTCGAGGTTTACGATGCCATAAAAATATCTAAGAAAAATATAACACTCTTGACCTCTCAACCGGATGTACAGGAAATATCACACTCGAACGAGCCACGTGGCACTTGAAAATCGAAGATTTACAACGAAACGATCAGTTCGCACTAGTAAATTAAAGACTGGCTTAGTAAAAAGGGGTAGTAAACCAGAAGAGATACGAAATTTTGGTAGAATCGTAAAGGAGTTTCGATTGGGGTCGAACTTGTTTGATAAGAAGCGTCCAGAGGGACAAGCTATATTGCTTTCAGGCCTTTCCTCTACCTCAAATAACGACATCCGTAAAGTTCGATCTCCTTTCGAACCCTACTTGCTCCTTTACGACTGTGAATGTCGACCATGCCTTTTCTGACCTCGAATTTAATTTTCAAACATTCCAATAACCCTATCTTTTCCTATTCAGTAAAAAAAATCGAACTCTTAACAAAGTGAAATAAAATATATTCACTGAGTTTTTTTTTCTAATCAAATAAGTTTCTATTCAACTTTGTTCTTTATTTTGCAATATATAAATCTATGAATGGAGAAGATTCAGATAGTCGAGGATCAGCTTTAATTAATACTGGTAGGAATCATGAATTGGCGATTATTGGGCAAATCGCCAGTGGTATTGGCCAGTCCAATAGCAGACCGACGAAATTGTGGCCTCCGGCGCACGATGAAAGACAGAACGAAACCGATAATAAAGTATTGACCCTGCGGATTAAATATAGACTTTAGCTGTGAAGCTTCAAGCCAGAAAAAGAATTACCACTGACAAGAGAACGTATCGAAATACTTTGGAACCTCGATCAATCCAGAAGTCCTTATATTAAACTTGATTGAACAAACTTTCTAAGGTCGAACATACACAAGATTTGAATGATGAAATTTATCCAGTATATATTAGTAATATTTTCACCAAGAAATATCAACAAGATATATTTTTCTTTCAGTAAAGAAGACGGATGAGGATTGTGTCTGATATATCACTGATCATACTACTTACAGGATTGAAATATCTTAATTCCTTGTACTTATAACTTTAATATTTCATTCTATTTCGATAAAAATCAAAGGAAATTGTTACCAAAGATCGAATAATACATTTCTACAAAGATAAATGCGTGTCAAAGAAGCAAACACAGCGAAATTAAGGTAGCTTTTGCCTTTTTGCCTGACACGCAAGTGCATCGGGGAAACTGCTCTCTTCTCGTTCCTATTTGTCGTTCTCGGATTTAGCGAAGCTTCCGATAAAAGTCGTGCTTTAAAACGGCTGGCGTGTGCAGTGAAGAGAGAAGGAGAAAGTTGGAAAAGCTTTGGAAATAAAATGGGGACAGTTCCAAGATACGATTACGGTGCAAGCTGAATGAAAAAGGTAGCAAAAGCAAATCGTCAGTCGTTTCAACATACTAAAAATTCCTACCCCCTCAAAAAAAAACTCTCTGCCTCTCTTCTTCTCTTCACTTCTATCAATTTATCGTTCGATCTCCAATCGCTACTGGCTGAAGTTAGATTAAAGCTAGCAGTACCAGTAACCCTCTCAACATCGTTTTCAAAAAAGCTCCCCAATATTTCCTGGACAGATTGCAATCGACCAAAACCGATTTTCAGAAGTACTCTCCGAGGAGTCATAGACGTATGGCTCGCTCATGGGAAAAAGGATAAAGGGTGGGCCAAGTAAAAATAGTCGAAATCTTCGTGGGAAGAATTCCTGTCTTTTCTCGCCCTTTCTCACTTCTGCTACCAATGAGACAAAAGATTTCCAAGCAAGCACAACTTCTCAGCCATTCTCCTCTGTAAAGCTTAACTGGATAATTTGTCAGTCAGGCTAAAGCCTACGACAGATAAAACTTGAATGACTGTATATATATATATATATAACTCCGAATTCGATTTAAATGGAGGCAAAGCTAAGAACGCAATCACTTTGTATCTGACAAATACCAACCCTCTCTTACACGAAGGGTTTGTCACAAGGTAGATTTAGAGAAATGGTCGAATTTAAATTTCTCTCAAGTGTCTTTTTTTCCTAGTCGATTTTTTATGCTTGATTACTAGTGTTGAATCTTCTTCTGTTTCAAGAAAGACTTGTAAGAAAAAGGTCGAAGGGAGATGGTGAAATTTGAGTCGATTAGTAGCAGTAGTGTGCAGTGGCACGCGCGGCAACTTGATTTACTAGACTCGACAGTGTCCTATTTAAAGGAACAATTGTGTCTGTCTTTGAAACACGTGGCACCTATTGAATCTTGAAGACCACACACGTAGAGCTTATTTGTCACTTGATTTATCTATGAATCGCCACTCTAGGAACTTAAAGAAAGTTTCGAACATGCCACGTAATAAGTGTAACACGCGACGAATGATTTAGATGGTGTTGAGTGCGAGTAAGACAAAACTTGAAAGATATCATAAATCATTTCATAATTCGTGTGACTGTGGAAAAGGTGATTTGTTATTGCGCTCAACTAGATTTGACACGGCACCGATAAAGGCACGCGCGATATCAGAAAGCCTCAGAAACAGCCATAAAGTTCAATTTACGCCGCGCGGCAATATCGAAGCTCGTAGTGTAATACGACTTTTAGTATGTTTAAAAATATCTAATAAAATATTATAAAATAATCATAATTTTTCTTTAATACTTATTCACAAAATTTCGTATTATTTACTATCAAATCTTAAGAAAAGGAATTCATTGCATAAAGTAATTTTACCTAGATAAATAATACGTTGATAGTTCCCTTAAAAAAGTTACATTATTACTTCACAGCCCTTTATTCTAGTTAAAAGGAAGCTAGTGGAACTTTGTTCGATATTTATCAAAGGAAGCATATTCGACCGTTAATAAAAGGGAAACAAGAGAGAGGTTGGTTACAGCTATTAGAATTTAATGAGATAACTAGTCAGTTTAAGGATGAGCAACCCTCAAAGATTGCCGAATTTGCATTGGTTAAACACTGTGGCTAGCATCGTTGAACGATGGATCCTTTGTTACACAGATGAGTCAGATGAATATTTCATGTTACAAAGTCTATGTAATTCAAAGTGCGGAAGGATGTACTATATATAAAAGGATAGAAGAGTTATCGAAGGTTAAAAGTAGTTCGATTAAAGCGTTAAAAGAAGTCTTGAAGACACTTGCCAGCAATGACAGGTGATTGCACTCGAGACACTGGACCATTCACCACTAACTATATCCGATAGCCGTTTTACCGGGCAAGTGACAGTTTCATTTTCTCCGAAGGAGGAGTGAATGTGCTGCTGGCGTTTACGTCCTCGGTAAATGCACCTTTTACACTGGCTCTTAACTCGACATCTGCCGTCAGCTCGCACTTTTCCTTTAACGAAAGTATTACGATCTAAAAACACAACTGCATCTAAACAATCTCAATAATCGAGTCATTTCTGTTGAGTAACAATACTTGGTAATTTCGAATTATGGCGCTCAAGGAAGACGGAAGAGTTTTGATATAATAAATGAAAGGAAACTCTTCCGTTCTAAATTGAAGCAAGGAGAAACAATATTTTATTGACGTGATTGCAATATTTCGCTGCACGATTCGCTGCACGATTCGCTGTACGAATACAATAACATTGTGAAGTACAAATACTTGATCATTTTAACTATTACATGCCTTCAATGCGTGGTTATTCTGATTCTAAAATACAATAATTTCAAACCCTATAAACACATTTCTTATCATTCATTTTAATATATCTGAATCGATCAAAAATAAAAGGTAGTTTTATAATAGGTTTTATATAAAAACGAGAGAGAGAATTACAATGCTAGGATTTTAAGATTCTTCTCACGATCTCATGAAAGCTTTTAATTTATTCTGAACGGAAGCAGTCTAGCATTAAAGGCGGAACCAAGGAGGAAATATTCCAAGAGAAGACACGCCGTCGAAGATTCACAAAGTAATGTCGGGAAGTGAGTGGTCGACTCTGATATTGCTGGTGAAAATGCCCTCGAGCTTGGTCGACCCAGAAACGACGACGCTTTACTATTACCGTCATCGGTGAACAAGAGAATGAAGTTCAACGCATATGAAATTCCGATCTCTCACATATACAACCATATATATTCACATACAAACAAGCATACAATTCTCTTTGTGAAGAATCGATGCAATATTTAATTTAAGAAGTGCACTCAATTCTCAGAGTTCATCGACCTATATTCAAGTTGCAACAGGTGTTTTGCCACACCAGTGAATTTTTCGGGATCTACGATATGCGAGTAAAGCTTCAACTATTTCAGATTCAATCTGACAACTTGACAAGAAACGATCTTCATCGTTTGAACGCTCACTCGACTAAATCACTTGAGAAAGCAATCCACTTGATAATTTCATAAAGTCTGAACGACTATTTCCGTGTGCTTCGAAGCTGGTAATCATAAGGAATCACCATTTTCATATAATCGTGTATGATGAAAGAGTGATTTGAGATGATAAAGTGCCCAGTCAATTCTCAAATCGAGTGGTTGTGAATTTCCTGGATGAATTCTCAGTATTCTCCTAGGACTGTAATCCAAATGAGAGGCTGCTGCTTTTCGCAAGGGACGGCGACTTTCAGTTTCAGAGCTAACGAAGTTTCGGACACTTCACCGGACGTTAATTAAGCGACGAATAGTGGACACATGCTTCTACTTCGGTAAATGGAGCCCTTCTGATTGCGAACTCAATTACAAAGACGATCCAGTTAGTCTTAATGGCTGGTTTGAATGTTCACTGGTAATATCCTAACAAGACAGACAAATGCTTCCAGTGCCATCGAAAGATAATGAACTTAACATACGAGGGAATAAAAGGTATTTTTAATACTGTAATTAAAGCAGATATTCATTAATTACTTTTACGATGCAAAGAAGACAAGGTTGACGTACGTGTTCAAAAGAGGTGATAAAACACAAACTATGTGCAAAGTGAGTGGAGTAATGTTTAACTCATAAACATCGTCAAACACTGCGAAATTACCAAGCCGGGTCAACAACACTTCTTCTAAGATGACTAGAAAAGACTACAAGAATTCTCAATCTTATTTTTACACGATCTATCTTTCTCTTTTTCTCCGCCAAGTTAATCCTGTTTAACTACCTTCCATTCATACAGCTTCGCGTCGGCCCTTTTTTTTACGAGCCAACCATTAAACAGCTCCACCTTCGAAAATCCCCGTGAGGGAACAAACGCCACTCGGTATTCTCTCAGCTAGGAAACACGTGGCAAGGGAAATCAAGGTTGCAAGGGAGAATTTACGCGCGAAAGGATAAACCGTGTGGGAAAAGGTCAGATAGTCATGTGAGGAATAGTTTAGATGGTAGGAGAACTCAAGTCTCCCTTGAGAACATTTGGTAAAATGCCAGCAATGACCTTTGAAAGCTTTACGAAAAGCTTAACAAGAAAACAAAACATCATATTGCTTTTCAATTGGATGTATATATTATAATTAGAATAAATTGTAAGATAAAGTTTTTGGTAATTAATAGGTTTAAATTATTAATCATAGAAGTTCTTATGTTCAAAGTTTATTGATAGTAATATATAATATGTTGGAATATAAGTATTAAATTATGTTCACATTTTCTCACGTATAATAATGCAGGTCGTGTATGCCGAAGTACAGGATAACCGGAGTACACCCTTCACTCCTATCATAAATCCAATTTAACGCACACTACTATCTCAAAAAAGCTTTGTCCTCTTACGCTAGGTGAAAAGCTTCTAAAAATGATTCTCTGTCAGAAGGCGAGTTCAGTTCAACACTGACAAAAGTCAAAGTTCTAAGTGGGTTCTTAAGTTCATCGTTGTATGAAGTATTGCTTTCTCTTTGGCACGAATGGATGGAGAATTTCTCGAGCTTAACAGAAGCTCGTCCTATGCAAATGCAAAGTTTCGAATGGACTACACTAAGTGCGAGTACTCAGTTTAAACACGCGCTAAATACGCGCTAGACGCATCTAATTAATGCGGCTCGTTCATTAAACGTAGAGTAAACTTTCCATCCGACTAACAGTTCGCTCTAGTACTTCTCTTAATTGAAAGAACAAACGTATTTCCTACACAAGTAATAACTTACTTGGAAAGAAATCAAAGTGTTGAATCCACGCGAAATATTCATGAAGTGATTATGAATCTTATTACAATCTTTCGACTAGAATTCTTCTTTAGAAAGCTTTCACGGTCGACGTGAAAAAAAAAAATATCTACTACGATAAATCAGACTAGGTATTTTAAGCAAGAAAAATGACTGGCTGTAAAGTAGTATAGACGGCTCTCAGTAAATTGAACATACCATTAAATCTTCGTTGAACATAATCTCCTGACTCTCAAGTGGAGAAGTTCACGAGCTTCACAAGCACTTCACAAAGCTTTTATGCAACCATCACAATATTTCTTTCCACACTGAGTATCACTTTTCATTTAACTTAAAACACGTTTAATAATTAAACACAATAATACAATGGTAAAAGAAAAAAGAAGGTAATTTTACTGGTGAAAGACGTGCGGCAAGTGCGACGGTAGAATTGAGAAGAATGAAGATTACGTTAGAAGAATGTTATCTGGTCTCCTTGGCGCGAAGCGGAATATTAGCCGAGACAGAGAGCCTCGCTGGTGCTCTCTGATCAAAAGACACTGTAGTACTATTTACGCGCATTTTGCATCCCATCAGCCGAGGTACACTCGTGAGATGTAATTTATCTTCATCAAATATTAACAGTATAAACAAGATCGCGGCCTCCCGCGCGTACGCGACGAATTACGCTTTGCACTGCTGAAGCTGATTCGTTTCGTGGACCAATTGTCTCGTCTGTTAAGTCGAAGCTTTAACATCCTCTCAACAGTTACTTTTTCCTTTCATCTAGTGAAAAGTTCTGTATACGTATTTCATTGGTGATTTCTTGTAAGATATTTGCAAGAGGAACTTCAATAATATAACTTGAGTCACTTTATAGCTTCTATATCGACAGTACAAGTTTTCTCCTCCGATATTGAAGCTTCCCTCAGGCGAAAAGAGCTTACACGCAATGAAAGAAAGCTCCAATATACTTTCATATCCGACCTATCATTTCTTTTTTTCGTAATCCTCGCCTATCAACTCGTTTCAAACGATATCATCGATTTCCTGCCATTTCCGATGTTCTATATCCATTAAGCGAGTTATTAACGCTTCGATATTCTTTCTTTTGGATCTTTGGATACAAACTGTAAAAGTGGATTATGAATGAAAGTGCGAATGGTTAGAAGCTTGTATTATAGAAAACGTATAATTCATTTTATTCTGCTAATACAAAGGGAATTGTACAGTTCTTGCAATCATTGTTAAGAGTATCATTAAATGAAGCGTAGCTTTCACGATCAAGACTGTAATCCTAATTCAATTCGAAGGAATCAACCGGTTCTCCTTAGTTGAGCTTTCTTCGACTGGTGGCATTAACGTCGCTCAAGGAAGAAAAAGTACTTTAGCCACATGTTCGAAATCAACCTTCCGCATAACAACACGCTGTCATGTATCAAGCTAACGTGTATGTTAACGAAAATGAAAAAAGAAAAAAAAAAGGGGGGGGGATAAAACGAAAACGTTTAATAATTAAATACCAGGCTATGGTATACTGATTAATTCATTCATTGCCTGTTGTGATGGCCCAAAAAAAATTGGACACACGGTAAGAATACTTATTTCGATTGACTATTTACATATCCACGAGATCACCACATTCTTATTACGGAAGAGCGATAACATCAAATCTTCGCATCTCACTTTGGGCTTCTGGTGCCAGTTGGCTGTCCATTCTTCCGCGAAAGATTAATACTATTTACACTATTAACAGTGTTATTGTATGATTCAATTGATTCTGAGCTCTTCATTGCCGTTTCTAATCATACATTGACAGTCTGACTTCAATAAAATCGACCATCGAATCTAAAACAATGGTAAAGTCACCAAGCAAACCTAATTCCCATTGTGAGACCTAATCACTACTAATGTCTAATTCGACAATTTCGTTGCGGCGAATTATTTTCACTGTAGCTTCTATAGAAGTTGTTCTTCTTCCTTGGAAAATCTCCGTCTATATGGCGCGAGGAAGGCATTTTTCCCCAAGTAAGAAGCAAATGCATTTGCGAGAAGCGATTTTGCAATCGACCTTTCTGTTGAAGGGATTGAATTCGAGACTGTATATATATACGGCTGGCACTATTGTATTCAGGGCCTGTGTGTGTCTTCCTGAGATTCGCTTTCAGCGTCGTCGTTACAGATATAGGCGGAATCTGAAATATTTCCACCTAGAAGAAAATATTCCACATCAGGGTTTGCCTCGCTTGATGCACACTGATGATACTTTGTTGCACCAAAACCTAAACAGAAGTGTCTGCTGAACGCAACCCTTTTTGTTTCTAAAGAGAACGAATTATCGACATAACAAGATCGCGGTTGAAAAGTTTTGGTTTTAGTAGAAGCAGAAATAACTAGAGGACGAAGTAAAGGCATTGATTTTATATACAGAGTATGAAATGAATTATCCAAAGATAAAAGACCCGGTATTTCTTTTTAATAGAAAGGAAGCTCTACTGATAATTTTATCAAATTTGTATTACGTTTTTCTAGTGAAAAATTACTTTAATATTGTCATTGACAACTTTCAAATAATGATTTACACATTGCAGCGAACAATTAATCACATACACCGAGCAAAGATATCAAGGATTACGTTACACAACGGACTCCGTTTATTACAACAGTATCGCTTTTATTCTGGAACGCAGATATTCTGCATATCTCTGAGTCTGAGCCAGTACTCTATGGAAACCAATAGTTGGTACAATCAGATCGCACATCCTTTAGAATTCAAGTATCCAAGAGGAACTAATTACTAGTTAAGATTAGTAGAGTTGAAACTAGTTAAGATCTACAATTTCCTCGAAGCCATATCGTGCAAGAGAGAAGCATACAAAAGCATAGAAGCAAGCATATATACTTGATACGTGCAACATCAGCAAATGTAATACACGCATTCGAAATCTTGTCTACTAAAGAAATCAAGATTACTTTTTACACCACCTGGTATTAAATAAAATCAGCATTTGCGTGAAGTTTAGCATTATTGTTAGAAATGATCCACAGGCAAGCTTCATCAGTTTCCCATCAGGAACGAAAAGCAACAGGTTGAAATTCACACACTCCTAAAGAACACGCATTTCACCAATTATCGATTTTGCTGTCAGATTATCTTCGAGCAAGGCCGGTTCATGCAATTTTCCAATCGAATGGTGAAACATAAACCAGGGAAACAAGTTGGGAGATGAGACCGGCAAGAAAAAAGGACAAAGCGCGACATACCCACAAAAGAAGAAGTTAATCGCATCAAATGAAGAATACGAATGAGTTCGGATTCATGTAAATCACAAGTAAATAAAGACGTCGACTCACCGATAATCAGTTTAATTGTAATTCTGTGATAAGCACACGCATGGTAACTTGTCCCCCCCCCCCACAGTTCATTGGTCAGCGTAACAAACAATTAAATTGATTATCGCGAATTACCGCGAGTGACAAAAAAAAAAAAAAAGAGGATGAACTCATGGAAATAAATTATGTACCAGGTATACAGCGTACTATCGGGGGAGGCCCAGTGATGATCTATAAATGTGTTGATTCAGCTTGCCCATTATTCTTAGAATCTAGATACTTTTCTGCAATAAAGATGTTGGCATGTTACACAAAAATAAATTCATGCACGTTCCACATTAGGCCGTGAAATATGCATCTGATAATTATATATATAAAAAAAAACGTGGTAATTGTAATAGTGCATAGGCGGTGTTAGATGGGAAGAGTTTACCATTTCACCCACATAAAATTGTGATCTCCGCCTTCTAGGAAATGTATTACAGTGTTTCGATAAGAGAGAATTGTAATCTGTGAAAATCTATTAAATCTATATATTTACTGTTGGCACACGCCAATTGATCGTATAATCTAATCTGACCGCGATATATTTGTATTTCCTAGAAAGATAATTTGGAAATCGGCGTTTCACCCAGTTTATTTGTTAATGTGGTGGTTGTTAAAGAACTGTGTTGTAATATAAATGGTAAACTCTGTCTTAATAGCAATTAGTTAGTAACAAAACGTTACTAACACGTTAGTGCTCTTTGCTACACTACTATATGCGGTGAAAACATAATGCATAATGCATATTTATTCGAGAATTTATTACTGCTTACTACTGCTACTTTAAAGTATTAATTATATATATAAATACAATCCCAACTATCTGAACTATTCTTTTTACTGTCCTTTAATCATGCATTACTAATTCTATCAAAGTACGATTCTTTCCAGTTTGATTTATCAATAAATCTAGTATGTTTTCAATTACTATTGCATTATGCAAGAAACATATATCCCATGAATGAGAAAAGTAAATTGAACCATATGTATATGAGTTTTCATATACCAAACAGCAAGCTCGGTTAGTAATCGGGCACTTCAAAAACATGCAGTTGAAGTGGCAAGGCAAACATTTTATCTCGTTCACCGCATTAAGATCGTGTACTTACCTGCGATAATGCGGTCAACTAAGGCTTTATCCTTCTGTATGTGTAAAGCTGTGAATAAGAAAAAGAGGCTGCCCAAGACTTCCACGAACATTGTTACGAACAATGCATACTGTAAGCTTCGAAACTCGACGATATCCGCATCACTGTCACGTTGTAGCATGGTTTCTCCTCCTACCGACACATTCGGCAGAAGTATCGTTTTCAAACCCTCGGATACCTGAAATAATGTTTAAAAAATCACAAATTAATCGATTATTAATGCAATAGAATTTAAAATTGATTTCCATAATATTCTACTTACGACTCCAATGAGGTAAGGACTTCCTGCATCCCCGAAAGCATGAGCAATAAGAATTTGGAAGGCTTCAGCAGTAGATCGCCTCGTCGGAATTACCACGTACTGTAATGTATAAGTAAACAAATAAGTCAAGAGAAAATTGTATATTCGTGAATATAAGTAAGTGCTTGTGAAAGTACTTACTAGTAACATATCGGCGACAATAGCCCAGTTCAAATTTAATGTCAATTGGCCGAAAAATATTAACGTGTAACACAACTTTGCGTTTGTATTAACAGTAATCATTGCAAAGAATAAGAATGGTGCACTTATTAATAGTCCAACAGCGCATATCAGAGGATCAGCTTGGTGCCACCGTACTCTTAATTTTTGTGCTAAAGCTGATCCCAATGGCACTCCAATTAATCCTGATGCCATTCCTATTAACCCAAACTTATACGCAACACTGTAACAAAATAAAAATAATACTCAATATTTGCAACACACCATAGCTTTGAAATTCTATTGTTAGTATACATGGAAAACTTACTCATCCTTATGAATATCGCCTGAAACATCATTTAATGAAAAACCCAACTGCAAGTATAATGGAGCCCACCATGCTAATGCTCCAGTAACAAATGCAACGCAGGTAAATCCAATTGTTGAAAGCATGAAGCTTGCACTAAAAATAAAATAGCTTTAGAAATATTTCAATCACATTTTAAAGAGTATTTTCAATCTGCAATATTTAAGAGACATACTTTTTTGATAATGCTTTGACATCTTCGCTCCAATTGGTACTGCTTAAATGAGATCCACCTTCTCTTTCTCCTCTAATAGGATCTCTCACTATGGTAAGCAAGAAGATAATGGCTAATATGCCTAATATAGGTGTTATACGGAGACCCCATTGCCATGCTCCTGTGGCTTCCGCTGTTTTTTCCCCAATTATATATCCTAAACCACTAAAAGTAAAAAATATGCATAAACATTTGAACTATTAAAGGGAGTAGGTTGATCTTGTCACTCATTTACCTTCCAACTGGGATTGCAAAGTAAAACAATGCGAGCATTGCTGATCTAACATCTTTAACAAAGAGATCACTAATTATTGTTGGTGCAATTGTAGAATAACTTGCTTCCCCTATACCAACAAGAGCTCTGAACACAAGGAACCATTCGTAAGTCTGAAAGAACATTATCCATAAGTATTAATACAGATATTACATTGTCAACAACATATATCTCTTGACAATTATCTTCTAAAGATAAAAACACACAATAACTATACCTTCATATACGATCCAACAAATGTAGTTAGGCACCATAGGAAAACACCCAAGCTCATTATAATCTTCCTATTATATCTATCACCCAAATACCCAAACAATGGAGCGAATATCATATAACTAAGAATAAAGGCTGTCTGTAAAAGGCCAGACTTGTCATTTCCAATCTTGAAGTCATCTTTAATATCTATCAATAGCCCTGTAACAGTAACAAAGATAGATGAAGTTCTAAGGCTGGAAATCCAAGAAAAAGATGATTGAAGAAAAAAACTTACCAGCAACAGTAAATCGATCCATATAATTAATAAGATTGACAAAACAGAGAACGACCACCGTGGCCCACTCATTTCTTCTTATCAACCTGAGCTCCGAAAACATCGTGCTCTTTGATCGTTTCTGACGAGGATTATTGCTGTGTCCATTCACCCTTACATCGTACGAAGTACCTGCAGTAATTGCTCCATCAACCATGACTTGACAAATGAGCAGTTGCACCGTTCAAATATCAATGAGTTATAAGAGACATCCAAATTTGTCGGCCGATCCTGGATCCTGACATCACCGTGTTTGCCCTTGCATGTCCGAGACCTTAGACTTAATGTCGTATACTAAACATTACTATCGAACTAACTTGCACTTGACATAGTTAACTATCGTGTTAACTGGGAAACGAAGACGGGTAAGTTAATTGGGTCTGATAACTGAAGACTTGTACAGAGCTATAAGCGCCTGTCGCACACATTAGATCACATTACACGTACTACATGTGCCAACGACCATACGATCCATACCACATCCATACGATGCTTTTCATTAATCGTATGATGGAAGGCTGACCAATGCATGCAGCCAATTCCGCCCCTCTACCAGCCTCGAACACACTTGCAATACGGAAGCACCCATAGTGCTGCACCTTACTCGATTATATGTATGTGGTAGCGGAATCTTTTAAATTATGACGGTATGTTTTTCCTCCTCCTCTAATTTACCGAATTAAAGAACAAGCTGGTACCGCCCAAGAAGAAATTATTCAGATTTTTAACACTATTACGGACTATCAACAACATCTATGATTCAAATAGCCGGTGGTAGTTGCATCTATGTATATCAACAGATGCACACACATGCATCGCGATGCACTTGATATTCGAATGTTGTCTGTCTGGAGATAGAAACTTCAGCGCATAGGACGTTAGAATGAATCACGGCAACAGTCGAACCTGTCGACCTTCCTGCCGCAAAAGCAAAGTGTTCGAAAGCTTGTTTACAAATAATACATACCAGTTGGTGGTTGTTATTTTCTGACAGTAGTGAATGTTTTCCAAGATTCGATGAATTGTAAGGTCATGATAATTGTACTGTCTTCTAGTGTGTGTGTTGGGAGCATGACTCTCAAAACTTAACAATTTAAATCCTATATATGTCGTAGCAGTCGGACTTCCACGGTAATATATGCGTCTTACAAAAAGGCTTTTAGCATTAAGAGAACGAATAATATAAGTCGATAATTGTATTTTGTCGGTCATCATACTCAATATGTTGCCATGGAAATACACAAAACTCTAAAGGTTATATACCTATTCTGTTTATTAATATATTTATTTAAATTATTACTCATTTGTTCTAGGATTTTCATTGCAAAGACTTTTATTGATAAGAAAAAGTTGTACATAGTATAAGTTACACACAATGGCATTTCCACTGGAAAAAGTGGAGCTCCAAACTGACGTTTACATGGTGTGCCTTCAACATGCATTATCCACAGAAAACTTTGAAGTTATGGGTCTGCTGATAGGGAACGTATGTTTAAAATACCTGATAAAACTTAGTTTACGTAAGTCATTCCTTTTCTGACTATCATAAAGAAAGGAACATTCAATTTTATGTTTCAGTTTGTGTGCGGTATCGCAAAAATATCAGCAGTTATTATCTTAAGAAGGTCAGACAAGAAAAAAGACAGAGTTGAAATTTCTTCTGAACAACTGCTTAAAGCTGCAGCAGAAGCTGAAAGATTAACACTAGAATTAAAGAGACCCATGAGGGTTTTGGGCTGGTACCATTCACATCCGCATATCACTGTATGCCCATCTCATGTTGGTAAATATATTGAGTCTTTCATATTGTTGTTTTACAGCTGCATTTCTAATTTGGCCCATTATGATATAATATTTCCACAGATGTTGGAACACAAGCCACTTATCAAACTATGGATCGTGGCTTTGTAGGCTTAATATTCTCAGTATTTTCTGAAGGGAAGGAATCCAAGGTGATAACTTTATACTACAATTACATGAAACTGAACTTTAAAGTCCAACTATAGGAAATTATTATAGGAACAAGAAATCTTCTTGACATGTTTTCAATCACATAATGGTGAAGCAACAGAAATTCCATTAGAAATTGTATACACACCTGAAATATCTGACAGGTGTCTCAGAGTAAGTTCTTTTGTTTAAATTTTGAAAATTAAAACCGATGCAATAAATTCCCGAAATTTTTAGACAATGACAGATTTACCAAAAATATTGGTGCAAGAGGAAGAGGATATGGCAGAAGCGTGTAGAGACCATCCAGATACTTTAGCAAGTATTCATAATGATGCTGGTAAGATTTTTGTACAAATATATCTTCTAATCGAGGATCGATAGACACATTATACTCGGAAACGGAAATTGAAAAGAATTATTATTTACAGTGAGAACACGAGCATTAGTTCACATAACGGACATCATTACGAAACCGTTAGTACAGACATTTGAAAAAAGGATAGCTCTAAATAAATTACGCGCAGCGCACCTTCGCAGACAGTTACAAGAATTACAGAAAGTTTATAGTGGATGAAATACCCCCTCCATTACATCAGGGAACAAAATGTTATTTTTTCTGTGTTACATTTACAACGCATTAAATACAGTATTTCGTCACTGGACATCAAACCTCCAAAGTTCTTTTTGTATTATTCATCATCCAAAGCGAAGTTATAATATGAGTGGGAATTTTACAATTTTGTCAGAAATAATAAATAGAATTATGCCTGAAAACAATTAAAAACTCTACTTGAGAGTCATTCAGCATTAATTTGAATCTGAATATAAATTACTGAAATGGTTAAGTCTATAACTACCTACGCTCTTCCATATTATTAAACTTATTTACTGAAGTATCACAGATACGACTAGAAAAAAAGCACAATGAAAGCTACACATAATACATTTTTATGACAAGTTTATCTCGTGGAAGATATGCACTGAAATCATTGTGAGCCTCTTATCATTAGCGATTATAGAATATCTACATTTCCATATTGAATTATTCATTTGACAATTGGTTTGAAGGTGCGATTGCACTTTTCACAATCGATATACCTTACGAAAAAATGAATGACTTTAGAAACATTCATTTCAAGTCTAGCCAAACAATACATATGACAAACTAAGGCCTTAGCTAGAAGATTGATCGCAGTGTTCGTACGCTGCAGGAATGTCACAAGTGATCATCACAACTAATTAAACGCAAGTGTAATTATTCCAGCGCTATATCGGAAAAACCGAAACAACTGAGTTAATCAAAAATTAAGTACTCGCAACCATATCACCACGTTTAATTACATCAATCCATAAGCTAATAATTTCACGACACTCATTAAACATATTTTATCATACCAAATTCTAATTATTATCCAAACACAAGTTTAGAATCCGTTCCATATATATCGTAACCGAATAATAATACAGGCAGACGAACCTTTCAGTGATTTTTATTTTACATCTCACGAACAAAGATCTGGCAATAATTGCGCAGTTCTATATTTACACTACGAGAACAACAGTGTATTTAAATAGACTTAAATGTATTCAAAACACGGATTCTGCAGAACGAGAAAGATGTATAGGATGAGAAGGACTACGCGCTAACCTTTTGCGAGGCAGCTTTTCCAGAGTAGTTAACAACTTTGCAAAGTCGGGTCGATTTTCTGCATGATATGACCAGCAAAGCATCAGGATGTCCTATTAATAGATTAGAAAATCATTATTAGTAGCTTATAATACGAGAATGGAGTTGTGGGGAATACATACACCATAACTGTTTATGATGCTGTCATCAGCTATTGATTGCAGTGGTGGAATATAATGAACGTGTCTAATATTGTTAGTCAGTAAATTTTGTCCATACCTTTACGTCGCGAGAGGCTTGCAAATTAGCCAAAGTTTGTTTCATGCCTTTGCCAACTTGCCAAATAATGGCTTCAGGAGGCTGTCCTTTAAATGGCCATTCGCCGCATAACAACTCATACCAGACAGTCCTTCAAAATCAATTATTTGGAATTAGGCGACAATTAAAAGAAATACTTCTATATAATATATAGTAAATTATTTTTCCATATTTACCCAAATGCATAAACATCCGATGCATCAGTAAATGGTAGCTCTTCCTGATCCCGATTCTGCTGCGGCCTCAGTCGTCGAACAATTTCAGGGGCTAAATAACACAACCAGCCAGGTGGTATACTGAGACCATTTCCCTTCCTGTTAGGAACGATAGATAACATATAACTTACTCCTTATACGATTGAAACACATGTCAATTATTTAAATACATCATATTTACCTATTGCCGTAACAAAGTTTTGTAACGCTAAACAAGCCGAAGTCGGTTATTACAACTTTTCCATTCTCTAAAAATATGTTTTTGCTCTTGAGGTCTTTGTGAACTATCCCTCGAGCATGAAGATACCCCATTCCCTGTTATGACATTAAATCAAAAGCTTGTAAGAAACACTTTAACAATTTAACTTAATGATATCGCCATCGGCCTTGTGTCGCACCTGAGAAATTTGTTGAGCGATTATAGTAGTTTTATTCATATTAAATTTATCTTTACGCAGATGAATATGAGTGTAAAGAGTCATGCCTTTGCTCATACTAGTTACAATTGCTAAACGAGGAGGTTTCATGCAAGCTCCCATAAATAAAACCAGATTCTCGTGCCTTGTTTTTCGGAATGTAGCCACCTACAAAATCATTAATAGCAGTGCACATTCCAAACTATATATATTTCATGGAGAATAATAGAACCATCATTACCTCGAGCTTGAATGCTTCTAGTGTTTTATCGTCGTCTAGATAATAGTCCATATTCAAGACTTTAATGGCAACATCGCCATGCCAATTGCCTCTATATACTGTGCCAAACCTGCCAGTTCCTATGGGTTCCCCAATCTTCAATTCATCATAAGGAATGTCCCACTCTCGCATAGATAACTATGTAAATAAATAATATACATCAAACATTGAAATATTATATTTTAACCAACCATTTAAAAGTAATCTTACACTGTTTTGCCGTGGCCAACGGCTGTCTCCAGGTTCTCCGTCCGAAACCTGTGAGTCTTGAGAGTCTACTCTTACCGGGGTTCTCTCCGAATCTGTACTAACGCTACCAGATCCCGAAACGCTGACGGTTCGTTCGCTATCACTTGACATAGTCGTACCCTCGAGTCGATGTGTCTCTAATGTAACACCTTTCTCATTGAGCATAACATCTAGGAGTAAGATAAATTAGATTTATTATAAATCGCAGTGTATAAATAACACTGCAATTATATAATACCTGGAAAATGGAACTGCTGTTTGGCAGGTGCCTGTGGAGTTTGGCTAGTATTGGCAGGTAGCAAAGCTGGACTAGAAGGCGTCGAGCTATTACAGCTCGAGGTATTTGAACTAGAGTCTGCACCCTGTTACAATAAGAAAAAGTATTAATTGTAATGATTAAGATGTAAAAATACAAGTATTTTCTTATTCAAACACACCTGAATAGTTATATTCATAGGAGGATGTGGATGCGATCGTTTGCGATCTCTCCAAGTTAAAGATTGCAGAAAATTGGTATTATGGTGATTCGGAGATGTTATACCAGGCTTGTTTAATATTGGGGAAACATTAACCATACCTGGAATTATACAATGAATTTTATTTAATACATAAAACTACGAAAATCAGAGATTTTAATATCATACATACCATCAGCTTGCACGGTTCTTTTAAATTCATCGAATAATTCCTGGGGTAGGCCACAAGAAGGTGGTACTTTAGACTCGCAATCTCGATGACACTTGTATTTACATTCCTTGCATTTCAAACCGGTGCCTATGAACATCTGCTTCTCACAGAAGTCGCATGTTGTCATCATTTTAAAAGTTTTCGTAAAACGATGAGCAATTATATGGCCCATCCCGCGCGTTACAGTTGGTGTCCGTGGTGACTTTGGCACTTGAAGACTTGCCGCTAAAATGATCATTAGACAATATTTATCATAAGAATCATAGTTATAATGATAATATGATTGACACAAGTTATTTACCTGTTCCCTTAAAACTGTTATCATCGCTCTCTGCACTAGAATATGGTGGTGACTTAACAGGACTATTACTATTCAGCAAGAGGTTTTCCCCAGTGATATCAGCGGTGCTACTGCCAGATCCTGGTTCTGTAGGCAAGCGGTGTCTTCTTCCCACAGAGCCCACATGGTCATTCCCGCAGCTGGAATATTAAAATAAGAATGATTGTAATATGGATTTATTGATTGTCTATTAATTTATTGTATATTTAATATTACCTTGATGCTGAGTCTCCATTTTCAAGACGATTCGCTAATTGTGATTCATGAGACTTTGACTTAGTTAATGGATACACCTCTGGTTGCGATATAGTGTTTTGGAAACCTATTTGATGTTTTTTACAAGGGGGAGGAGTTGTCGGAAATTTAATTCCTGCCATTGAAAAACGAAGTGCTACGTTAAGTGCAACTGTTAGATCGATATATATATGCAATAGAGACAAGCGGCGGGTCTATGGCTTCTATGGTGTTCGGTTCTTCTATAGGAAATGTAAAATGTCAACATTCAGGGCCACACTTACCACGTCCTTGCTGTCTTGATAACAAAGGTGTAGAAGGAGGACTAGTTGAAGACAAAGATGTGACAGAAGGAGCTTGTGCTAATATATCACTGTTGAGATTGTTGTTGTTATTATGATATGGAATGCTTTCTTCTGAAGGAACAGAGCATCTTGTAGTACGAGATCTTGTTGGTCGTGGTGATGCTCCACTGCACATGTGATGCCTGTCCCAAGAATCCCAGTACAAATTCATGTCACTGTTGTCCATGTCTCCTCTTAAGAGAACATCTAATACATAGTATAACTTTAGTATATAATATATAAATACAACATCTTCCAATGACCAACCAATTCAATAATGTATATACCCATATATCTTCTAAGATTATGCAGTGCTCTACATAGTAGGCGAAGTTCTTCTTCGTGCTTTCCATTATTATCACCCAATATGCTTCCTAATTCATGTTCCGACTTTTCCCTTAGAGCTTCCAATGAATTAGCTTTGGAGCAGACCATCTAAAAATCAACAGATGTGTTTATCCTAATCTTATACGACTGTAATATGATAATAACAGAATAAAATCTTTTAAAATTCGTATACCTGAATCGATTCTTGCGTGAGCCCCACTACCCTGAGCCATTGCTGCAGAGATGGATATTGTCTCATCTCCGCGGGTAATGACTCTACTGTTAATTTGGATTTAGTTACAAGTTGCTTGGCATACAGCTTGATGAGTTTTCCCTAAAATCAAATATATTTCCCTTGAAATCAATTGATTCTTCGGATTTATTTATAAGAAATTGTTAGCCCAACTATAAAAGGATAGTTCATTCCTTTAGTAAATCATTCTCATGGAATTAAAAGGGTGTCGATCGTTACTCCAAAACGAGACACGAATAGGATTGCTATCGCACAACAATTACTGTCGTCATTTGACGATCCTGCGATAAAAGAGGTCGTAGTGAATGCAGAAAAGGGGAAAATAAAACCGGCGTGACAGTGCGTGGCTTTCATGGTACGAACAAGTGGCAGTGTTGCTTAGAATAAAGGAATGTATTTGCAACTTGTTGACAATCGTGAAGCAGCCCTTCACGAGGTCAAGGAAACGGGTCGAAGGTAACATGAACGAAGCTAGGACGCTCGTTAAACGTAATATCATCCTTAAAATTTGATGGCTCCAAGTCTGTATACCTCGAGCGTCCGAATCTCTTGCTGGGTGAGTTCGGCGCTGGTAGAGCATTGTGTCCTGAGGCCTTCAAGTCGATCGGCGGAGAGGTCAATCATGGATTGAACGACGTCCAAGGCTCGTCGGATATCCTGTTCCGCATCTTCGCCGTCCGCCATCCCGCCCCTACGGTGACGGCCCCTTGTTACAGCTTTCACGAGTCCCGCTCTCTATTTCACAGGCATAATTTTGCTGGCACGGGACTCCGATCGGGTGCACGGCTTTATCACTGGCACTCCGAGTAACCAAACCACTTATCAACATTGACAACCATCTTGGCCGCCTATCGATGACGTCAATCGGTCCCCGGCAATCCGGGATTTCAGCGAGTACATTCGCGCGACTCCTATACAAACCGCCAGATTTACGACGAGACACCGTCGCAGCGCCGCTGTAGATTTCCGGTAATATTAGCGCAGACGTCTAGATAAGATATGCCGTATGTGTATTTTTCTTTTTTATATCCTGAACATGTAGGAACATCGGTTTACACACTTGTGTTTTTTAGATAAACCAAATCTGATCATGTTAAAATGAAACCCTTCATTAAGGATAAAGAAAGCTTTCGTAGAAACATATGGAGTTTGAAAATTTCAACGCCTTTGGTTTGTTCAGGCAGTCGGAAATAAACCGCAACGCTACGACGGACTTTCCATCGTAAATTTTGCCGACCGCAGATATCTGTGTATGTGTGTATGCGTATATATGCATAAGAAATCCTTTTATACTATAGTTAAAGGGTGGTGTCTATTATGCAGGGCGATGGCGCGCAGTTAGAAGTTACAAAAATGAGTTTATTTAATGAAGCAGAAGAATAGAGAAATGCCAGGAATTAGGAAGATGATGTTCAAGAAGAAGTGTATTAGTGTGAATACGTGTGAGACACTTCAACGATGAATTGGCAGTCTTTTTCCTTCATTTCGAGAACCATGCTGCTAGGTGTGTTTGCAATACAAACACACGCACATCTATAGATATCGTAAGATATATTGGATGCACATACACACAGGCATATTATTGCGTGTATGTATACAGGAACGAACACCATCAAAGAAAACGAGGGTTCCATCCGCCTCGCCCGCAACCTGACGTATGAAGTTTCTTATCTAGGCCTCTTCTCTAACCCGATGAGTGATGGTCATTTACTCGCGAACTTACTCGTCCTAAATGTCATGCATTTGCCTATCAAAATTTGCTACCTTGTGTTTGAATTGTGGATCCTGCAATAAAAGACCAGTGTTATATGTCAGCATCACGTAGAAGTTGGAGAGATGGTGAATATCGACACAATACGAAAGACTTATCCGCTGCACTGGCTCGTCTGGAATAACAATTATGTAGAGCTCGAGGAGGAGCTCTCTTCGAAAGCGGTGTGTATGGAAATGTAATTTTTTTTTCACAATCTCTAGCGTCCAGACACTGTTACTTTGCCAGCATTTCTAGTACACAAATCCACACTTGTATATAACAAAAGTGTACGGTAACCAATAGATATTAACATCCAAAACACTTCTAACAACTGCTTCCATCGTTGCCAATAATAAAATGTAACGCAGTACTCCGAATTCCAGAATCGCATTTATTGTAAAATACAAATTGGAGATCACTAATGACGATTCTTATTTTATTTGTACATTTCATTTGCTTGTTTTGCTTTATTGTATTTACCGGCGGTTAGAAGTTCAAAGTGAGTCATTATACAAAATCTAAATCGTTGTAAATTGAATGTTACTACAAATTTAGAAAGATATACGTAATAATGGTATAAATGTAATAAATGCAGGATATATACAATAATGTTAAATGCATCAATGTTACCAAGTGATATCACACAAAGTAGAAAGATCCTTTGAAGCCTTGCATTGGTGGGAAACCATAAATGTGCATTAGCTTGTAACTTGTGATATTATGGTTAGCATGTATAATCAATCAACTGAATAAATCCCTTAAAGGGATTGCATTGAGTTATATTAATTCTTAATTCCACTGCCATTTGTGTTAATCCAATGAAAGAAAAAAGTTTAAGAGGATTTGAAGTTATAGTTATTGTATAATTTTTACAGCATGACATCGAAAAACATGATAACAGAGGGAGAACAGCATTGATGCTAGCTGTAACATTAGGCCATACAGAATCTGCTATGGTACTTTTGCACCATGAAGCTAATGTCAATACAGAAAATACCCAAGGATGGTCAGGTACTTCATCTATTTTTATTAATACTCAATTAACTGGAAAATTAATTGTAATGATACTTCTCCATTTACATAGTTGTACAAGAAGCAGTGGGTACTGGAAACCCTGACCTAGTACAAATGGTATTAGCACGTAGAGACTATCAAAGATATTGTAATAGGGTTGCTGGAATTCCAGAGCTCCTTCACAAATTAAAGCAAGTAAGAATCACAGTATAAGAGAGCTTTGTGTTATATGAAGCCATTCATACAAGTATATTATAACTTTTACAGGCTCCTGACTTCTACGTAGAAATGAAATGGGAATTTACTAGCTGGGGTAATTATTTCAACATAAACCCTTTTACATAACATGGAATAATGAAAGTATTAAGACAGCATCATCTATTTTTTGTCAGTTCCACTGACAGCACGAATGTGTCCAAGCGATACATACAAGGTTTATAAACAAGGGAGCAATGTACGAATTGATACGACATTACTTGGATTTGACCAATCAACCTGGCAACGTGGAAACCGTAGTTACGTCTTTAAAGGACAAAGTAAGTAATATTACATATATTATAAGATCGTTCCCAGTGAAACTATTTCTTGAGTTTTTCGATCTTCGAATTTTACAAATATTTTCCAGTCACTATAATAGTAGAGTATTTTATTTGTTCTTTAATTATCTGCATTAAATGCAAGCTGCAGCAAATGCACCTGTGGCAATTAGATGTGAGAGGAGTTATGTATTCAGTATGGTGGGACAGGAGTCAGGTGACAGAATTTCTTACATGCACTGAATATGACCTTAGACACATAAATTTCAATGTTTTCTAGAATAGTCCACTTCCTTATATTCCCTTGAGCAGTATTAAGTAATTTTAAACCATATAAAAATTGCGTAATAAACATTGCTGCCAGTTGAAGCGAGTAAACATGTATCTGCATACATGTAACCCCTTATTTAACAATGCTGGAAATCCTCAAATAATATATCCTTCAAATGTATATCTTGGACATTCGAAACATGTAGAGTAATAACTAGAATTGACATATAGGAAGTCGAAAGTAGTGGTTGTAAAGTTAAACATCTATGATAAATTTCCTATTATTTATATTAGGTTGATATCTTATGTTAACTATTCAATACAAAATGTCACCAGATGATGGAGCAACCATGATGGAAGTGGATCACGAAACCAGGAAAGTCTATGTAGAACATATGAAACTTATAGAGGACGACGGTATGCAATTAATGGAGCCATCCGAAGAAGGGGTAATCGTGCGGCTAACAAATCCTATAGTTACTACTTATATTGATACGGATAAAATTAGTTTTGAACGGTAAGAAAATGCTACTTTTGTAAAGAGTTCATAAACATATAATATATTATCATCTACTTTCATCTTCAACAGCAACAAAGCAGGTTTGTGGGGTTGGCGCTCGGATAAAAGCGAAGTAGTAAATGGCCACGATTGCAAAGTCTTCAGCGCAAGCAACGTAGAACTAATAACTAAAACCCGACTAGAGCATTTATCAGAAACCGATAAAGCGAGAGCGCGAGCGCCTCGTACACCACTCCAATCTTTCTTCGGAATAGCGGAACAACAACAGGATACCTGTATCCCTAGTACTAGTGTAATTTATTTAAAAGATTACATCACAGCATTATTTAAACATTTCACTCTTTAACAGTAACTAATGGTTTACATCTCCTTAGGAAGAGTTCAGTAATGTTGGAAATCCTTGTCAGATAACACCTGAAGAATACTTTGATCCAGATGTTGATCTAAATGGAAGGGATATAGGCAGACCAAAGGAAATGAATACTAAAATTCAAAAGTTCAAGGTTTGCAAAACTTTCCATCTGTACATTGCTAGAACAATTTAATATTTATATTTTAATATAATTGTATTCTAGGCAACACTGTGGCTTAGTGAACAGTATCCATTGAGCCTTCAAGAACAAATTATGCCGATTGTAGATATCATGGCAATATCTAGTTCTCATTTTGCGAAACTCAAGGACTTTATTCAAATGCAACTACCCGCTGGATTCCCCGTCAAAATTGGTATAAATATTTATGAAACCTTTTTTTATGTTTGTGTTACTTTATATCGTGTGTTGTAGAAATCCCGCTCTTCCACATTCTCAATGCAAGAATAACGTTTGGAAATATATTTGGTATGGACCAAGAGGTGCCGCATGTAGGACGATTACAGGAAGCTAATAGAATGACTTGTTTGGTTGATGACGTATGTTTTGAAGCCCCCGTAGGATATGTTAAACTTGGTAAATATGTCAATGACTTCCTGTGCACATATTTCGATTGAAATATTTGCTATATATTTAACTGTGGTACTGGTTATAGGTGCTGAAGTTCGAGCTCAATTCAGTATCGAAGAAGAAGATGATTTATTACAATTTGCCATTCAACAAAGTCTGCTTGAAGCTGGAAGCGAACGTGATGAAGTATGAAACTAATCATTTAATCGTACTGTACTGTGCAAAGAAAACATGTGGAAAAATACTTTTGTTTTCTTAAGGTTGATATATGGGAAGCACTTAGGACACAGAAGCCGTCAAGACCAAATACACCTAGTATGACGACTGAAGAAGAACGGCAGCTACAAAGGTATAGAGCTTTTGCATTCATAGGAATGCTACTTTACGCGCTTTCTTTCAATTATAGCATGATGAATTTATTTTGCATGTATCCTCTGTCAACAAATCGTATTCAGACAGGTGGGTGAAGGATTGTTGTATATATTGGCCACGCGTGTATTATATTAACATATAAGTTTGATGTTTTGTCAAACAATACATTTATACTGCGGTACCCATAATAAACTATAAACTACACACATCATCATGCTACTCTTAACGAGTTATTTACCTTTCGGTCAACATATTGTCTTTTAAATATCACTTTTCTGTCCCATATAGAGCTATTCAGGCGAGCTTGGCATTGTATCAAGAGACAACAGCCGGATGCGCGGAAGTTCGAAGTAGAAAAAGTGAAAGTAGCAACGGTCCTGAAGAAGATACTCTTGAAGGCACTGCTGAACAACTAAGACTGGCATTAAGGCTTTCGGAGCAACAGCAGTTAGAAGAGGAACAACGACGATTGTTAGAAGAAGAGACTTTCCGACAAGTGCTGGAGTTGTCACTGACAGACAAATGAACATGGAACTGTAAATTAGACACAAGGCAATTATTCACTGTATACTTCCCGAAGCACGAAGTGTTGCAGTCAGACATATGTGCTGCTGTAACAAAACAACTGATTTCCTATGGTTCATAGATTATTAAAAACATTGAAGGATAATAATGTTGCTTGTGACAGACATTTGTTATTGCAGTGCACAATTCCCCAACAAGGATCAAACGGGGGAATGACGATAGCACTAAAAACGAAAGTAAATGGTTTAAATTATGTTATTTATTTCTTAGTTAAATTTTGTATGAGATGAAAATTATTAGGATAAGGTATGCGGAACGAAACAGTGGCGAAGTCTTGAAAATTACAATTGCATTAGCAAAAACCAGATTCAGATCGTACTTTCGTTCACGAATCCAACAATCAAATAGCATTAAATTCTTGTTGAAAGTACATACTGTAAGTCACGAATGTGGATATTTACAATAAAAGCTTGTAATTCTCAAGTCTTCCGAAATTATTGTGTCTTACCCTCTCTCCTAGTATTGGGTACGACAGCCCTTTTTCGATTTCGATTAAAACAATCTTTGCCAATATGTCACAACATTGCGAATACGAAAACAATGAAGTCACTCATAGCTCAAAGTTGTGCTGTTCCCTTTTGCAACATATGTATTATATACGAAGGTAAATAATAATTGAATCTAATGGTGAACATAATGATGCAAGAAAGTCTTTTGTTTCGTTCAGTGAAATACAATTATTTTATGAAAATAGAAGCTTGCATTACATATCAATATTGCAGAGTGCTTCTATGCGATGTGGTGGCATGTGGGTGTACGTTACACGATTTTGTACAATTTCGGCTATTGTGCGCGAAACCCATTATTCCATCACTCTCAAGTTAAAATATACATTTCTAAAAAAATTATTCCTTCTCATTATCACGTAACTAATCGTGGAAAAAGTGTAGTAAAAAAAATCAGAGCTTTCGACTAAGATAATCCAGGTAAACATATACTGCCACAACTGCTTTACTCAAACTCAGATTGTGCCCTGGAACAAAGTGAAAGCTTCCTTTATAATCCCTTTATTAGATGTAGTATTAAGTGCTGTGATTAGCAAGTGACGTCCAAGACTAATACTATTCATAGTAGAATTTTATACAAACCTTTTATATATAGTACTTAATATATTTGCACTCTGTGCAAAACGCTGTTCGTTCTTATGTGCTTGTTGATGCCATTTCTTGCGCACAGCATTCCAATGTTTCCTATGATCTCTCATAAGTTGTTCTCGGGACTTAAGTACCTGTCCCTCCTGCAAAATATTACTTGTAACATTTCCCGCGAAAAAAAGCGAGTGTTCCCATACATATAATAAGAAACTACTTGCATAATCTAATTTCAATATATCTTTCTCTGGTATAATGGGTGATGGTATACGATTTCGAGGCATTGCTTCTTCACAAGGTAGAGGTGGTGGTAATGAATAAACATCACGAACTTCTCCATTTGTGTCCAATATATTGTTGCCCATGTGGACTTCATTTATTATTTCTGGACTTGGGCTACGTATTCTGCATTATATGATAATATAAATTAATTGATTTTTATCTGAACTCATATCTTTAATATTTTACTTACTTAGGCACAATATTAGGATTTCTCGGTTGATTAGCCATCCATGCTCTACATATAGGGTACAATGGTGTGTCTTCTTGAAACTGTGCCAAATCTACACTGCGGTCGAACAGTTTCATCACATAAGTATGATGAAACTGTGTGTCTGCTTGTACTTGACGTCGGCGTCTAATTTTCCTTGGTTGCTGTGCATTCATTGATTTTGACCTGCGGATAATGTTAAAGACAAGATAGAAGTTAGTAAAAATATTGTATAATGAAGAAAGCTAATTATGACTTTACATTTTTTTCATTTGATGCTTATATTCATGAGAAGAAGTTTCTTCGCTAGATTCTGCAGATGAGCCAGTATCACTGTGGTGTAGAAGTTCGCGAAGAGCACCCTTCAAGCGATCTCTTGCAACTAATACATCACTGTCACCTAAGTAAATGATAAATAATACTTTGTTTTATTAAGAGTCAATGTTTATTGTGACCTCTCATGGTTCACACATTGTTGCATTACCTATTTCATCTTTTATTTCCACCTTTATACGACCTGGAACTGTTATTGGCGGTGGTTGCTGCATTCCTCTCTTTTTCCCCATCTAAAATAATAACAAGAATACTTGTATATGCATCACACATTATTTATCAGGGTATAACACATAAGAATATTGTCACTTTTATACAAGAATGTGTACAGAATTGAAATCACAAATACTTACTTCACCCCACTAATGACAAAGGATGGTCAAAGTTAAAATAATATGTAATGTCGTTTAGTGATTGTTTCGATAAGTTTTTATTCATCTAATTATAACTATAAACGAAGTAAGTAGCTGATAGTTGATAAAGTTATTTAAATTGTAACACGAAAGTTTGTGTTTACGAAAATCAAGAACTTGAGGTTAAGGCAACGAATACAACGCCGCCCTTCACAAATTTTGATTTTGCATCAGTAATAGAAGATGAGTTGCTAATTTATAAATACATTTAATTTCTCCTTCATTTTTAACAGCATCGCATTCACTATTTACGTTCCAAACATTTGTAATAAAAGTGCAATTAAAAGTTCGGAATACAAAGAGCGCGGGCAAGAAGATATCTGACTGAACAAACACTTTGAAAATTTATACTTGCGATGTATACACATACATATGTATCCAAATAATATAAAATACAATTGGATAATAATTATAGATGATTCAACGAAGGAATATACACCAGTATTAAAATGCAGCTGATATTTACCACACCAATATTCCTCATTTTCAATATATTGAGAATTCCTCACTCCAGTGCAAGCAACTGTTTCCTTAATACTGAAAGCTACAAATGCAGGCTTGGCACAAAGACACCTTACAGATTTATAGCCAATTATGATGATACTCCCATTAAGTATCCAGGTATGTATAAACTATTGTTGTATTTCTTATATATTACACATATATAGTTCATTTTATTATTCACAGGGTGTACAGAAAAAAAAATATGGCTCTTATTTAGACATGGTACCAGATATCCTGGAAAGAGGCATGCATCTGCTATGATAGAAGAGTTGCCAAAATTAAAGACTGTTATTTTGAATAATTTTGAAAAGGGGAAGAATAATTTGTCATCCGAAGATGCTAAGTTGCTATCCGAATGGAACATTTCATTTTCTGAAGATGACGTAATGAATTTAGCACAGGAAGGTGAAAATGAAATGATTGATCTTGCAGAAAGATATCAGTCAAGATTTCCATTGCTCCTGCCACAAACTTATGACAATGAAACATACAAGGTAAATTGATTTAATAAGATATGTAAACAGATATAAAATAATACAGAATGTTAGTTTAAATTTACAGATTCCCAGCGTACAAGAGAAAGTGCAAGGCACTTTGCTGCAGGATTGTTTGGTTGGCACAATAGCCGAGATATTATATATCCACAACCGGAAGGCAAAGATCCTATATTGAGAGTAATTATATGTTGTTATAAATAATTTCCATATGAACATTATATATCAATCTTATTTAATACTTGTGTTCAGTTTTATAAAAGATGTACTCGCTGGATGAATGATATAAAAAATAATCCTGACTCACAACAAGAGAAAGATCAATTCTTAAATAGTGATAATGTTAAAGAAGCTTTGCTCAATATCACAAGACATATTGGACACAAAGTGAATTACAGTTAGTACACACGATTTTAATATCGATTTTTGTTTATAAATAAAACTTGATTAATTTCATTTTAAAATGCTTCCCAGCATATGCACATTTAATGCATTTGATATGTGCATTTGAAACTGCATGGAATAGAACTTCTGATTCGCCATGGTGCAGGTTTGTGTCTCCAGAAAGTCATAAGATATTTGAATTTGCTGAAGACCTAGGATATTACTGGACTGATGGATATGGATATGGATTGACTTATGAACAAGCCTGTCCTGCATTGAGGGATATGTTTGCCTTTATTTTGTAAGTTGTGTAAAGATATAAACATTCTAACAGAATCTACCAGTGATTATCATAAAGAATGTTTTCTAGGTCAGAGAAACGACCACAAGTATCAGCATACTTTACTCATTCAGGCACAATTCTGAAATTACTAGCATTACTTGGTGTCGCAAAAGATGATGAGATATTAACTCATGAATGGTTTGCACAACAGGGTGATAATAGGGAATGGAGGACAAGCATCATCGATTCATTTGCAACAAACCTTGCATTTGTGCTGTACAAGTAAATGTGCATTTGGTATACAAGATGTTCATAGCGAAATCGTTATAATTATTTCTATATTTCATTTCAGTTGTACTTCTGGAGGTCCAAGTATTCTTTTTATGCATCAAGAACGAGCAGTACATTTGCCTGGCTGTCCCTTGAACAAACCCTGCCCAGTTTCTATCATGAGAGCTTTATATCCTGATCAAGAAGAGGAATGCCCATTCGAATTAATGTGCCAAATCTCAAAATAGAATCTCTATATATTACAATCTTCTTTCGGCTGGTATATTCTACAAATCAGGTCGAATCAGATAATCAGGATTGCTTTGCCGTATGTTTTCGGTACAATTCTGCCGCTTTTGCTACTAATTCTTTACTTTCTACCCGTTTTGATACTCAAACAATCGATTTATCAAGCATTCGTCAAAGTCTGAGAACCTTTGAAATATCGAAAATTTTTTAACTACCCTTCCCGACCGTTTCAGGGTCTGGTATTTCAGGCAGTGATTCAGTATTTAGCTAGGAAACAGTGGTATAAATTCTAGAACCCCAGGTCAAAGTTCATTTTTTGGCCGAAAAATTCGTCAAGGGTATGCCCAGAAAAATTTGCGAAACAATGAATTTTGAGCTAGGGCTCTGGAATTTATACGACTTCTTCTTTGATGCAAGAAAACATTCTCCATCAAATTTCAGTCCCTGAAACAATCGAGAAGACTAGAAAACGTGGAAAATACCGCCCAAAACAGATGAATTCAAATATTCAGGGGGACGTTTCCGAGTTTTTTCGGTACGTTTCCGGTTTTTACACCACTGGTTCTATGTTCTCTACTTATTTTAATACTCACAAAACCAATTTATGAACAATTAGGTAAAGCTGGAAAAAGTTGAAAAAAATAGATTAAAATATAATTTTTCAAAAATCTGCTTTTATGTCTATATCTATAGTAATAATATAATATAAAAGCATGCAATAATTAGTAAATCGTAGTCGAATATGCGCAAGCGCAGTCATTCCAACCAATCCAGCATGCAGCATTTATTTTCGGCGTTCTGCGCAGTTTAGCCACGCAGGTTATAATAGAAAAGCGAAGCATACCGGTCTGTAGCAGTGGGTAGCGATGTGTAGTTGAGGGGGGCGTAGAAACTAACTTCCTTTTATACGTGGAGCGTTGGAAGGCTTACCTCGGCAGGGGCCTTCGGAGTACTATTCAGTCAAAATGGTAAGTGAACCTTTAATAATATTAGCACGAATTACTAGATTAATATATCGCGTATACATACGCAGTATTTTTAATTGAAGAATGTTTAAGATTGAAGAATATCAGAAAGATTAGAGTTCGGTTCTTCGTTGCATTATTTCTGACCGTTCCGATCATGGCTACCGTGTCCATGCACGTGCCTGTTACAGAATATGTTCGCTGATATTGTGTTGAATTCTTTCTATAAACCTTAGAACTCATTACCATTAGTATATTTGTAACTAAATAAAAAGATATGATAGATTTCTTACGTGAAATATGCTACATTAAGATTACTGTTTACTACACGTTGCTATTACTAAGTGTATACAGCGAACGTTTTATGATGAAAGCTAGCTCACATTGAAAATGCTATGAAAAGTGCTTTTCCCATTTATTCTGAATTTTATTTATGTATGATAAAGCATGCTTGTTTCCGAAATACAACTTTTTCAATAACTACGTTTATCTTCGTACAGGGTTTCGTAAAAGTTGTAAAGAACAAGCAGTACTTCAAGCGTTATCAAGTTAAATTTAAGAGGCGTCGTGAAGGAAAGACTGATTACTATGCACGCAAGCGTTTGACCATCCAAGACAAAAACAAATACAACACGCCAAAATATCGCTTGATTGTACGCCTCTCGAACAAGGACATTACCTGCCAGGTGAATACAAAGTATGCTTATCAATCTTGTTGTGTAGTTGAAAATACTGTAGAAATTTAGCTTGCCATGCAATATGCTATGACAACAGTATTAGCATGGAATGATTTTTACAAATCTCAGTCTAAGAGGCGATATAGAAAGGGTTATTATCTGATTTCAATTACAGGTAGCATACTCAAGAATCGAGGGTGATAGGATAGTATGCGCTGCGTACAGTCATGAACTTCCCAAATACGGAATCAAAGTTGGCCTTACCAACTATGCTTCTGCATATTGCACAGGTCTGCTCCTAGCCAGAAGAGTAAGCAATTATTTCAATATCAATGTCTCCTAAAGCTTTGCATGCATCTAACTTTACCAAAGTGATGAACCACTCAGCTCACTTCGATGCAACACTGATGATAACACAACTGTTCCCTGATGTGTAATTTCTGACTGGTAAAGACGCAAAAACAATATATTTTGCGTCTTTGCTTTATTCGAATACTATTGAGATTTACAAAAGAATAATATTGAATGTGTAGCTTTTGAAGAAACTTGGCTTGGACACATTATACCCTGGTACCACAGAAGTAACTGGGGATGAATATAATGTGGAAGAATTGGATGATGGACCTGGAGCATTCAGGTGTTACCTTGACACTGGCCTCATGCGTACTACGACTGGTGCCAGAGTCTTTGGGGCAATGAAAGGTGCCGTAGACGGTGGCCTTAACATTCCTCACAGGTAAATTATTATTTAAAACTATATAAATTTCTCTCTTACATCATATCTTCAATTCTACAAATTTTATATTAATAAATAAATTGTAAAGATTGCTTGTGATGAATTTACGACACATGCGCGTCATCTGAGTCACCGCGAAGGGCGTATTTGCCTTTGTGTTCTACAAAGACTATATATGATCTTTGCACAGACGTAACAGGATTATATAGTGTCTCTGACTATGTTGAAAAAATAATGTATATATTACTCGATTCTACAGATAAGTAAAGTTCTTGTTTTGTGTTCATAGTACCAAGAGGTTCCCAGGGTACGACAGTGAATCGAAATCCTTCAACGCAGATGTGCACAGACAACATATCTTCGCACAACACGTTGCTAACTACATGAGGACGTTAGAAAAGGAGGACGATGAAGCGTACAAGAGGCAATTCTCTCAATACATCAAAAATGGCATCAAAGCCGACAGTGTAAGTACTTCGAGACATAATCTTGAAACCAATGAGTCGTCCAACTAATAATTACTGCAAGAGAGACACAAAGTTGCAGTGTCGCAGTTGGACAATAGCAATTGCATTGGTCTTTTCGAACGAATATGCAGTTCAAAGCATTTTTTTCAAAAACCTTTGTAACATTTTATTTAAATGTAATAATTGCAATTACCAGTGGAGACATGAAAAAATAATTTTCTATTTAACAGATCGAGGGAATTTACAAGAAAGCCCACGAAACTATTCGTACCAACCCTGAACACGCGAAGACTGTAAGAGAGAAGGAACCAGTTAAGAAGAGGTGGAACCGCGCCAAGCTGACGTTTTACGAGAGAAAGAACCGTGTGGCTTCCAAGAAGAAGGCCTTCTTGGCATCCCTCAAGGAAGCTGAGGCACTTATGCCTTAATTTCATAACCATACTGTGGTATACCAAACTATGGTGTGAAAATAAAAAAACCTCTAAACTAAACTGTTCGTTTTTCCACGAATCCTCACACTCCAGCAATACATTGAATATCCATGGGGAGTTAGTACGGTTGTATGAATGTAACACACTTTACATACAATTTTACTAGCAAAATATATTTTAAATCGAACAAAAATAACAAACCTAAGCTAGTAAAAGTAGTATCGTATATACGGTGTACATATATTTTTTTATAACTTGTCTGCTTCGACACATTACGTATCATTGTCACATTATTTGGACGTCAATAAATTTTCTTAAAATAAATTAAAATACAAACTTGTGTTACCAAACACTTTCCGAAGTATCCACTTAACGGCATCCGAAGATTGTGTGCAAGTAAAAAAGCACCAGGCTACATGATGATAGAATATACATTTTCGAGAGTAACTCAAAACGATATTAACTTTGTTAGTCCACTTTCATCAGATGAACGGTATGAGCACAAATATTGGATTTATTTAGTAATGATCAGCGGAAAAGATATAATTTGCCAAGTGAATTTCGTAATCTCCCTTGGCCGCTCAGACCTGCTTGAATGTCAGCTACTGATGGGATATTTCTAACTTCTCCGCGAGCAGCTACACTTACAGGTGATTTAAGAAGTCGCTTAGCAACACTGACTATATTATCCATCGTAACGGCGCCTGAATATTAAAAATAAGTGAATTCTTTTAGTACGAAGAGCATGGAATAATAATTAAATATGAATCAATCAATCGAAACTTACCAATTGCTTTAATATAGTGATCTGGTTGCTTCCGTGCTCCACTCGCCAGCACTTGCCGACCGATATCTTCGAATACTACTGGCCTTTGTTCTAAGTTCATAAGTAGCATGCACTGCAATTGCTTTTTTGCTCTCTGTAATGGTAGAAACACAATTATCAATATATACCGATTAATCACTTATGGTGTGTATTGCAATGATGATAAAAAATAATACCGCCAATTCGCTGCCTGATATACTTCCAGCCATCGCGCACATTTCGTTGACGATTACTTCAGTCATTTCTTTAACGTGGGGTGGTGTGCACGATGCATGAATGCAAAATAGACCCGTATCGGCATATGTATAATTGTATGCCGTGGCATTATACAACCAATGATATCTAAAATATTTATATTTTAATGAATTCAATCTAATTGAAAAGTGTAAGATATACGTACCTGCTTAGTACATTGGTGTACAATCTTGAGTACATGCCCTTTCCTGGACCACCAGCACTAAAACTACCTCCGCCACCCATAATCATATTTAAAACACATAATGCGACAAAATCTTTATCTTCAAATGCGCAACTCTCCAATCCAATCATTAAGTGGGATAATTCCGGTAAACCACTTGGTCCCGCGTATACTGGTATATTACACTCTTCCTATGTAGAAATAAAACATTAAATCACCATGTGGAACACATCATTTAGTAACAACTTAAGTTGTTTCCAATTTATACCTACTAGTACGTAACCACCAGTATATTGGGCTATTGATTTATCAACACCTCTTGTAGATTTTAAGCCTTGTTCCTCCCAGATTGGTTGCTCCTTCATGAAATACCTATAGCAAAAATAATTATTATATTTGTCTTTAACTTCATATTAATATTAATGTATAACATACTTTTCAACTGATTTAACCAGGTTGTCATGCTCAACACCAACTGCTGCTACAACCATTCTGCTTGGAGTATAATGGTTTTGTAAATAATCCAATAATATGTTTCTATCAATTTTCTCAATGTTTGGTTCGGGGCATATTTTTGGATATCCAAGTGTGTTCTCTCTATAAGCAGCCTAAGAACCATTTATTTTAATAGACACTCAATGGAATTCTGATGTAATATTTTATTGATATTACTTACTGCATGAATCATGTCATTCAGTATTAATTCTTGCTCAGGTTTTGTGTTTAATGACTCTAATTCAAAGGCAATTGCTTGTTTAGCAGAATTGACCTCGTCATCAGTGAATTTCGGCCTTAATACAACATCACCCAACATTTTTGTCACTTCATCCAATCCATCGCGTTCGGCTGAGACAGCATAAATCGCTGTTTCTCTAGATGCTTGGCAATCACATATTCCACCATGGTGTTCTAAAGTACGCATAATGTCATCTTTGCTTTCATAAATTTTAGTGGCCTAAACAGATATAATATATCTGAGTTAGGAACTTGGTTATATTATACAGTTGATGTATGAAAATATTCTTACCCCGAAAGCTAGTTTTTCTAAAAAGTGCGTTATACCACTAGGATATGCTACTTCGTATCTTGATCCAGAATCGACTAGAACTAAAAATCAACCTATTTATCAAGATCAGTCTGTAACAAAGATATCATTTTAAAATGCACTCTCGGAAGTTTACCTCCTACTGTACAAAATTGACCAAAACGAGTTTCTGATGCTACTTTTAAACCATTCGGCAGAACAGTAACTTTTGTTGTTTGACACTCTTCTTTGGATTTGGAGTAGACAGCCTTTGGTAAATTTGCAATTGGTTCGGATAAAGGTGGAAATGGTGTGACAATCGAGTTTCGTGTTATTTTCCCTTTTGACGAACTGTCTGACGAAAATCTACATCTTTGTAGCAATGAAAAATCCTTCCTTTGACTCACACTGAAATTAAGACAAATTCAAATTATAACATCGTAAACACCGCATGAGAATCTTTATTCGTCTTACTTCTTTAGAATATATGAATATAATATATTTTAATTCTTGCAAAATTTAGCTGTTAATAGTACTTGAGACAAGGTTAAAAATAATATTATTGCTCCTTCAAGTTAAGTGTTACCTTTTCTTTACAGCGGCAATCAAGAGATTATGTGGCATTGTGACTAACATTTTTATCATTTTCTTTCTACCAGCAGTCTTGTGATTTAAGCGCACTGTTTTGCGCTGTGTACTTTAAATACTAAATAGTAACTTGTCGAAGGAGAGCGCCTTAGCGGATCATGGGACGAGCGCAACTCGACGTGCCGGAAATCAGTGAAGCATCTGGTGAATTATATACAAAGCTCGCATAAACTATACATGAATTCTAAAGGTACTCTTTTCATCAGTAACTTGCCGCAACTTTGCGCATGCTTGAATAATCCACGTGTGTCCCCGTTGAAGTTTGTAAATAAGTTTTGTGAAGAATAATTATACGCTCTGTGGAATTAATGAATAATAGTAGAAGACCAAAAGAGAAATAGAAGTTCCGTACAAAGAGAACTTTACTTGACTATCAGTCGAAGTATGTCATCTATATATAAATTTGACAACTGACCAAACCTTGAATTTATTATAATACTTTTAGTATTAAATGTTTTATAGAATTATGCGTGATGACTGCCTCTGCACGATCGAAGTCTCACGGGAAGAAGAGGGGCACGAAAAAACCCATCGAGAAGTCACGTAAGGAAATCCGTAAAGAAAAGCGAAAGCAAAAGAAAGTAGCTAAAGCAGAGTACTTTCAAAAGCGCAAAGAACTTCGCTCCAAAGACAAATCAGAAGTCCAAGTCAAAGCGGACCAAGTTGAAGTAAAGAAAAATGAGACCGCAGAGATTGAAAAGTCCAAGAAACGCAAGAAGCAAGTTTCAAAGGAGAAGAAAGAAAAGGCCCTTAAACGTAGACAAGCAAAACAACGAAAGTTACAACTAGAAGAGGAGAACCGCAAGGAAGACAAGCTTATCAAACAATTGGAGAAACAATTGAAATTGAATAAGAGAAAGAAGCAAAGCATACCAAAATCATTTGCAGCGGATGGTCTTGATTGTATCCTTTTTATTACAATGTTTCAAATAATAATATTAGAATTTCATAGGCAATTATTCCTTAACTATTGAACAGATCTTCTGGATTTTTGTGTAGAAGAGAACAGGAAGCAGGCAATTGATGCTGAAATGCAAATAGCACAAAATGAGGCAGACACAGGTTTTGATGAAGATTTAACAATGCTTATTGGTGGGAATGAGTCTTCGGATGAAAATTCTGGTGAAGATGATGAAATGAGTGAAAATGAAGTTGAGGATAAACAAAGTAATGACATTGAAGAAGACAATAGTGAAGACATGTCTTCACAGCAAGAATCAGATGATGATTCAGAGCCTTCCCCAAAAAGATTACAGAAGAAGGAAATTAACAAGAAGAGAAAACAAGACAATAGATTGTCTGAAAGTGAAGAAATTGATGAAGATGAAGAGAATGATAATATTGATACAATTGATGATGAAGATATTGATGAAACAGAAGGTCAAGATGATGATGATAATGGTACATGGGAAGATATTTATGGGAGAAAAAGAGATCAAGCTGGGAATGTTATAAAAGATATAAAAAAGTATGTTCCACCTGCAGCAAGAGCCGAAGCTAAAAATTCTGGTACACATGATGAAAGATATTCTCAATTGAAGAAGAAATTAAAGGGCTTGATTAATAGGCTGGCAGAACATAATATTCATAATATAGCTAATCAGATGGATGAATTATATATGTCAAACAGTCGTAATGATATGAATGATCTACTGTTTAAGTTAATGTTTGATGCTTTAGTTGCTCCAGTTCTGACACCAGACCGTCTAGTATCAGAGCATATGATGTTAATTGCTATACTACATGCAAATGTAGGGACAGAAGTTGGTGCTCACTTTTTAGAAACACTCATAAAAACATATGATGATATGCTGAATCAAAAACAAGATGTTGAGAACAAAGAAATGGATAATATTATTAGTATGATCTCACATTTATACAATTTTAAAGTATATGGATATGAACTCTTGTATCAGATATTAGAAAGGCTTTTGAAGAAATTCACAGAGAAAGAAATTGAATTAATATTACTAATCTTAAGAACTGTGGGATTTCCACTGAGGAAAGATGATCCAATTGCTCTCAAAGAATTCATTCTAAAAGTGCAACAGAAAGCAAGTGAAGAAAAGATTGAAAGGTAAATTTGATATACCATACTTTTATTCATACTTCTAGATTATATGTGTGAACTTTTTGTTATCTATTAGTTCGAGAGTAAAGTTTATGCTGGATGTTTTATTGGCAATCAAGAACAACAATGTGAATAAAATACCTCAGTATGACCCATCTCATGTTGAGCATTTAAAGAAAGTAGTAAAAAGTGTAATAAGGAAAGGGAATGCTATAACACAATTTAATGTTTCATTGGAAGATTTATTACATGGTGAGTTAAATGAACATGATTAAATAGACATGGCAGAACTTTTATATGATTGTACATTCTACTTTATTTTCTTTGGTGCAGCTGATGAAAGAGGCAAATGGTGGGTTGTGGGTTCTGCATGGACTGGATCGAAAGATTTAAATGGGCAAACAACCAATTCCAATGCTAAGAAACTCGCTTTTGGTCAAGATATATTGGAACTTGCAAGAAAACAAAGAATGAACACAGACACTAGGAAAAATATTTTTTGTGTTCTGATGACGGCCGAGGATTATTTGGATGCTTTTGAAAAGCTGCATCATCTTGGCTTAAAGAATAATCAGGAACGCGAAGTAGTACATGTTATTATGCACTGTTGTCTGCAGGAGAAACATTTCAACCTCTACTATGGAGTGTTGGCTCAAAAGTTCTGTGAATATGATAGAAAGTATCAGGTATGCAATCTGATTTCTATCACCTTTATTCAAACTAGGCAGCATTAATAAAGTTAGTATTATTTCAGCTAACAATACAGTACACTTTGTGGGACAAGTTAAGGGCATTGGAATCATATACTTCAAAACAACTTTGTAACTTAGCGCGATTTTTAGTTCACTTATTTATTCAAAAAAGTCTCGCTTTTTCGATACTAAAAGTGAGTAGTTTATCCTTTGTATAACTTTACCAGTACCATTATAGAACATGTACTAATTTCATCACTCTGCATAGGTGATTCAATTTGCGGAATTGGACAAGCAAACAATGAGACTTGTTAGACAAATTATGCTTGGAATACTTTTGCACGACGATGAAGATGCTTGTCTACAAGTTTTCGAAAGGGTCGCTGTTTCTCCTCAACTGCAAAACTTTCGAGAAAGTCTTCGACTATTCATAAATCATTTCTTGATTAAAAAGATAGATATAAGCAAAGGACCAAGTGAGAAAGAAGTGTTATTAAAGAAGCGGGCAGAGTTTGTTGAGAAAATATTAACAACTAAAAGTGCTCGAGTAGTTTTTTAAGAACTGTTTTTATTAAAGAACGAGTTTTTTAATGAATATACAAAACAATATCAATATATATATATATATATATTTGAGGCAAAGTGATGATTTCAATCTCACGACAGGTATTCAACCTGCGCATTCCCAGTCAATAAAAAGGCAATAGAATCTGTGTAGCAGCTATAAAACCAATGAAACACAATTGGAATGTGGTATAGCTAAAACACGTTGACAGAATGGCACAACAAAGAAAGCAATTACAAGAGACTGCTTTATTAAATATTAATATTAATGTCACGTCCACGATACGTGCCAAGTTTAAGTAATAGAGAGGCATAACAAAGTCCGGTAAATGGAATTGTACAACCTTTACATGTCAACATTTGATAATTTAACCGAACGTTTGCATACACTGTTTATATGTATTCTCATATTTTGAATCCAGACCGCCGCTGCAGCCATAGCCGCCAAGTCGATGAATGCGAATATAATCGTCGCAATTGATAGTTCCATCACCATTACAATCCTGCAAATTTAACATATATTTTAGTAGAGACTCTTGTTTGAAGGGAAAGGAATTTTTTAGCATCTACTAACTTGTGCAAATTTAGCCATGTATCCTTGAATAGAACGGGATGCACAATACGGATCGTTCACGCATCGGGAATAAGCTGATAAACATTGAGATTTCAGTACATTGATTGAATGTAATAAGTCATTTCTTATCTCATTGGACTAGGAAGTAGAGCATATATGTGTCCTCGTAATCTAGAAATAACTATTGGAAAAGTTGATACGTACCACCGTCAACGGAGCTTTGTTCATTATTTAGTGTCGGTTTACCAGCGTCGGACCAATATCCCCATGTTATACGGAATGGTCCACATACTTCACCTTGACAACCGACCGTGACATTGCAACCCGACGCAGCTTCACAAATGCATCCTAAGCAAGTCTGTGAAATTTCTTGATTTTGGCCTGGGAAACAGAAAGTAAAAGAGTTATATTACTAAATAAATATAAAGATATAGTATCGCAAATGGATATTGAAGATGAGTTCATGTGGAACTTCTTCGAACTTGTAGTACATGAGCTGGTTGTTGCACTATGAAATGCGTACAAAAATAGCTATAAACGGGATGCTAGAAAACCGGATCTTTCTGATTCAAAAGAATCTGATAAATGCAAAGTCGTAAACAGGATCCACTAGTGGACTTGTTGTATCCCGACGAGCATTGACCTCGAAGCACATCTTTAGAAATGATCCTTAGTCGAAACGACAGGGTTTCTTATAAATAATCACTGTTTTCAAAATAGTGATTGAAAATTTAAAATAGAAAGGATTCAATATAAGTATTTGCAAATATTAAGGATAAATTTCAAGCGTTCTTACCATGACTGTATGCTGATAAAGCCAGTACAAAAATTGTAAGTATAGATGCTTTCGAGGAAAAATCCATGTCGCAATCTAAATGCACTAATGCGCCACTAATTTCACTACTCTATTAAACTATATCCAATCTACACTGACTCGCAACAACAAGCAGTTCCCGCGGTTCTCGCCTTCCGCCCACAGCGTCGTCTTCTTATATAGGATGATGCGAGCTACATATGGTGGGGAGAACTTGCAACCGAAGGACGAGCAGACTTGATACTCCGTGGAATTTGGCTTATGAGTTTCCCCCGAAAAAAGAAAAATGCTTGGCCTGCAGAGCAGGTCTTTCTTTAAGGCTCGATATGTCGCGCATCTTGCTGGATTCTCTGAAAAAATCCTTTCGCAGATACAATATGAAGAAGTTTTTAATGGGAGGAAGAAGTGGGAAAGAGGGAAGGAAATGTTTGAGGATCATCATAGGATGGATAACCGGATTTCGAGTTCAATGTCAATGCCCTCAGGCCGCAGATCTCCTCTGATTTCATTGCGGTACAATGAAGAATGATGCTTAGCTTATACGGAACTTCAACTTAGTTTGAAATTGTTTTGTTAGAAGATATAATCTCGGGAATTCCTGTTGCGCAATTACTATCGCGATTCCCCCATCTGTTAATTTGAAAATTGCGAAGTCGCTAAAATCCTTGCATTAGTCATTTGTGACAATACGACATTATTTCTACGAACTCCTGCGAGAATCTGTCAATTTTGCGAGAGGTCGTGACATAATTAAAACGAAGGACATGCGTCTGACCATATGCAGAACTCGCACTTCGATTTATGTATGCGTGGGCGTCAAGATGGAGATCAATCGTTCCGTGACGTGGAACGAAAGATCCGTTGACTGCGTGGGTGAAAATATAAATTTGAAGGGTCAAAAGGAGTACTCGTTTTGCGCTTGTATCGTTATATTAGCATCTGGAATAGCATTAGGAATTCTGCAGGTATATCAAGTAACAAATTATATATATATACAAACAATTATTATTTATTAGTTTCGTATTAAAAGTAACGAGAAGTCGCTTATATCTTGTTGAAGGAATCAATATCGACGGATTGAACTAGTTCATCGAATTTCTCAATCTCTTCCATCAGCAGATCAACGGACACTTTCTCATCTTCCACAACACACATTATCCTGAGCTTGTTGAGGCCATATCCAACTGCTACCAGCTTTGCTATAATTACATATAAATTATTATTACACATAAAGATCTTAATATGAAAAGAATGATTAATTTAGAATACTAACATGCTCCCCATACGAGTCCGTCCATTGTAATTGACCTGACTGCTTCTTCCAAAGCTTTCATATCAGTTTCATCACCCCATGGTTTTACATCTAACACCAAGCTTGATTTTGCAATGAGCACTGGTTTTTTAGACTTCTTCTCGTTATATGCCTTTAGTCTTTCCTCTCTGACTTTTGCTGCCTCTGCATCTTCTTCGTCGTCAGATGCGAACAGATCTACATCATCATCATCTTCTGCTTTCGCTGGTTTCTCAGAGGCACCAGTAGTAGCACCTTCGCTGAGAATAGAAGCTTTCTTCTCTCCTGGAAGTACTTTTGGATCGTACGATTTGATGTGTTTGTACCATCTAAGTACATGAGGATTGGATGCTGTAGGCTCTTTTCCCAAAGCTTCTAATACAGCGATATCTGCTTGAGAAGCTTGATACCTAAATAGAAAAAAGAAAGTGCCTGTTAAAACGGGACATCTTCCAAATCAGCCTTTTCACCAGCTGTATTGTTCGAACATGAATTTCGATGATGAGGTGACAGAATATTTTTAGTCAGAGAAGTACTGATAGTTCTCTAGCTTCGACGATTCAAATACGAAGTACTTATAGTGACTCCTGCGTTTGAGAGCTCGAGCGTACAGTTAGAAATAAAAAAGATCGCGTGGAAGTAATGTAACTGGAGCAAAAAGGCATGTAGTCGGCGTAACAGCTTGGATGAGTATTTATAACTCCTGGAAATTCCCCGAAGTGGATGCATTGCTTATATGATGGGTGTCAAATATGAGTCAAGTTTAAAAAAATCAAGGAACACGTAGAAGGTGAATATGAGGTAGACCAAGAAGAAATTATGCGTGAGCCGTAGAGGTGGAACAACAGATAGGTGGCTCCAGGATACCGCAAAGTCTAGCACGTGTACCGCAATGAAAAGTAGTTTTCTCGGTAAGTAGACTCACCCTTCGATGTAGCTACGATCTGCAAGGTAGGCATTTAGGTCTTTGACACCTTTGTCAGTCTTAAGGTCGCCGACAGCCATCGTGAAGGTTCTCACGGGAAGGAAATATTTGATGGAATTACACGATAGCGAAATCCCGTTCGTCCGGTCGACGGAAGAGAGAGCTGCGGACGCCGGCTGTCCTTCGATTCCTCGATCTCTCGTTTCAAATCGCAATTCGCAAGGTGACGTTCTTCCGGTATATAAAAGATACTTGCAGAAAACTGCATTTGCAAATTTAATACTTATTAGCTCTCTTCTACGAAAGATTTAATTTAATTCGAATGTACTCGTCTCTATCAAAATACATGAGTTGCAATATTCGCACATTCATTTGGTCTCGTATATCCTATTAATATTAAAAATGTAGTCTTCAACATTGAATGATTGATTTAGATATATACATAAAATTCTTATAATTATATCACTACAATTCATCAGCAATTATAACAAAACTTGTGCAATATCAAATAGCAGAATTGATCAGTCGCTCAAGTTCGTTGACGTTCGGATTCCGCATCATCAATTCCGATCGGATCGAGGCTGTTGGCGCTGTTGGTCCGTCACGGTTTGGACGGTCCTGACGTCCATAGGGGGCTGGGGCCAAAACAAAATTCGGTAATTCGATTTCAAAATATCCGACCTAGAATGTGTCAAGTGCTGTGATGCTAGTATTATAATTTAAAAATTAGATCTACCTTTTAAGACAGTTCTTTGCACATCTGAATCAATTTATTAACTTAGTAGATCTTTACTGTCCACAGTCGGTGTAACTTAAGGTTATTTTATTTGTCCGATTCGTCTAACCTATGTGTTTTCTTACATAATCGAACAGAGAAGTGACATTAATAAAGCCTGATCAAAAATGCTGAGGCTCTCGTTAATAAGGGCCGCGGCCCTTTCAAATGGCAGGCTTTCGACAGTTGGCATTCATACGACATCCAGCAAGTCTCAACAGGAGATGGTCGAACTCTTCATTGATGACAAACCTGTTCAGGTTCCTCCAGGAACCACTGTCTTGCAGGTAAGCATGTGTTAACATATCTTAACTATTCCAATTTTACCAGTTTACCAATCCTTAACACGTGCCTTGCAATAAATTGCAATAAGTTGTGCAATAGTGCGAATAAAACCTATGTCTATATTTCATATACAATATGTATCATAGCTCTTGCGTTAATACTAGTGTCAGGACATTTAAATGCGCGTTTACATTTGCAGGCAGCTGCCAAAGTCGGCGTGGAAATACCTAGGTTTTGCTATCATGAAAGACTCGCAGTAGCCGGCAATTGTAGAATGTGCTTGGTAGAGATTGAGAAGCAAGTCAAGGTATTAAATACTTATTCAAATGGACAAGCTGTATATATAAAAATTATCAGGGTTTTAATTAATGGTTTATATATTTAGCCGGTAGCTGCTTGCGCAATGCCTGTAATGAAAGGATGGAGAGTAAAGACCAATTCTGATATGACTAAAAAAGCTAGAGAAGGTGTAATGGAATTTCTTTTGGTCAACCATCCTTTGGATTGCCCTATTTGTGATCAGGGAGGAGAATGTGATTTGCAGGATCAAAGTATGGCATTTGGTAGTGATAGGAGTAGATTTGTAGATATTAACTATAGTGGTAAAAGGGCTGTGGAAGACAAAGATATTGGTCCATTGATCAAAACTGTTATGACTCGTTGCATCCATTGTACAAGATGTATTAGATTTGCATCTGAAGTAGCAGGAATCGATGATCTAGGAACAACAGGACGTGGAAATGATATGCAAGTATGTACAGAAATATTCAAGATTCTTATTTGATCGTATAACATCTCATGAATAAATTATATTATGTTTTATGTTCATTTTTGTAGGTAGGAACATATGTTGAAAAGATGTTCTTGTCAGAGCTATCTGGGAACATTATTGATCTGTGTCCTGTTGGAGCACTCACTAGCAAACCTTATGCATTTGTTGCTCGTCCTTGGGAAACACGGCGTACTGATAGCATTGATGTACTTGATGCTGTAGGCAGTAACATAGTAGTGTCACACAGAACTGGTGAAGTCTTACGTATTTTACCTAGGGTAAATGAGGTGAGAATTGTTTGTGGTTCTAATGAATTTCTAACATAAGAAATCATATTTAATAACAAGTATAATCATTGTATGTTTAGGAGATAAATGAAGAGTGGATCTCTGATAAAACACGATTCGCTTGTGACGGCCTTAAACGCCAAAGGCTAATTACACCAATGATGAAAATTTCAGGAAAACTTGAGTCTGTTGGTTGGGAAGATGCACTTATTGCAGGTATGTTGCAACTAAATGTATAACATTTTCATAGAGCATGTTAAGAAATAGAATGTATTCATTTTCAGGTGCCAAAGCACTGCACAATGCTGGTGCAAAGAAAAGTGCTGCTATTGCTGGTAAACTTGCTGACGCCGAATCTCTGATGGCGTTAAAGGATTTGATTAACAAACTCGGTGGCGAAACTCTTGCTATTGAACAAGGTTTTCCCAAACAAGGTGCAAGTGTCGATTTGAGAAGCAACTATGTTATGAATAATACAATTGCTGGAGTAGAGGAAGCAGATGTAGTTGTTTTAATTGGCACAAATCCGAGGTATGAAGCACCTCTGATTAATACGCGTTTACGCAAAGGATATCTTCACGGTGAGCAGACTGTTGCTTTAATTGGACCCAACGTTGACCTTACTTATGATCACGAGGTACATAAACATTCTTTATGACTTTCACGTTGACAAACATAAATTCTAAAAGAACTTTTACCTTATAGCATTTGGGTGATTCTCCGGATGTGATCAAACAACTGAAAGATGGTTCTCACGCGTTCTCTGCAACATTAAAAAATGCTAAGAAACCTTTACTCATTCTGGGAGCTGAGCAATTGTCACGAAAAGATGGAGCAGAAATTTTGTCTAAGACACAAGAACTGGCACAGTGTCTGGGAGGAAACTCACAGGTATGCAATTTTAGATTATAATTAAACTTACTCTAGTTGAATATTATATTATTATTATTCACTGTTAGTCTCCACAAAATTGGAAAGTGTTAAATATCCTTCATACAAATGCATCGCAAGTCGCTGCTTTGGATCTTGGATACAATTCAACTGTTCAGGACGTGAAAGAATTGAAACCAGATGTCCTCGTACTGTTAGGTGCCGATGATGCATCTATTAGTAAAAATGATTTCCCAAATACATGCATTATTTATATCGGTACGTCTAATAACAAATAATATTCCAAGGTCGAGTGTATCAGTAGTTCATATTGAAAGTTTCTATTGTAGGAAGTCATGGTGACAAAGGCGCAACAGTAGCAGACATTGTCCTTCCCGGTGCCGCATACACGGAGAAAGTTGCAACCTACGTAAATACTGAAGGTCGATCTCAACAGACGGGTGCTGCGATTACTCCACCAGGAATGGCTCGACCAGATTGGAAGATTATTCGTGCATTATCCGAGGTTTCTATATTTGTTCTGTTCTACTGCAGGCAAATAGTTCTTAATTCTAATTGACTTTATTTTTCATAGTGTGCTGGAATATGTTTACCCTATGATGACTTGAACCAACTTAGAGCGAGGCTAGAAGAAGTCGCACCACATTTAGTGCGATATGGTGACATAGAGCCAGCCAATTTCTTCCAGCAAGCATTAGCTCTTTCACAGGTACGTAAAATTAAACAATTCATAAATCCACAAATGTTTATAAACAAGTTAAATGTGGTATACTTAAGTGTTGAATGTTTTTATAGGAGAGTGCAGGATCAGTAACAAGTGAACCTCTGGATATCAAACAAAAGACCCTAGATCAATTTTTCATGACGGATGTAATTTCACGAGCATCTCCCACTATGGCAAAATGTGTGCAAGCTGTTCACAAGCAACGACAAAGTGCGGTATAAGAAATACTTTGTCGTATAATGTAAATAGGTGAGAGTCTTATGTGTGGGACTCACGATAGCTATTGAAAAGTCATCGCAAATGTGGTACTTCAATCCAAAAGACTAGTAAAAGTACTAAGTACCTCTTGTAATGTTTGCATTAAACGGCAACATGAATACCGGAATTGTCAACTATTTATTCCATTAGTCCCGCTGATCGCTGAATGCTAATGAGTAGCTTCAAATTATCATTTACTTTACTTACATAGACGAAATCTTTCTTAAATCTCCAAAAGTCTAAGACGCTGTAAATAGAATGTTCACTGATCGAATAAAAGATATTGATTTCTTAACCTCTGAAAATTGTTTTATTCGCAACGAAAATAACATGGAAAAAGGAGGAATGTATTTTAATATAGCATAGCTTTATTTTTCTGCTTTTGCGAAAAGTCTAAATTTTAATTACTGGTTTCCGGTTGGTCATCAGTATCAGGATCGGCGGAACTTTCGTCGGAATCAACCTGAGAATAAATTTGATGATAGATGTATCATTCGCAGAATGACTTACTAACTACTCAGTATCATTAGTGATTACCTTTTCCCCTAATGCAATTAATCGTTCCTTATAAAGCATTATTTTACTATCTTGATCTGTTAGCATTTCTAAGAGGTCTTCTTGATCTGTCTTTAATTTATCCAACTCTTCCGTTTTTTCCTGTAGCTTACGTTCTAATTCTTCCTTCTCGTCAAGTTTACGTTTGTACTCCACCAAAACGGCTGCTTGCTCTTCTAAACGAGTCTCTAATTCTGCGATTGTACTTTTATGCTTTTCTAATTCATTTGTTAATTCCACATTATTCGTGGAAGTAGCGCATTCTTTTTCATCAGACATATTTGTTTGTGCTGCGCGCAAGACCAAATTTTGATCTTTCAGTTCACTGACTGTTGTGCGAAGCTCTTGCATTTGTACCTATGATAAGAAATAGTGATATCAGTCAAAGGTCTGCAAATGAACTGTGCATATTTGTACGAAAGAATGTCTGTGACATACTTCGAGTTCATGCTTCTCTTTAGCGAGTGAACTCGCTGATTCCCTGAGTTTTGCAATCTGCAAATCTTGTTCTCGAATAAATTCTTTGTATTGTGCTACCATTGCAGAATCTGATGGAATTGGCATACCCATCTGATTTTTATGTTCCTGAGAACTACTCGCATCGAGAACTGACTTAGTTATCACACCTGACAATATACATGTATTGTAAATCCAAATCAAAGATAACTACATTTTAAAGTGATTTAATTACCTTCTAGTGCTTTCAACAGTCGACAAAATTCATGATCTAACAATAATTCTCCTGGATTTTCTGCAGAAGGTTGAGGATGTTTTAAAGTTCTCGAATATATTTCATGCCTAGCAATACCACCAATGGCATCTTGAAACTTTTCTAGTCCTATCCTATTCTCGATCAAGTTACATAATTCGTCCTGGAAATATATACTGTCTTTTACGAGCTTCTATTAATCAACTATATATCTACTTCTAACAGTTATAATTTACCTTTGTATAATTTGGAACACTATTATCATTGAAGTGTACACAAAGTCCCATTAACATAGCACACATACTTTGTAATAGTGTTTCCTGTAAATCATCGCTATTCTCTAAGGAGGACAACAGTGCTGTTAAGTAGGAAATGGAGGAATCAATATGTAGAAATGCTTTTACAGCGGCTGAACAATGGGCAGTCCATCTGCAAAGCAGTATTAGGAGGCCCAATTTACACTGTGTCTTGTCACTTTGCTGTAGCAAAATGACGCATTTTTGCATCAATGTTACTAAAGGTTTTCCAATATTTGTTGCCAATAAAACTCTTAGAAGTTGTTCTTTCTGTGTAGTATTATCGATTAATGCATGAGACAATGCAACAGCCGAGAACCAATTTGACAGTGCATCGGCCGAGAACAGACCTCCACATAAAAGTAATCCTAAGTAAAAATATACTAATTAGTTTTAGATAGAATATACTCTGTATTTTCCAAGGGGTATATAGCCTTCGCCGCACCTGTAGTTAATGACGGAGGTTCATTGCCTTGCGGTAGTAATGTTTGAATAAGTTGCATTTGGCCAACTTCATTCTTATAAAGGAAACATTGAAAGCAATATAAAACGGAGCATCTTAGAATGAACGGTTGCTTTTCGTTTACCATAGACATCAATAAGACTACCATAGCAGGCCTTAAAGAAAACGAGATTGGTTCTTGGAATTTCATTAGGACGAGCAGTTATTTACGATAGTCTAGCTTTAATTTACGATACCTCGGAGGACTAATAGGTGCCATCACGTTTGCTAGAAATTCTTGATTGCTCGCGTTTCCTCTAATTACTTCGGCAACGGTATTGATCGTTTCCGTTAATACATCTGCTGGCACTCCATTTGCCATTAGAATATCGCACAAAGCTTGCAATAAACCACATGCTCGCATAATCCGTTGGCAATTTGCTACAGACTGAGTATCATATATTATTTTACTTGATCATTCGGATATTACAATATTTTGCATTATTTTAATCTGTATTACCTGTACTGGTGCACTTGGTGCTACCAATGCTCTTATAACTTTCACCATACAATGAACATTTGATACTTTCTGCGGACTCCAGCCACTCAGAGGATTATCATCTGCTTCTCTTGGTATTTGAAACATTGGTGCCAATCTTTGAATATAGCTACCTGTTGCAGCCACAGTATTCTTTACTACTCCTCTATGATAATATTCCTTATGTTGTTACCACGTGTGGCAATTAATATAATGAAAGAAGATATAGATTAACAATGAATTACCTTCTTTGAAGAAATTTTGATTACTTATATTTCCTCTCAGCAAATTCAACATAAGTAACAAGCAATCTTCTACTACTATGCCACCTTCTGCACTACCTTCTTGCGCAATTACATCAAAGATTCGATCAAAGGCATTTTCGAACGCTACTATCTTTTGAATATTTGCATTTCCTTTCGTTAATTGTATAAGTAATAATAAAACCTGTAATGACATGAACGTGTATCATATAAAAAGTTTTAAAATCCTACAATATTCAATATTATATTATACACACATCATTACGTATAACTTCTCTGCTATCACTTAGCAAATCCATTAACTTAGAAACACCCATTGGACTGGCTAGAATAATTTCTTGAATATCTTTTGGCCTGTTAGTCAAGAGATGAGCAAGTAATTTTAACGCAGGCCATCTTACTCTAAAATCAAATTCTTCTAAGAACGTCAATACTAATCCTAGACTATCCGCATTCTTAATAAATATCTCGGTGAACTGTTCTCCGATCTTATTCTCAGGTCCGTGCATTTCAACTAAAATGAAAGAATTATTGGTAGATGAAAACTCTTGGCATTGACAGAACTGTCATGAAAATCAGTAGTACCTTCTTCATCGAAGGTTTCTGGACTGGTGATATTGCAAAGAGTTTCAAGTGCTAATCCAACAATTTCACAGTCGGTTCTATCTATTTCCAAGATCTGTCTGAATGCATCCATCCCTTGAGCTCCAACTTCCAGACGATACGTGCGTGATAAAGCTTTAAGCGTGCGGCAGGCATCTCTTCTGTCATTAAGTAACGTCGATGATTGTAACCTGTTCACCAGACGTTCTACCTGTATGTTTGATATAAAGATCAAGTCTTTTAGGAGCATGTTTATGTGAGCTCGCTTTGATTGAAAACATCTTGTGCTTTCATGCGAGAATACCAAGCATTATTCTAATCCTCTCCCATATCCGCCCGTGTATAACACTGTACCCTAGCAGACCGGTTTATTTGTCGAATATAAGAGAGAGATTATTTCAGTACGGAAGCATTGAAATACCGTATCCGCGCCGGAAGGTTGATTTTCAGGAGGTGTAGCGCCCAAGACCGACTTTAAACTGATTTTCAAATATTCCATCTTGAGTACGTGAAAGGTAAACTACACGTCACGTATCGCCGACATTTTGAACAGTTGCTAAGGTGTACTCCACAGAGGACACTTTCGTCTGGTTTATTATCTACTTCAATAAAAGCCGAGAGCTTTCAATACCGGGAAAACGAAAGAGCCGATCTGTGTTGCTTGACAAACTTATTCTTTGATACATTATTCCTTGTTTACGATATACGATAATCTCATATCCCCGACGAGAATGACAGCATGATATAGCTGACCCAAGTGAATCTTCATAGATACTCTCAGCTTCCCCAGCGTCAGTATCGAAAGATATCCCATTGCGTTAAGCGTTCCTCTGTTTACTCGATTGTTTGTCTGATCTGCTATTATTAACAAGCATAACACATAGATTACAGTTTTATACCGAGTAAGTTGAAATGGGTGCCCGAAAATAGTTGAATTAGCCCGACAGGTAAATAAGTGTATAGTCTATACGCCGGGTTCTTACGTAACATTGTTAAAAATAAAGAATGGTTACGAAAATATACAGTTTGCCGATTTTCATTGAAAATGAGAAAGAGTTCGGTAAATTGTTTCATTATTCGTGCTGATGTAATAAAGAACAATTATTGTAAGCTTTCGCCGAGGATGTCGTATGGATTGAGGATAAGACTCATGATTAGTAGGAAGAAGACGCTAATTCGATAAGGTCCTGAATCAGCCGGTGACCGCGGTGGCGTGTACGCAAAGGTGTGCGCCTTATGCAATCTATGGAAGTAGTTAAGCGACAGAACCTGACGCAAGAAAAATCGAATTAAGCTCGGCTGAAGTTACATCATAAGTATAGCAGATTCGCGAAGAGGAATATAAATGCATGCGAATAGATGAAAAGCTTGAAGCTAATCGGAACACCAGTTACTGTGCATATGAGAGGAGTATGTAGATGCAGTTACAAGAATTGCTGTTTCTCTGATGTTGCGACCGACTTCCCAACGACTGCACTTGCCGGTTTAGTTTCAGTTGCAAGAGACATTTTAGTAGATCAATCGCCTCGGAGAAGAGTCATCCAAATTTCCGCCGGACAAGTGAGCCAACCGTTCCAATTCGAAGCCGACGATCCCACAGATATCCTGTGCACGCAGAGAACAGTCGATGCATTTAGCGTAACGAGCAAACAAGCATTATAAATGTTCAGGGGAGTGTGCATACGTGACGTTAAAATAATGTGCGAACACGACGAGCGTATCGCTGTCGCATTTATTGTCGGCTCTATTTTTACAAAGCCGCCGATAAAACCTAGGTCGGGGGAAACGAAAATACTCGAAATATCGCCGAGTGGCACTTTCGCACATTCGTAATGCAGCGAGGGTGCGCTATTGTTTTTAAGCAAACGTCAGCGCTGTAGTTGCGCTCTGTGATATTTATAACGATTAAGTTATCGCTGTTATTATGTATGTGGCAGCGCCGCAAGCTGATTCGCTGAGGACTGTCCGTCGGAAATCATCATGCGAGATAACGCGACGATTGTATCGCGTTGAAACTAATTAATATCCAATGCGCTCATGGGAGACTAAGATATCGGTATAGCGTGCAGTAAATATTCGCAGCTCCTTCCTCTCTTTTATCTTTTTCGTTTCTTACAATGAGGATGCATTCGAGTTATACAATTTTGAAGGCCAATATTCGACAATACGAGGAGGAGCGACCGATATTCGCATGCTATGGTTAACATGGAGAAGGGTGTATTATATTTTATCCTTGTTTGCGATCTCTTTACCAGTTTTCGTCTCTTGCTTCTCGTTTCGTTCCACTGATGTTCTCCCCAACCCATACCTCTGCTTCTGCTATCTATAATACTGTACTCCCCGCTGCCCGCATCCCGCCGTGCAGTCACCATTTTCGTCTTTTACTACCACTCCTCGCAGTGTTCCCTTTGTCAGCTACCAAGCGTGTTCTGTCCTCTCTGTGGCTCTCTCACTCTCCCTCTCTCTCTTTCTCTTTTACGACCGTGCCTCTATACTTTCTCTCTGTCTAATTTCTGCCTTTCCAGCTCCCTTTCTCTCTCTCTCTCTCTGTCTCCATCTCCGAGCCAGCTCTCTTTCTTCTGACAGTGGCCCTTCTGTTCTGCCCTCTCCATCTCTCTACGGCTTACGTGTCCCTCGTTAAACCTGTCTCTCCCCTCGCATCTCCTAGCCGTCATGCACGGCTCTATACATCTTTCTCTACCTCCCGCACTGGCCTCCTGGTTTTCCAGCTCCGCTCCTCGCTAGGCCATCACGTTTCGGGCTCCGACTCCATCCAGCTCTCTTTCTTCTTCTCTTCCTTGCTGCGCTGCTGCAGCACTCTCCGCTGCCTCTCCGTGCGCTGAGAGTGAACTGCTCACATCGCGCATCGCGTGTTCAAACACGAGACTTGCGAAACCCATAAATATACATGCAGTTTCGTTACCGAACTTCGCTTTGCCCGTAAGGCACAATGGGTTCGGTTTGGTTTCCCATCGATATTTCGAGAAACTTCGCTCTCGATTTTGACCTGCCGTCATGGTTTCTTTGTCTCTTGGGAGAACTTGGTTGCCGGTCGCACGCGACCTCGTACACGTACACGCTCTCGCACACCCTTCCCGATCGCTTTAAAGAGCCAAGCGAGAATCAGCTGGTTCTACACGTTGGGAGTTTCTGCCTAAGCGCTTACCAAGCCCACCACGATTTTTGTATGCCTCTTGTCACTCTATGTGGTCTTACGTCAGCCGACATCCAAATTCGAAGTAGCTGGGGGGGACGAAAGATTGTATGATTTGCTCATTAGTTGGCGAGGAGCACAACAGTACATAAAGGTCTCAATCACACTCATGATTGTAGAGCTCAATGCTCGACTCACGTCACTCTTGCCACAAACAAAGCGTCCCTCTGTAACGTACGAGCCGGTAATTGAATTCTGTCATAGGGATCGCATCAACCGCAAAGCGATTCTGTATTGCACATAAGACCAGTCCGAGAAGTAAAACGTATGATTGAAGAAAGTTGCATACATTCAAACCTCGGCCTAGTCAGATTGATGCCTTCCTAAAAAAAGATCAACTTTCGGGCAGAGCGCTCTTAACGACTGTTATATAGCTAGAGAGCCAAAGTGAGTAAAACGAGTGGGACTATTTCTCCTAGATTTCCAGGTGTAGGCTCTGCCCCTTAACGATAGTAATCGCGCACGTCCGCCATCGAAACCGCGATGCATAGAGCCACTGAAACAAAACAACGACAAGAGAAAAATCTCCAACTACCGATCGGCTTTGACCTACACACAGCCAACAGTCGTGTCCCAACATTTTGAATAAGGCGATAATTGCTTGTCGACGTTTAATAAATGAATTGCAACTTGCTTGAGTCAAGGGGCTACGAATCCTGCAAGGAAATCGATCGAAAATCTTGCATAAAAGTTGCAGGTAAACATCGATAATACCGGCAGATCGTGATTCGATAGCCGCTCAGCCGAGGAGCATGGACTGTTGGTCGGGGTGCGGGGTGCGAGGAAGTGGAACACTTGGTTCGGAGCGAAGGGAGCGGGGCCCGGGGACAATGAGCAGAGGTGGTCAACAGGCGCTTTCAAAGTCCCTCGTCTCTCCCCTAACAATATACCTCAAATCCTACTACGATCAATTCTCCAAAGCCGTTAGAACTTTCAAAACTGAGCACCTGTGGATCGTAGCTGATGTAATCGTGTATCAAAATTGAGACCTATCGCAACAAAGGAATCATATCTTAGCACGTACAAACCCAGATAATGTTGAGCGATGATGCACTCGTACGATACAGTTTGAAATTGCATGTCGTTTCTCTTATCAGGATGCACAATATTAATTCAGTTTTTACTCAAGAAGTAAATGATTACCCCTGCGATAGAACGGGCTTGATCATACGAGCCGGGCTCCTAGATCCCGATGTTGCTCGGCAAAGCTCGTCGGCTCTCGGGGTGCACAGGACGGAAACAGCCGAAGTTGATGGTAGATGCAGTGCGAAACATCACGTAGTCGGTGTTGCTAGGCGGTTTGCTCGGTAGTGGGGCTGGAAGAGACAGTGAGTGGGGAGAACCTTATATAAGCGCGTCATCGATACCGGCGAACAGTTGTTCAACTAAGACGCGGTGTAGTTCACGTCGCTTGGATGTATGAGACCCGGTGAAAGTTGGGAGAAAGGATCGGTAGAATTATCCACCGGCATCTCTCAGAAATCGATAGAAAAGCTGGCGATTGAGTAGCTTGAGTTCAGTCGCTCGGACCGGTGCTAGAAATCGTGCTTTGTCGCGAGTGCCGAAGGACGATACCATTCCGAGAACTCCGATTTATCCCTTGAAAAGCCGAACGATCATCAGAAATGGAGGTCCTGCCTTGTCCTGTCAACGTGAACTTCAATAACTCCAGAGGTAAGTTGAAATCTCCTATAACTTTGGAAAATTCGTTCCAACATCTGATCGCCCTTTGTCGCTAAGCCACCACCGCTTGGCTGCTCCTCCGGCTTGAGTAACGGGCCACCGTCCGCCGTCCAGCTGATCTTGCGAATCAGCTGATTTTTCACGCACAGTATTATCGCTTAAATAATCGAAAGATGATTCCAACTACTCGGAAAGACCTTCTTGTTGTTTTTGCCGAGGGATTAGCCTACTCTATTCCGTTTGCTGAAGACGTAACCCGTGAAATTGCGTCAGCTTTAGACCTCGGCTTCGGTAGACACACACCGGCCCGGCCGGGTATAGAACATTCGATGCAAGACCCATTTTCAAAGCTTCGTTTCATCATCTATATATAAAGTTATACCGCTTCATTCAATTTACAATCTTAGTCGAATAGACAATTAACTAAAAGAAAAAGAATATTGGATCGAAGCTTATCCCAGCTTTATTCTCTATAGTCGTTGCGAAGCCAACGATGCGAAGCGATATTAATACAATGATGCCGCCTCGGTTATCATTAGACAGTGTGTCTTGCATTGAGAAACAGATAGACGTGCTTTCGTGCCGGTGGTGCTATTCTCGTTCTGCCGCGGGACAAACTGTGTTCGGCTTCCGCGGAATTGGGCTTAATTTCAAAGCGGATATACACACGATTGACGCGAAAGCCGAGATGAAGGCCGTTAATTCATTTATCCGTTTATCATAGCTGGTACCGTTGCTGATGAGTTCGACGGGGCTTGCCAGGCCCTGGCCAAACGGCTGGAGGTCGAACTGAGGAGGGCCAAACATGCTCAATTAGCTTGCGGCGAGGTACTGTTGCCAGCGGATCTCCTGCCGAGAATAGCCAAAAATGTTCTCAGCATGGCAGAAAATGAACCCTGCGGCCTCAGGTAAGATATTTCGGTGCTTTCGTCTACAAAACTTTATACATAACTGGGCATATTTAACCGATTTTTTTTGTCACTTTCAGAGGATGTACACTGTTTATTAGCTTCGAGACGGACAACCTATGCCGCAGGCTTTCCAGGATACAGTGTGACCCGAACGCTGTGTCAACCTTCGAGCTGTACCTGACTCTCAAACAGGACCACACTTCCTGGCACATTCTGCTTCCGCAATTTTTTAAGTATGTATCTTTTTTCATCTCTCATTGTTAGAGTCAGTTAATTCATTTGATGCGTAACATGTACTCAAGTCGAATGTTAATTCTTTGTTACAGAAACCTTACACGCGGAGGCACAGTGATGATTAGTAGGGAGTTCACCCTGGAGAAAAAGAAATTGTACAGGTCCTACCAACAAGCTCAGTGAAGATTTGGTTCTTCCTCGAATGTTTTTATCTTCTTAACGGGTGCGATTAGTGCGCGGTTTAAGCCCCGCAAAGCCAATCCCGTCTTGTGACTTCGTTGAACCCATGGAAACGCCGCTATGCCGCGTTTAACGAATGATCGCATTCACTCAGAAGCCGGCGGGATTATGAGAATTTTCCGTCGCCATACACTCGTTTATCCTTTTCAAGAAAGGATTGAGCGAACGATCAAGACGAAACACAGCAGGATTATACGAGACTGAATTCGACAAGTCTTGAGAGGAAGGCCGTTCGCCAGAGGCAACAGTACTGACTGCTCTTCGATACCGCATCAGATGAAAGCGATTTCGGCACTATCTTTCCGCAAGAGTCTGGAGTGTCTCATACACAGGTGAGCAGCAAGTGATTCATCGCTTCTGACCGGTGTACCACATATTCGCAGAGGAAGAAGCCTGTGCGTTTGACAATTGTGATAGTAAGACGAAACAAATTTTAGTAGTAGTAGTTGTTCTAACCGGGGTAAAGTTTTTCCACGCTACTTTCGCAAAATGAGACTACTCCCTATGAGTTGACTCGAAAAGTTGGGAAATCAAGAGCTGCTTGATTAAGCGGGAACGTGTCACATTATCATCCCTCGAAATCATTTCTCATATTGACATGTTTCACGGTCAAGCAAGCCGTCCACTCTAATTTTCCCAGGCGCGCTATATGTATTTTGTTACGGAAGAAAGGAAGCGATTGTTTGTGTCTTTCAATTTATTTTTAAGCAAATGCTTCCGCAACACCCTAGCGTTGAGTTAAACACGTGTCCCCGGGAGAATCGTGAATCGTATTTCCGTTTAACGGAAATGCGAGGAATAAGACTTGTAACAAATTCCACGTGATATATAGAGTTATACATTAGAATCTAAATCAAGTTTTATTATTTAGTCATAGTTAAGTATATGGATATAGATATATATATATATATATATAAATATATTATATAGTCTTTAGTTTTGAAAACACCATTGGATACCTATGAACCAGTTGCAACAAGTTGAAGTTTAACCATGAAACACCGACCGGTTCATAGCCCTATCAAAGATTCTCGATAATGGTTATATCCTTTAACATCTCTCTCGATTAGTGGCTCACTGGAGCTCTCTTCCCTCTTGATACAAGCCGTACCCAGAGGCAAGGGGAAATCAGTGGTGCGTGAGAGAAAGATAATCTACAAACTTTGGGGTGGAGGGTAGGCTTGAAAGAGGGGGAAGAAGCCCGATTAAACGCAGTAGGCCATACCCTGGTTGTAATTTTGGATATACGTCGAGAATGTTCGATCGGGGTATGAAGTTTAGGTGGATATTCCGTTTCATTCACAGTTTAGTCAAATAATTCTAAAAATGCTTTTAAAATAAGCTTACATTTTCCTCGTACATTCAGGTAGCTTCCTCTGGTTCCCATGAATTAGACGTTAACGCAGATATCCAGTGGTGATATTGTGATACTAATAAAAAAGCAAGTGTGATTATCCGTAACGCATATATTAAGATCACGCGTGACTGTTATGTTGCGCCTTGCTGCCTCCTGCCCCTATGTCGATACTGTCGAGGAATCAATCGCCAGAATGTAAATCGCGTGCACATGTATATGTTGGTCACACAGGGCATTGCAAGAAATTGCAAGACTGATTAATCAGTACAACAGGAATACTGTTGTTACTTGGTAAAACTTGTCGAGGCTAAATCAACCGGCGTATCCTCGGCAGTACGTGTCTTATATTCGTCTCATTGTTGTTCGATTACGTAGGAAGCAGAACCACTGGACGCTACATTACGTATATTTTTTATTTGAAAGAGAAGAATCACTGAGGTAGCCCTTTGACACACTAATATAGAGATGACAATATTTCAATGTAGCTCGAAAAAACGACAACTGTACCGTGGTATCTTGTATCGCAATTATTTATTTTCGCCTTTTTAATTGACGCAAAAGCATTTCGCATTCTTGATATACACGTACGTAAGCAAATTCGTACCACATGTCGAAATACAAGTATCATAATTGATATGATAAGCACTCAATAGCACAGCTCTCAGCGTTCACGGTCGTCCACAGGTGCACGCTGTGCAAATATAATTGGTTGCGCTATCACGAGTGAAAAACAGTTTTGTTTAAATTATAGCTTCACTTCTTCATAGCAAGAACAATCGACATATCGAAAAACCATTTGACCATGCTCATATGCAAGAGTAATTACGAGAGGGCTTCCTTAGTGATCGTTTTTATCAGTTCAAAATTAATGAGAGAACGCGAGAGAGAGAGAGAGAGAGAGAGAGAGAGATGAAAAGTACTAAAAATCTAGCGTGTAGTATATTTAATTTTTTATATGCAATATTATAATTAAGCCATTGCTGTTACGAATCTAGCGAGATCACGAACGAAATGAGCGCTTAGGAACGGATAAGTTATGATCCATGATGATGAATCTCGCCCGCACCTCCCAGCCGAGCAACTTGTGGCTGATTTTTATGGCATTGGTGATAAATATGAGTTTCTGTGATTATGTTTCTGGGAGGTAGCGTTAAATAATGTTCTTATGATCACATACACAGTTTCGCCCCTTCTCCTTTGTACTGGATTGGCGCTCTCTCTTTTCTGATCTTTCTGTCCGTTTTCTGTACACACGTGCTCGCGTACATTCTCTGAGGTGTAGCAAGAGTGGCAATATTCTTGGGGAACTTACGACTAGACCGTTCCTTCTCTAGCGAGCTCTGTTGCTATTCGAAAATACCAAAGACACACAAATGCAGCGAGAAGAAATAGAATCAAAGATGCTCTTGTACATTGCAGAGCAAGTTCGCAAGCACTCATAGCGCTCTTAACGTGTTTTGTACACGAGCTACAACTCTTCGTCCTGCGACTCGTCGTAGCGATTAATCTGCAATATCTTTCGATTAAGTACCCCTATGTGATACGTTGGCTCTAATTTGTAATCTTTACAATACAAAAGAAAAGAATAAATGAATATGTAAAGTTTTATTAAAAATGCTGGCCTTCTTTTTTCTTTCAAAAGAAATTCATCTCTCCTTCCTCCTAATATTTCTTTATCACCTCTTCCCTTTGCTCCTGCGGTAGAATCGCATATTGGATTTCAACTCTGTAACAAGCAGAATGCATAAACGTGACCATTTAGAGATAAGCGCGTCTCTATATAACACTTGCGATATGCCCACTATAGCACGACCCCACCGTAAAGCGTAATCTTAGCAATAGAAATTTATTCGCCGATCGGATACTTAGATGTGAGAGGGGTGTGCGCAGTGTTGCAGGAGGGGGCAGGGAGGGCAGAGGGGTCCGGGCGGTAGTAACACCGCGTGGGTCGAGAGGACGAAATAACCGGAAGAAAAGAAAAAGTCCAATACCGGTTTCGACGAGGCTAGCGGCGCTTGATATTTTTGCAGCGCAACGATTATACCTCGCCTCTACCCCTTTTCCGCGCAATCGTGCTCTCCCTATCCATTGGCAAAGTTACTCATAAACAGTTTTCCATTGAATGCGACGCCGATATAAAAAGCAGCTGTACGCTAATAGCAATCTACTCATTGACAGCTGCTTTTCCTACTTGTGGAGGCACAGCAGCCTACTCGGCTTTATTATCAACCTAGTTCATTCACCCTTGGAATACAATAATCTTTCACTCTATCGCTGCAACATCCCACTGTGCTTTTTACTGGCACACTCGTATATACAGATAGCAACTATAACTGAGCCTTTACTGGCTTCAGTTCTTGCGAGGCTGACTCGAGGGAACAAGTTTCGGCCCTCGCAGATACGAGGCAATCAGTAGTTCCACACAGTAGTCGTTCCAACGCAGTTTTGTTCTTTTCTCAATCTCCGCGTCCGATTCGCAAAAGAGCCGCTTTACTTCGCCTCGTTGAGAGGCTCGGAGCTGGTTGCGAGAGAAAAGGGAACAAAACTGTGTAACGAGCGGGAGAAGGAGAGAGAGAGGGGCCGAGAAACATAAGTGTATAAAAAGAAACGGGAGAAAGGGAGGTGAGCGGGCGAGCATCGAAGAAGGACAGAACAACGCCCACAGCTGGCAAAAAAGCAGGAGGGGAAAAAGTCGATGCGACAAGAAGCAGGAGCTAGCACAGGCACGTCGCAGAGAGTGCACAGATGGTGTGCTAAGGATAAATATGGAATACGATAGGCTCATAGAGCTTATAGAGAAAAATTTCATCCGTCCACTTGGTGACTTTCATATGTCGTTCTACTGCGTACCGTCCAAAATCGTTTTGGAGAAGAGGGCACACGCAGTATGGGTCCAGATCTTTTCTGGTGTGTGTTCTCTTTCACGATTGACGCGACCGTGTCGACCCGCGGCCAGCCTCTGCTGTGGTACCGGTGGAATTGAGTGGAATATTCCACGAAGCGAGTATTGCTTTCCTTCTCTTGTCCACGCTCGACACGAGCCTCGGCTAGTCCAGTCCCACGTCCTTTTTCCTCCATCTCTTTCCGCTCCTCTCTTTCCACCCCTCGCAACTGGCTTTCCTCACGGGTGTGCGGCTCGACGAGCAGCTACTCGCGTTCGCTGCTATAACTTGTTCCTCCGTGGCCGCGCCTCCTCAATCCCTCCTGGCTTCAGCATCAAAACAACAAGCCTCTCTCTCCAACTAACTTTCTCGCTTGCCAATGTCCTCTCCTTCTCACCAAACGACCACCAATTGGCAGTATACGACTCGCCTTGCGGCCACCCTCGATTACAAAGTCTTTTCACGTAATGCATGTGTAATGTAACAGAAACTCATCGAAATTGATGAAAGTAAGGGTGTTCGCCGATAAGAACGATTGCCTACCGACTTGCCACACGGAAGTAAAAGAAACCGATGACGATATTTGACGGAAAGTTGCCCGATAAACCCCACGCCTATCCATTCAAGTCTATTGGGAACCTGTTTTCAATTGGGGTTGTATAACATCCAAAAAAAAACCATCTTGGACTTGACTTTTTGCAGTGCCCCTCTGAAACGAGTTGTGCTGGATACGATACTCACCTTTCGGAGGTGAAGTGCCATCCAATACCCTTCTCTGATCCTCGGAGGGGGATCTTCCCTCTCCGTTTGGTACTCTCTACCCGATCGAGGACCGGCGCTCTCAATTTCTCTCGTTCCTGATTGCTTGACTGATCCCCAGCCTTTCCATAGGGAGATGCATGGAAAAGTACCGCAGATTAAGCTCTCCCACGTCTTATCTGTTATTTGTGGCGTTTCGGCGTTTCTATGAAAACGCAGTTGTGAGGGAAATACTTCTTACCGCAAACTTTCGTACCGTTCTTCTAATAGATTTCGTTTGCTCCTCTGACGGGGATTTCTTCTTGGCATCACTTTCACGAGTGATTTGTTTTTCCTTCGACGCATTAGTTTTCTTCGCTACAACGGAACCGTCAACAGGCACAAACTTGATTGTTCTGTTTCTGCTTTTCTCGCGATCTAGTATTTCCTTTTTATTTGGGCTACGAGGCTTCCACGGCAACTTAGATTTATAGCCCTTTACGAATTTCCCCTTGCGTGGTAAACTAGTTTCAGATCTTGCGGTAGTATCTGGTTTAATTGGTAGCTTTTCATCGGTAGCAGGCACATTTTCCGCTTCTACCGGCTCTTGTTCCAGTGAGTCGTTATCTTTTTGCAAAAGCTGGGGTACATTATCAGCATGCCAAGTTGTCGAAATGCGAGCTGCATCTCCCGACTCATGTTTTATCCATAAAAGCTGTTAATGCAACACGCACGTCAAATTGCGTACTGCATATAAGATACGAGAATTGGTCAGGGCATCGGTAAGTCATAGATACTTGCATCGAACGACTGCAGCAAAGCACTGCGAAAGCAATCGCAAACGAAGGAAGCGACGACTTTTTCGAAATAAGCCGACTGTATCTTATCCTCGACACATCGAATTACATGCTCTCGGATACTGGCAATAACACATTCAGTCTCCTCGTCATTTCTTATCTCTTGCCACTTTGCCTCGTCAATGCGAGACGGTGCAGGCACGGACAAGTCGGAACCTGCACGAGCTGGTCGGCCAGTTCTAACCATGGTGATTTCGACAGACCGGTAGAGAAAGATCAACTATCGCGCCCTCTAAATTAAACAGAGATGCAAAATTGGAGATAAAAATCTGAATCGCTCCATGAATATCATTAGTTATTTTTCTTTTATGCTCCCCTTCTTCCGCTGAACAACATATCAACCATAGTAATTGTATATTTATTAAATCAGACTTAGAAAATTGGAATTAAACGCGTGAGAGTGGAATTGTAGGATTGGCACCAACGGTACCTTGAAACATAGGAATGAAAGACTTTAGTAGTAGTTATCTCGTTTATTAGGAGGAGAAGTAGTCGTAGTAGATTATGGAAAGTATTATGCGTATTTGGGTGAATTTCAAATGTTGCCAACATGTATATTTATAGCACTGAGAATGCCCAGGGATTTTGATACAAATAGACTAAGGCGTCAACGTTCGATATATATTTATTGTCTCGGAATATCGTTCTTATTGAAATTTACAATTACGCGTGACAATGGAGTAAACTGAGAAATGCATTGATGTACGAAATACCTGTACATATTGTAGAAATCTATCCGCGTCGTTGCGTTTCTCTTTTGTAAATAAATAACCTACCATAAACATCGTCAAAGGGCTACCTGTAAACCAGGACGGCACCTTACTAGCCATATACTCAAAACTTATTAATATTACAAAAATTATGTAAATAGAGATGGAACGCGAGTTATAAACTTATGTGGACGTACGATCCTAAGTGCTAATCGTCAAGTACGGCTAAGGGTAAGGGCGAGCATCCCAACTCGCAATACTCATTACGCGTAGTCGGATCTCGCAAAAATCATAAATAGTATATTATCGATTGATAATAATAAAAGGAGCTGCACGAACGAGGAAGCAGCAGACAACTACATTGTTTTCAGTTAACGCATTCACTTCAACTGTAAACATTTAATGATTAAGTGTCACCCTTTTCTCCTGCAATTCACGACTAGCAGAAACTCAGTCTAGCCTGCTTCAATTCGGGTAAACATTTCTATTTTTAATGATACCGAGATCACAGGAACAGCGATAATTAATTCGCTTGATATGTGGTCTCCTTGCGAGAGTGAGTTCCCTATATGGCCAAAAAACCCAGACAGGTTAGCAGATCATTTCTCGCACTTCCCTTATGAGCTATGTTAATCTGCTTCCTCGTCGCTCGCTCCGTCACACTACAGCTAGTCTAAAGTAACAAGACGTAACAGAAACGGCGAAGAGGGATAGCTGAATAAAGTTTCGCCGAGGCTCAGAGCAGATGGACCTGCCGGGTTCTTATTAGAGGAAGGGGGCAGGAGCTAAAACTGCTGCTCCTATATCTCAAAGTTGAAAGTAAAGTATCAATCGATAAGGATTCTCAAGCCACAACACCAGTTATGACACCACCAGCTCCGGGAAGACCAGATTCTCCCATCAATGCTACATCTATCTCTCTAGCAGCCTGTCGTCCTTCAGTGATTGCCCAAACAACCAAAGACTGCCCACGTCTACAATCTGCATATGAAAAGAATATTGATTGGATTATTCTCAAAATAAAATCCCAACGAAACTAAAATCTTTTCAGAAAGTTAGTCTAATTTGTACCTCCAGCTGCATAAACATCAGACAGGCTAGTTTTATATTGTCCCATTGAAGTTTTATAATTTCCACGTTCATCCATATTAGTGTTTAACTCGCTTGCGATATATTTCTCTGGACCCAAGAAGCCCATTGCAAGTAGAACCAAATCACACTCGTATACTTTCTCGGATCCAGGAACTTCATCCATCTTCCAACGACCATTTTCCATCGTCCAAGACACAGTTACTGTTTTAATACCTTTCACATGGCCTTTTCCATCGTCTAGGAACTCCTACAAATATATATCATGATGAATCATAATTTCTTTCAACCTTGATACAAAAGAAAACGTTGCAAACACGTGACAAACAACAAAGCATACACACCTTACTAAGGGTACTGAAACGACGTGGGTCACGTCCGAATTTCAGGTTCACTTCTTCGTGACCATAATCAACCTTGAACACACGTGGGAATTGTGGCCAAGGATTATCCTTCCCTCGCCTGACCGGTGGTTCAGGTAGAATTTCGAAGGTGGTGATGGTCTTGGCACCCTAGGAAGAACCCATATTTCTAAATCTCTTCATAGGCAACCAGATGTGACTCATAAATGCTTATTACACTTTACAACTATATACCTGACGCAGAGAAGTAGCAATACAGTCACAGCCTGTGTCTCCGCCACCTATGATAATGACATTCCTGTCCTTTGCCATTAGTCGCATATCCAATGGAGTTTCGTTGCCCATCTGCTTTTTCTGCCAATGTTCCAGGAAGCTGACAGCGAAGTGAATACCATCTAATTGTCTGCCAGGAATTGGCAAATCTCTGGGCCAGGTAGCTCCTGTGCATAATAGAACTGCATCGTTTTGCTCTCGCAATTCCTAGAACAGGAAAGAGTTTGTTTAATAAATTGTAATTATGAAATATTTCATTTGGGAAAAGGGAACGAAATCTACCTGTGTTGTTATATCCTTGCCTACATTAACGCCTGTTTTGAAAGTAATACCCTCAGCAGCTAATAAAGATACTCTCCTTTGTACGACTTGTTTTGATAATTTCATAGTTGGTATTCCATACTGCAATAAACCACCGACCCTATCATTCCTTTCATAAACAGTAACCAAGTGTCCAGCTTTGTTTAATTGGTGCGCTGCGGCCAACCCAGCTGGCCCTGAACCAATAACAGCGATACGTTTCCCTGTTCTCTTTGTGGGTGGATGAGCTACTATCCAACCTTGCTCAAATGCATGATCAATGATTGCACACTCAATATTTTTTATTGTGACTGCTGGTTCAGATATTCCAAGTACACATGCTCCTTCGCAAGGTGCTGGGCAAACTCTGCCAGTGAATTCTGGATGTAATATAATTAAATATTAGAGTGAGGAGACATGTTTGTATAATTATGATAAATCAAATATTTAATATACAAACCTGGGAAGTTATTAGTTTGAAGGAGTTGGTTTAGAGCCTCCTTCCAATTCGATCGGAAAACTAGATCATTCCATTTAGGAATAATATTGCCAAGTGGACAGCCATGACTGCTTTGACAGAACGGAACACCACATTCCATACATCTTGCTGCTTGAACGCGTAATCCTTTTCTAACACCATTAAAATTGTAGATTTCATCCCAATCATCCACCCTTTTTTCAACAGGTCGATAAACTCCTACTTGTCTTTTGTATTTCATAAATCCTCTACAAATATTAATAAGATATATTAATCATAATTTATACACAGTGTTTGCACTTCGGAATAATTCACTTACTTTATTTTATCTAATTTGCGTTGTTCCATGTCAGCATCTGCAATGGAATCCTCGATATCTTTAATACCATTTTCTGCCGGTTGACCATTGCCATTTACAACTGGTTGCGCTAGTTTCGCTTCTGCCATTTCTTTTAACGCTCGTTGGTAGTCGTAAGGGAATACTTTGACAAAACGCGTTGTTGATTCGGGCCACAAACATAATAGATGTTGAGCAATTAATGACCCAGTCTTTGCCACAAATTCATCAAGTAATTCTTTTACATAAGCAATGTCCTCGGGTTTGCTCAATGGAAGTACTTCTACCATTTCAGGATTACATTTGCTTTTAAATGATCCATCGACATCCAAAACATAGGCGATTCCACCTGACATGCCAGCGGCAAAGTTTCGCCCAGTAAGACCCAAAATGACTGCACAGCCTCCAGTCATGTATTCACAACCATGGTCGCCTACACCTTCCACAACCACAACAGCACCGCTGTTACGTACACTGAATCTTTCAGCTGCAATACCTCGGAAATAAGCTCTACCAGATGTAGCTCCATATAGGCATACATTTCCAACAATTACATTTGCATCCGATTCGAAAGTAGATTCTTTCGGTGGGTATATCACGATTTCACCGCCACAGAGGCCTTTTCCAACATAATCATTAGCGTCACCTTCGAGTGTCACATGAACACCTTTTGTCATAAAGGCACAGAAGCTCTGACCTGCAGAACCCTTCATCTTTATGTTAATACTATTCTCTGGCAGCCCAGCTTCTCCATGTTTTCTAAATAACAATAATGAAATTTTGTTGTAGAATGCTGAAAATCATATTAAGTAATTATAAAAAGCTGTTGATACTTACTTGGAAATGTAATAGCTCAAAGTTGATACAAATGCACGACATTCATTATTAATATTCATTTCGATGTCGACACTTCCTTGTTTTCCACTTATCACTGGTTCCGCTAATTCTACTAATTTATTATCCAATCGATTTTCAAGCTGGAAGTCTTGTTTTACGGAACCTCCTTTTATATTCACACCAGGGCGAAGATCAAGGGCATTACGTAAAACATTACTGAGATTCAATGTTCGGGCTTTTTCAATTTGGATATCATCGCGTACTTTAAGTAAATCTGTGCGTCCGATCAGATCTTGGAATTTACGAATTCCCAAGCTTGCCATGTGAGAGCGTACCTGTATGATAAATATTTTATGTATGAATAACGTCAGTAGGCCAAAAATATTTCACAATCTGGGAATCTTACCTCTTCTGCCAGAGCAAAGAAGAAATTGATCACATATTCAGGTTTTCCTTCAAATTTCTTACGAAGTTCTGGATCCTGTGTTGCAATACCAACAGGACAAGTATTTAAGTGACACTTTCTCATCATTGTGCATCCCATAGCAATTAATGGTGCAGTACTAAATCCAAATTCATCTGCACCCAATAAGGCTGCTACTATAATATCAAAGCCTGTACGCATTTGTCCATCAGCTTGTACTACTATACGGGATCGCAAGTTATTCAAAGTTAAGATTTGATGGGTTTCAGCTACACCAAGTTCCCAAGGTAAACCAGCTGATTTAATGCCAGTCCAACTACTGGCACCGGTACCACCATCATGACCTGAGATCACTACGTGTTCTGCTTTGCCCTATAAACAAAAGGATTGTTGTCATCTTCTGAATAATTATAACATTAAAAATATAAAGTAATGCAAAATCGTACCTTTGCTACTCCAGATGCAACTACGCCAACTCCTACTTCTGACACTAATTTAACAGAGATACGTGCAAAAGGATTTGCGCATTTCAAATCGTAGATTAACTCAGCGAGATCTTCAATTGAATAAATATCGTGATGCGGGGGTGGTGAGATCAAACCCACGCCCGGTACTGAATGTCTAGTAGTTGCAATTTCCGCAGTGACCTAAAAATGAATTTATGAGTGCCTCTATTTTATTAGAGTACGACTAGTTTGATAGATTCTGTGTTTACCTTGTAACCAGGAAGTTCACCACCTTCGCCTGGCTTAGCTCCTTGCGCCATTTTGATTTGTAGATCATCAGCATTTGCCAAGTAACTTGATGTTACACCAAATCTACCACTGGCTACTTGTTTAATAGCTGATCGCCTATTGAATTCTGGATCCTGGTTGAGATATCTACAAAGAAATATTGAAGAGAAAAATATACAACACGAAGAGTAATAAATATAAAAGAAAATAAATAAACATACCTGTCTGCATTTTCACCACCTTCACCAGTATTAGATTTACCACCGATGCGATTCATCGCTATCGCTAAAGTACTATGTGCTTCCAGTGAAATACTACCAAAGCTCATAGCTCCAGTAGCAAATCGTTTAACAATTTCCGTTGCTGGTTCAACCTCATCAATTAAAATGGGATTTTCTACTTTCTTAAGTTCTAATTGCCCGCGCAAGGTACACGCTTTCACCATATCCATTGTGGATTTACGATAACTTTCATACGAGCTTTGATTTTTGGAACTTACGAAATCCTAGTAATACAAATCGGGAATAAGTATTTGTCCAAACTAAATTGTCTGAACATTGACAGATTTAAAGTGACGCAATTACTTACTTGCAAGTTCGCAATTGGCGCCGGATCATTAATATGTTTTTCACCACCAGCTCTCCAATGGTAAATACCTGGATTGCGAATCACCAACATATCCATAGATTTGTCCCAATATGTAACTTGATGCCTTGCAAAAGCCTCCTGACCCAAGATATCAAAGGTCACACCTCCAATACGGGATTGTGTACCCTAAGCACAAAGATAAAAATTAAGAATCTCCATTCAAATGAATATATGCGCATTTGGTGTATTTATATTGATACATCATTTGGTATTTGGAATCATATTGTTCATTAATTGGATCCAGTTTATAATCATGTGTATAGTAATCATTACATAAAAGCAACACTTGTAATTAATTGTACATACCTTGAAACATTTGTCAATCACTTCATCAGCCAAGCCAACTGCTTCAAAAATTTGGGCACCTTTATAGGATTGTAATGTCGAAATGCCCATTTTAGCCATTACCTTGGCTATTCCTCGTTCCATCGCTTCGGCGTAATTTGCGCATAAATCATCATCAGTAAGAGTAGAATCAAGTACATTATCTGCTCTCAGATTTCTTGCCATTTCAAAAACGAGGTATGGACATATGGCATCTGCACCATATCCAAGAAGTACACAAATGTGGTGAACTTCCCGTGCTTCTGCCGTTTCTAAGATAAGGCCAACTTTCATACGTTGCCTTTCCTCAATCAAGAAATGATGAATAGCACCAAGTGCCAATAAGGTACTTACTGGAACTCTGTAATTAAAAACAAATTTTTATAAATAATATAATCCACTTGTATGCGTTTCCATTTAAGATAGGACTTCTGTTATACCTGTTGGGACCACCTTGTCGGTCGGAAATAATAAGTAATTGATATCCTGCTCTTGCTGCTTGATTAGCTTCTTCGCTCACACGGTTCAATGTTTTTAATAAACCAGTTGGACCATCCTCAACAGGATAAGTAGCATCAAGTACTTTAGCCCTCCATCCGCGATGAGTTGTACTTTTGAGAACTCCAAGATCATCCAAGGACAGTATCGGTTGTGTAAGGAATAATCTATGTACTTGTAATTCATTTGGCTCCAAAATATTACTCTCGGGACCAATTGGACAGAGCATTGACATAACAATTTTCTCTCTGAACGGATCGATTGGTGGATTTGTTACTTGAGCAAATAATTGCTTGAAATATTCGTATATCAACGGTTGGAATTGTGAGAGACATGCTAGTGGCGCATCATTTCCCATAGAACCAAGAGCTTCTTTTCTATAATAGAATATTTGTTTGTATCATATAAGGTAATGTTTCCAGTTTAATTTACAAAGGGTTACATGGGAAATAAAATGAACTTACTTTGATCGCATCATAGGTAAGAGAAGCAAATTAATTGTCTCAAGAGTATATCCGTACAAAGACAATCTTTTATCACCACCCCAAACTTGATTTACAGCCGAAACTGGATTCGAATCTTGTCGAATATTTGCCAATTTGTTACTGGTGCCAACTTGTTTTCCACAAAGGGTACCACCTTTAGCTACATGCGCAGCGCGCATTTCCTCCATCGTTATCTAATTGATAGAATTATGTATTATTTATCGATGAAAGTGTAATATTATCAGTTGAACCCATAACAAATATTCTACCTTCAACTTTTTACATTCTAGTCACGAGGGAGTAACACAAGAAACTGGCGAATTAATTATGAGGTATTCAAAGCCTATTAAGAAACACTATTTTAAACAAGAAGCTGTTATAACATTCAGCAGGGATAGTAGGATAAAAACACAGTGTGAAAAGGAGGAAAATAGAGCACACAAGGAAGCTGAATACCAGGCTAGGACGAGGACTCACCATCTGCACGATGCAGCACGACGACAGCATGTAGGATAGTTTGCAAACAAAGAAATGCTTGGTGTTAGTAGCCGAAATAGTGAAGATGCCCTTTTTGCATTATATCGTACATACACGTGTTACGAGAAATTTATATTTGAATATTATGAGTGAAAGACACGGGTATGCACGAGTATAGCGAGCTTGGTTATTAACAAGAGATTTTATAATAAAGTTATCGTTCCCGGTTAAGAACATGTTGCGAACCCGACAGAGCTGTGATCAAATATACCTGATCCTTAAGCCATTTTGAATGGGGCCTGTTCCTTGCAATTTGCATCTTGAGCTCGACATCCTGTATAATCTTCTTCTCTCGAGTATCCACTAGGAGCATTCTTCCTGGTTTCAAGCGACTCTGCAAATAAAATGAGATTCGAATGATCGTTGATGAATAATATCTCCTGATGGTCGACATTCACATGACAGCACTGGATGACGGTCCTACAGCTCTATACAAACCTAGTCCCTAGATGACAAATTATACATTGTACATGATATGATTAAAAATAAATAAAATACAGCATGACTTGCTATTGTATGAAGTGTAAGAGTTAAAGCAATTAGCGTGTATAAGTGCACGCCGTACGATTGCAAATATCCGCCAGCACGGACACAGCGTCCAGTGAATGGCTTTGCTGTGAATACTTTCTTTAATCTTTAGTCTGTGATTATTTTAATATAACTGCAGTCAGACAGTCACTCGCGAGATTCCCCACACCCAAATCTCCAAGGCTCTCTGCCCTACAATGGTCGACCCAGTCCAGCAACTGCTCCGATCAGGCCTGCACCTAGCCACATTCAGTCGCGGGTATTGATGGTCAATAATAAACAAGAGATCAAAAGTCGCGGGGATCCGCAAGTGAATATGGTTTCTACAGGCTTGAAACTATTGTCAAATATTCTTAAATGTGTGATTGGAAAAAACAAGGGCATGATTATACAGTGGAATGGATAATAAAGTAAGGGTGAATGGATTAGGATCTTGAAGAATAATAACAGAGTAAAGAAAAATGATGATCATCAGGTGCGTTCATTTGAATGAAGTGCATCCTAGGAGTTCATCTTGCATCGGCGACGTCCTGTCACCAACTTATTCGCCATAAACTTTGCTCGGATCCCGAGGAGCTTGTTCCTATCTTCCCCTAGAGCTGAAATTCTCTATGTCGAGCAATATAGGAGATGCATATAGGTACGATGATGCCCGAACAGTTATATCGTTATCGCTGCGGGAAGAACTAACTCTGCTGAAAGATTCCATAGGGTCGGGCCGACGGTGCGTTTAGTTCCTCGTTTACCTTCAGGATTACATTGCTGGGCGGAGTATCATAGACGCCCACTTCGGACGCCATCACCATCATGTTATCCTTAGTGACGTAGAAGCGCGATGGGCGCAGGCCGTTTCTGCCAAACAAAAATTCAAAAAAGTCTTTTGTATTACCACCTCTGTGTCGTGCGCTAGTATCGGCTGACTATATTCTCTTGTTCGTTCGCTTGCCTTCCTGTTGGCATTCATTCGATTATACTGTCTGTACCTATCCCGTTTACCTCCGTTTAGCCACCCAACGTTGGAACCAACGGTGGAAACATTGTTTCCGTAAACATCGATTCTTAGGCACTGACTATGCGACTGTATCCGCCGCATTGGTGTTTGCCTATGCGAGGCTTCGAGGGAAGCAGCGAAGTTCGAGAAATTTTTAGTCTTTCCATCATATTACTAACTGGTTGTCTCTTTTAGGTCGATGACGTAACAGAAACAGCAAGCGTGCATTTGTCTAGTAGTCTTACTAACACCTCTGCTTCCCCCTGACTCGACAATCCATGTTTACCTGGCTACGTTTTTTCTATGGGCATGTTCTCGACGCTCTCAGTGTACCTAGCCCGTAGATGCACACCAGCTCACACGCATTTCTGATCGCGTATCGCGGTCATGGCGTACACCTACCTAGTATTACATGCACCACGTTGTTCTCACGTGAATATATCGTAAAGAGCATCTGTCTCTTGAGGGGGTCTAAGTAAGCGAGTGCCATGGCCAATATATTCCTGTTATTTCCACTGATGTATTAATAGTAACGACTTATGCGTCATTTGCGATAAGCTATCTTTCCTGGCATTTGCTTATCAAGACTCTATTAATTGCTCCTCAAGAGAGACGCTGTGTTATATCGATTAGGGGATACATGTCAATGGGATCATAAGACTGACTAAAGTCTCTACCTGTCCAGAATAGCACCGACATAGCGGCCATCCGTGAACGTAAGAAGAGCTGGACCATCCCAGGGTTCCATCGCGCAGGCAGCCCAATGATAAAACTCCCGCTTCTCAGTTGCCATTGTTAGGTCATTTTGCCAAGCTTCAGGCACCATTGTCATCACCGCCTATGATATAAATTCAAAAACATATATCATCTTTTCTAACTAATTGTATTTAGAAGGTAAAAGAGAACTTACCTCTGGTAATGAACGTTGACCAGCCATCACTAAAAATTCGAGAACGCAATCTGCTGCTCCCGAATCGGAGAGATTCGGTTCCACTACGGGATAAAGATTCTTTAACTCATCACCAAATATTTCACTACTCATCACACCTTCTCGAGCTTTCATAAAGTTAACATTTCCTCTCAAAGTATTAATTTCTCCATTGTGAGCGAGCAACCTATAATTAAGAATGCGTTCATTTCTCCAACCATGTTACTGAATAATTGGGTATTTTAATTACAAATAATTATAGAATTACCGTAATGGATGTGCACGCTCCCAACTAGGAAAAGTATTTGTAGAGAACCTCGTGTGTACCAGTGTTAAATATGTTTCGAATTTTGGAGACTGCATGGAGAAATATGCGATTATATTATTGCTTTTGATCATTGATGGATTTATGTGGATTGCATGTAGCTTACCATTAAATCTAAAAAGTAAGCCCATAACTGATCTGCTGTTAATTGGCCTTTATATACCACTGTGCGCAATGATAAGGAACAGATGTAGTACCTCAGACCAGGCTTTGGTATGGTGTGAGAGGATCTTTTTCGCAGAACAAATACCTATGAAAGATTATGATTATTAAACTCATTAAATTCACAATAACATTCATCAAGTATGTCATTTTTTTAATAATTCCGCGCAGTCGACTTCTATTTTTGGGAATTGGCAAATTCGTTCTCAATGCCAAACGCCTAGTCTAGACTAAGGCGGAATAGCTTGGTTTTTCTATTGATAGCTTCTCATGTCCCTGCCAAAATGCTATAGACACCACAACGTTGCTGTTGTCGGAACTGACATTCACTAGTATCTCAAAGCAGAGCCGTATCGTTCGATTACCGTACGATCATCATCACTATCAGCGCGGAGTCCAATTGCTTCAAATAGCATCATGCGAGGGAATCGTGACAGTATTATTCCGACCATCGATCTCAAAGTACAAAGTACAAAGATGGTAATACAAAAAGTACTAGTTAACGAAAAGTTGCTTCCATGCTTGATATACCTGTCGTTCAAGCTTTTCGTCATCTTGGTCTCCAGTAACGAAGACCTGACGCATGTGTGGTTCGCATTTTCGCGCCACTCGACCAATCTTGGTGTTATCTGTAGGAACGTCCCGCCAGCCAATTACCTGCAAGAGAAATCTTATCCATTAAAGGCACAGTTTCGTATTTAATATAACGATCAACAATATTATTATGAAAGAAGGTCCGAGTGTCGCGTTCGTACGTGAACATCGCGGCGAATAATGCGTACGTTCACGGCCGGTACGCGTGCACGGAAACCCGATCGAAAGAGAGTATGAACGTCAAAGATAACGAAATCGTACTCTCAAGTTGCATTCTTCGGCCAACTTCTCGAATGCAGCTTCGGTTTCCTTATGGGTATTCTTGTCGAGGAACAGGATACCGGTAGCGTAACGCCCGAATTCCGGTAATTCAACATTTTGCTGCTCGCTGAAAAGTAAATCATTGGACTAATAAGAAACTCCTCGCAGCATCCTCCACCTCGTTTCTACTGTGCCGATGTTACTATGTATCTATACATCGTTACATGATCGATTAAACGCCCGCACATTCCCCTTTTTACACATCACATAAAGATTACTAGTAATTTACCAAAAGCAAACGAACATTCTGAAATAATAACGGGCGAAGTGCGCCCCACTGATAATTCCTTTCCCGGGCAGCTTAAACTCTATTTATCGTTGTCTGGCATTTTTTGCTCGTAATGTTATACTACCGGTTCTTCATGCCGGCGCCAAGGGCTTATACCTCTCAAGCACGTAATATTCATCACGCAAGAGATACAGAAATAACAATGCCGAAGGTGTGGTTACGTGTCGCATTGCGTGAAAAGGCCAACGCTCTGTACGAGCAACGTTAGAATACAAAATTTTCATTCCATTTAATTAGTATCTCCCGAGCTATTTTTTTTAGATAGCCTAATTGATCCGCGTGGGTTCTCTGTTGCGTAAAAGTAAGGCAAACATCGAGGGGGGTATATTTTAAAAGATCTGTGGTACAGTGAACTACAAAAGCTTTCCGCTCGATGACCTCCTGTTGCGTCAGTGACCCACGCGATTCAATCCATTCAGGTTATCATGAGGACAACACGCACAAAGTATCTTAACATCCAAAGGTTTGTCTCTTACCGAATTTCATTGGCATAATACTCGTGTGGTATGGCACAGAGCACACCAGCTCCGTCACCAGTGTCATTGTCACAGGCGCAAGCACCTCGATGATTCATACGAGCCGAAAGCGTTTCAGCATCGCGCACGATCTGCAAAATGTTACAGATATTATCTCAAAGAACAACATTTTCTATATAATAACAATATTACTTTATAAAATAACGCTTACCTTGTGAGATCTGCGACCATCAATAGCAACGATAAATCCAACACCACAGGCATCCTTTTCAAGAGTAGGATCATACAGAGCCTGTTTCGGAGGGAGAGACCAGGGCTCGGCCCCGCTCATATTCTCAATCTAAAACAACAAAGAAAAACATTACGTTCGTAAAAAAAAAGAAAAATGTAATGAACACTGAAATCAATTCATTCGGTACACAGTAAACCCTTTATTACCCCGAAGATATGAAAAAGAATTATTAAATAGTATAGTCAGATATATCGAATCAGTAGTCAATACCAAAATAATCAAGCTGAAGGGACGAGTCCTGGGGTGTTGACGACTGAATGCAAGGGACCAAAGGAGTGAACTAAATCTGAACTCCGGTCGAGAATGGGCAGCTGACTGATCGCGAGCTCCGAAACAGTCGAGCGCGACTCACGGAGTACGACTCTATCGGCACGCTCAAAGAGTAATAATAACGAGAGTTGTTATCGGCGCACGGGTAGATTTACGCGGCCCATTACGTAAAAGCACGCATACCTAATCGTCTAATGTGATGTGCGAGCCGATAACGCAGCAAGGCGTTGAAATGAGATGAGTGAATGTTGGTAAAGAAAGAGGGAGGGTGTTACGGAGTAGGAGAATTGGCGTCATGCACCCCGATAGCTCTCAATTACGCGAGATTCTCGACTAGAGATCGTCCAGTTGGTCGAACGCCCTTGTAAACAAACCGTGGAAATGCGTCGTGCGGAAATAGAGCACTCGATCGAAGCGACCGTAAAGTGTTGCGCGCACGTGTTCCATGCACGCATCCCCCGCGTGCTGGTGTTACCCGATCGCTGGGAGATCTTCAGCCCATGAGACTTATCGGTATCGGCTCAGACCGATACCAGCTCTCCTGCGGTCCAAAACTGGAGTAATGAGCCGTTTGTTACAAGGTCTTGCAACACGATATCCGATCTACTCATTCCTCCCTCTTTACTTTCCTCTCTGTATCTTCTACTCGATGATCTGTTGACCGTAAATCGGCCAATTGAATCATGGAACATTTTCCACTGAGTGGACCCTTCAAAGGATCAGACTAGGGTGTAGGCGTAGGTTGTGCGATCGTTACTCGAGCCGAAAAGTTGGCCTCGGGCACCGTTCTTGCCGCACGTGGGTGTACAATTTATTGATCTTTCACGGCTCTGCTCGCTTCAGCGAGATTCCGCGTTCCTACGCGCATGCATATCCGGTCACTGCATCCGTTACCGATTCCCTCTTCTCATATCACTGGATCCGATGCCGTTTCCTGCTTCGTAGTTTCCTCCACTTCTTTCTTAATCTTCTTCTACTGAATTCTAGTTGTTGTAATTCCGATGCAATGACACTTTGGTACACATGTTCTACATGCATGGTATTTCTTTCAGTTCATACATATTCATGAGTACTTGTAGCATTTTAAGACCGAAGTTCTGTCAATGGAATGCAAATAATTTCTTTAGTTATCGCCTGAACGACGTAGAACATCTTGCAACCATCGGGTAGAGAAACAGCGTCATTAGTAAGAGCGAATGCCAATTCTGGAATTCAGGTGTAAAGTGGCAGTGCTAATCACTGGTAATGGCAGTGACGATGACAAGAAATGGCAAGTAGCCACATTGAAATCGTCATCTCTCAACCCTGGCCAAGAAGATTCGTACGACACACAAGGAGTATCAATCTTCAGAGAGAACTTAGTAGCCAGGAAATGACAGTAACAAGAAATAAAATAGACTTTACATGATGCGTAACTAGAGTCGGGCCAAATCGCTAAGCAATTCCAAGCCCTGCCACATTTATCTTGTCACAATTGTTCGTGTAAATACAAAAAGCACATCGACTGGATGAAAAGCATACATTCTAACACAGACTCTTTTTCTCAAAGAGACAAAGTCTCAGAAGAAGGAAAATATGCGCGCTTACCAAGAACGAAATCTCAGCTGAGTACTAACAATTGGTCTCTGATTTCCTGGTCGACGGTAATTCTATACTTTCGGTTGGTAGCGTGTAATTTTGTCTGAAAGACCGGCCCGTCGAAATCCCGAGCGCAAACTGAATTGCTGCCCCTTCAACCGTCACTGAAAAGCTTCCGGCTCGCAACCCTCTCGCTTCTGTGTTCGTTCGCGCCGTCTCGTTCTTGCCACGCGTGTCACACCGCACCCCGAACCGCCCTAACAACGGCACCTCTCTTGCTCTCCTCCACCGTTCCCTCCAAGATGATTCGCTTCTTGTCTGACCACAATATAACTCGCCTTTTCTCCTTCACTGGTTTGAGGACCACCAGCTTTCCTTCTTCCGTGGCGAGTACCGCCTTGCTTTGCTTTCCTTTGTACCCCCCGCTCGCTCTTCTCTTCTCAGAGACGAGGAGTTTCCTTTGTAGGCTTTTTCTCACCGCAGCAGCCTAGATGTGCTGCGATAGGTGGCCGACTAGAACCTTTATCGATGATATGATGTATAGCTTGCTAGATAGTCCGAGCAGTAGGCCGGTCGATCGAAGCACAAGTAGGATTAAATGTCACTTTAAGGAGCATCGTTACCTTGAAGAATAACTTACCATATTAGGTACACACGTGTACGCATAAGAATAAGAATTGACGATGGACGCTCATAGAAATGAGACTCGTTAGTAAAGCAAACGTTTCTTAGAGCCTCTTGGAATATGTGGATGTCAATTCACCAAGACAAATAGCTGTCCTTCGTCACTGGCAAATATTGCTCCAGTTCTGCGGTAATAGTGACGTTCATGTTCCTAACATACCACCAAGCAGAGATAACAAGTAGAACTGACACACAAAAAGGTTTCAACGACTTAAGTTCCAGAATCTTTCGAGGGCAACTCAATTGCCCCGACACGATAACAGCATGCTGATGACAGCGTTTTGAAAGGAGCAGATAATGAAAATGCAAGAGGCACTTGCCTTTAAGAGCGCGTAAAAAGTATTTCCGTACTTTGATGTATAATTCTACAAAGGCGTTTTACGAGTGTGAAAAGTCACAGTCGGAGATATTCGTATTATTGTAGAGATGGGAATCCATCATTCTTTCATTCCCATTACCACCATATATTATGAACTGATTAACCCGAGTGATTCTCACTGCGGGGATTCTTGGGAACATTTGTCAGGGAGATAAGCTCGAAGCGGAGGGCATCAGAAATCGTTATGTAATCAATCATAATGATTAAAAGGAACATAAGAAGAGAGGCCACTAAAGTACTGGAATACAATGAAACTAAGAAAGAATGCGCATTACTAGTTATTAGTAAATGGCGATTGAACTTGAGATTCGAGAGTTAAGTCTCTCAGGATCTGCAAAAGAAACGAGAATGAAGAACAAGAAGTGCTCACTTATTGCGCATTCTCGTCTCCTGTTTCAAGGGGATAGTATGAGATTATTAGCTCGCATACGCCGCGCTGAGCATTCAAGCATAACAGGGTCCACAACGCAATAATACTATCCACCTCCTCCGATGTTTGATAGTATGAGTATGGGATCGGTGAAAAACAGCTTATGTTTCAGAGCCGGCACCGAAGATTCAAGTTACCCCGGCGACGTTTATTGGTAGAACGATGCGGCCTGAATTACATAACTACTTGCAAAGTGCTTGGTCCGATTGTTAGCGTGGAACTGAGACGCCAGCGAAATTTGTGCGGTCAATGAGTAGAGCGACGGCTGCAAGTGCCGGAGTCAATGGCACTTGGTAAAAAAAATGCGCGTGTTCAGTAAGTGTTGAGATCTCGATTGGATGAAGGATGAAAAGAGCATCAAGCATTATGTAATTACGATCTATTTTCGAGTGAAGAGTTGTTGCGCTTTCCACTTGAGCTCTTTCCCCACGCCCTTGTTATTGTCCTTGCTCTTCCTCGCTGCTAAAAGCAAAGGGGAGGAGCTCGGAAGGGACTGGCCAACAGCCGAGATATAGCGACTGCTGTCCCAGAGAAGACTGGTTTCTCCGGCCACTCTTGTGTGAGCATGTAACAGGCCAATGGAGAGGGGATTCCGATGCTATCAGCGAGAACTCGCGCAGACAGCGTCGACGTTCGCTGAGTCATTATAGTGCCAAGGTCACCGATCCACAATCCACGAGAGCAGTGGAACAGCAGACTGGAAAGATTTCCTTATCGACCAAGAGCCCAAGAGGAGATAAGAGTCTCCCCTCTCCGATATTCCTCCTTCACCACAATCCCCTTCTTCTCGTGCTCTCCTCTCTCGCGTTCGATAATCTTGCGCAGAAGTTCAAACCCAGCCAATCTCTGCTCTCGCATTACTGGTTCATTTGGGAGAAGTAAAGGGTTGTCGCCAAACTCTTCATGGCCCTTGGAAAATATAGGAGTGGTTAATCAGGCATTCAGATTGTCTGGAATACAATAGGTCTTTGAACAGTTGATACTTACGGGGATGATTCTTACTAGGAAGTGTCGGGTATGCTTACACATGTCTAATTCGTAGAAACATAGTAATCGAATACTTTGACGTATTTAATCATATGGTATGAGAAGATAGTTGAAAGTAGTGGTGTCGTTGCAATATTGCAAGCGCCTACTTGAAACGAGCGCGATATGCTGCCAGGATTATCTTCGGCTTATCGCTTCCGCAGCACATTTGCGCCAGTTGACGCAATACAATTTCGTAAGGATCGATGGATATCCGATCGCATCGATATTTCGTTGTCGTTGGTGCACTTCTTCTTAACTGGTTACATACGATATTCTTGCTTTTTCATCGCTCAGGACGAGAACGTGCATCCTGAAGCGGGGTGGTTGTACATATGCGAGGGCTTACGTTCTCTTGCGTAACGAAATCCGATAGATTTCGAGCCAACTGCGAGTTACTGCATCCACGACATTCCCTCGAGCAAGAAATATTGTATGATTAAAGAGCGCTGCCAATAAAAGTGACACGTGTTCGTGTACCGATTTTCATCGTCAAAGGTACCACGAATTTCGTGCACCTGGCGCGTCGCTTTAATCCAGGTACTCTTTAATATTTGCTCAGTGTAATCTCTTTCTCGAGCTGGTATGGAGCAATATGTTGGTTTTATAAAGCTTGGAGGAGAATGAAAAAAGATGATGCTCGAAAATTACACAGATAGTGTTCTCGATATGTAAATTATGTCCTGTTGTTCAAGTGGAGCGATCGTTGGCAAAGAGAGTTGAAGTATGGAAGGGGAAAAAGAGGAATTAAGGTGGAGATGTTCGATCTTTCCTTCTACGAATTATTATCAAGGCATTGCAACTTCAGCCTCAGGCTAGTGTATATAGCTAGTGAGGGAAGAGAAAGATGATGATCGTTCACATCCTGGCATCGTGCCAGGGCACAGAGGGAATCCGGAAAGTTCTCAGTTTCCCGTAAAACTTGTGACCGTTTCGGCCTAGCGTGCCAGCCGAGACCTCCAAGGTACTCTTGGCGACGCTTTCAAGTTAGAGGAAGAACAAGTTTTCAATTCTAAAAGTGGCAAGTCAAGATAATTGGCGATCGATCGGGACGACCAGGAGATCGGCTACCACTCGAGCAGGAAGTATGTCGCATTAATATCTTGTGAAACTGCGCAGACCACGTTCTCGCCACGTGCGTTTCCAAGCTTTTGCGGCCACACATTCCTGTCTGCGGCGGGCAAGACACCAGACGTGCACTTGCGTCCCCACTGAACAAATAGCCAAGTGACTGCCTTTTCATTCGCCTCTGAAGAACGAAGTATCCGATAATTCCTGCAAATACGATTCCACCCGAAGAGCCCTTCATTGCTCTTTTGTTCTTTGATCGAAAGAGATGGATGCTTTTACCCCTTCTTGAATGTTTTGCCGCTCTTGAAATGTCTGAGCGACACTTGAACCGAGAGTTCCGGATTCTTGACAGATAAGCTGGCGAGCACGGCGCAAAAGTATGATAAACTCTATGGCTTCTGAATATCTGGGCGGGGTTGCCCAATCTATTTCGAGAGACAATTGAGTCGGGGAAAGCGAGTAGTCTGTCGATAAGGGGTCTAAGGAAATAACCGCCGGAAGACAGACGCGTCTACAGTGGCTATCAGCTGCCTTGACGCTGATACGTATTGAGAGGGGTTTACATTTTGTTTTCAATGCACGTATCTACGTCTTGCTTGTGTGATCTAACGTTACGCTGCTAAGTGTTAGCCAGCACATACGCTGCCGGCGCCAACAAGCTCGATGTCTGACTTGCCTCGCCTCTGTTCCTCCACCCCACTTCGATCCTAATAACTTATTCCGTACAGCGCTTTTTTTCTCGCACTCTCAAGCATTCTGGTGTTACAAGAACCATTGCTGATCGACAAATTACAAAGTCGCACGCGTTTACGATATGTTATGCACGTGGGAGGTGGGCAGCCGGTTTTACTTGACTCCGGTTCAACTTCCATTTCCTAACTTACGCTGATAACTCGGGCAAGCAGAGTTGTCCGTGCAAGCCGAGTTCTACGTATTTTTATGCACGACGAAAAAGGTCATGTAGAAAACGGAGCAGGAGAGTTCGAGCACACTTATTACACGTGGCATATGCGAATGCGAGTCTTAGCGCATTCCTGAGCCATGCTCGTAATGCACTAGCGACTTTAAGCGTCGAGTGCAAAATCTTACGACAAGTTTTCTAACCGATTTTTCCTCGTTCGGCTAATCAGAATGATTTAATAGATGCAATGTGCGCAACTATGTCGGAATGCGCACATACCGGCTAGCAATTATTATTATTTATTGCAAGAACTCGCTTGACTAATGGGAGTTCTATTATTGTTCGATCATTGAGCCACACTTTTTTATGGCGGTATTGAACAATGAGACGATGCAATAAATGTCGTACAGGAAAAGATTTAAGAGTTAAAGAAATGTGCTTACCTCTCGCTCGAAGACACGCGAGCGGCAGTGGATCGTGGGACGCTGCAGCAATGGAGGTTGTCGCTTCTGTATTCAGTCTAACAAACTCGATGATTTCCTGCTCAAGAGCTTCTGCCTCGGATTTCTCGGCCTCCACGTTCGTCTCGTGACCAGGAGCCAGTAGTTTTTGCTGGATCTGGTATTCTCACGAGAAGTCGATGGAATAGTCGCTTGGGGGGGGTTCGAAAGAACAAGGGCGAACAAGTAGCGAATGTTCTTTTTGGGATGTTCGAGATCGAAGTGCGTGGATATCGCACTGCTCGGTGGGAAGGAGATATGTTTGAAGTATAGTTCGCAGGAATGGTTCGCCGTTGAAAGAGAACCGGGTAGCTTAGCACTGTTGTTCGTCGACCGACTCACTCGATGGCTACCCGACAGACTGAAATCGATGTCCCTTGCGTTGCACTGCTCGAGTCGCCGGCTGACGGTCGGCCGGCTTGGCTTCCCACAATGGCGCCCTTTCGAAATAGTCAGACAGCGCCAGCTGATATATGTGTATCTTTTTCCCCCCTACGGAATCGCCGCGTCTTGCACGACCCTTTTATTTTCACGTTAGTTCTCATCCAGTGCAATGATCAATTTCTGCAATATCTGTCTTCTGTGACTGCAGCAGGTTTTTATCGCGGAAACGATTGGCGCGAGTACGAAACACTCTTGAATAATGTACCAATAAAATACCGCGAGAAGGAATGTGATGGGTAATCGAAACGGCAAGTAGAACCGACTCTTTATTTCTCGCTGGTATCGCACTCTCCTTTACAGCAGAACGACAGGATGGAAATGTTAAAAAATATAATGTCGTTTCTAAAAGTACAATTGATTATGTAGATAATAAAACACAGTAATAATAATGATGCTGATAATCGCGAGTTGCTTGGTAATTTCATTCAACGAGCTGCTATTCCGTTTCGACGGAACGATCAAAAGTGTTAGAAAATATAGTGCACATATGTATACATTTATATTTATATATAATATATATACTATTTATGTTCGCTATACACAACAAGGAGGGAACTTCTTCTTATGTTCCTTTACACTAATCTACTATTTTCTCACCGAACTGGCCGGCGACGTAGGTACGTTTGGACGCCTTGAAAAATAACGCGCTGACCGCCAGACAGGCACTTTCTACTGGAAAAAAGCTTTACACAGTAAGCACAGTGAGCCTACTTCATCTATTACGAAATTTAAAATCGTGTGTATGGTCCACCTAGGTTTCAATGTGTTGGTCCTCACAAAAACTACAACTAGAGCTTCGTTATCGGATAATAGCATCCGTTCATAGACAGTAATCACTTCCGACATTATCAGTTAATTTTTTCCGCGCGATTAAACTCTGTCTGAACCATTTATCTTCATAATGAAATCTTGCCTACGTAGTTTTGCGCGAGTTATCAGCCTCGCTGTCTGAACGCGCGTCACAGATTTCCCTAATCTCTCTTGTTCTACGTTAAAGCTGCCTATGTAGTTTATATATCCGCCTGTTCTCGAGTAAACGGTCACACCGAGATTTGGCGCGATCGACGATAAGCGTGGACGCGCGCAAAATGGAATATTCCCCAGGAGGGCTAACTCTAACAAACTTGATAGGTGCCGTTTTAACATAAATACCAAAACAACATTGTAAATAACAAGTGGCGCTAATCAACCTACCACTATATGTACACTCGCCATGTAATAAGTTTATCGAGTATGACGCTTGCTCCTCCCGATCGGCTCTCACGAGTTTCGATTTACACATACCTTTCTAATTATTTAAAGTTACCTTGGTCCAATGAGAGCGAGGATTAATTATCTCGTCAGAAATAGATAAGATGGACGAGAAACGATAAGGCCATTCCGCCCCGTAGTAAAGTACGGTGGTTGTCAATTGTTTTCACGATCGGTTACTTAAGTTTGATCTATTCATCGCCATGACTTCCGCCCTCACGAACAATCTTCTTGGACTACGAGGCGGATGTTAAAATTCTTATCTGACTCTAGAGAATTAATTGTTCTATGGCTCGAATTCTCGTGCGCCCTACTAAGAGCTTCGATGTTATCCAAATAGACACGAAGAAATATTTATACATATGTATCGTTGTGTAATTGGGAGCCTAGTTAACTTCTATTGATATTATTGTTATTATTATTGTTGTTATTATTACTATGATGGTGATGATTGTTGTTCGTTGCAAGAGGGCTGCCTATGTTGTCAATCTCACGCTGCGCTCGTGAGATCTTTACTTTGTCTCGTGGTGTTCCATCTTCACCGGTTTCCATTGCAAACATCTTCATTTTTTCCTTGAAACTCAGTTTCTCTGGTACAGGTCCTACCTGAGAATTTTGTTGCTGCTTTTGCTTCTCTGCTAGACGTTTCGTTCTCGGATCTCTGCACAAGATTTTCAATCATGGTGAGTTTCTCACAAAATTAATAAATCTAGAAGAATCAATGGAATACTCACTTATACACTTCCTGCGCGCCTATTACTCCGGGTGTAGTGCCGGTGAACGGTGTACCAGGACCATCGGGTGTTTTTGGTGAAGCCAAAAGATTTTCTGCATCATTGATGAAATTCTAAAGACAGAAATGTTTTTTTTTGTCCTGAATACTCATCATCTGTTTAGAATAAAACATTGGAGAAACACACGCATTGCGGCAGATGCAACATATTGTTACGCGCGATCCAAAATCAAGATGCAAACAATGGCCAAACACAATGAAACGTCAGAAATATCGTAATCAACACTCAGCGAATAATTTCTCTTTGTCTAATCTACAACTCTTCCATGCATTCAGCTTAACACAAACGGAAGAACGATCGAGCAATATAACGCTGTAGTTTCCCCTTTCAAGGCCTGTACCTTGCGAGTTTCTAGAAATTTGCCATTACAGTAGATGAACAGTTGATACCCTTGCTGGATCGTAGTGAGCTTATTAAAGATTTATATTAATACGCAGTACATAAAATCTCAAGGATTAGATTAATTAAAAATCATGTACTATTTTAGAATAATAGTTCTCCTATAAATGTTGTTCAGTTATTCTTACATTGGGATCCTCCCTAATCATGTCCATAGTTGTGGTTGGTGGTACAGTTGGGGTTCCTATAGAAGTATTTCGTTGGGAAGAATCTGAGTTTGCATTCGGATCATGGAATGATACCCTTTTGATCGATGGCGCTTGTTGAGCACTGAGTGTCATTATACTCGAGGCTGTGGAACTGTTGGATCTTAGTGCACTTTGCTGTGACATGACAGCATAGCTAGATCCACGTTCCGGAGGAGGAGGTGCTTCATTGTTACCATTTTGTGATGCTGTAACAAAGAAATTCTCATAGAACCTTCTATCTAGATTTATTAACTTTTCGGTGAAGGTTTCAAAAATTACTTACGTGGTGTGCTAGGTCCATTAATGGCTAAATTATCCAAGCGCAACATTCCTGGATGAAGTGATTGCTGATTCTTATAAATTTGTTGTGTCTGTTGTTGTTGGTACAATTGTTGCATTTGCATTTGTTGCTGCTGTTGTCTCATATCCTCTTCTCTCTTTTTTTGTGCTTCGTCGAATTCTGTCTGCTTACGTTTCACTTCGTCAAGACGACGTTGCATTTCTCGATCTTCATTCGTTTGAAGCATACCCATAGAATAAGATTTCTGAGTTGTACCAAAATGACTGAGTGACGACCCATAAGTGGGGGATAATGGTGTCTGCATAAGTGTAGACTGGGTTTGATTTGATTGTGGTTGTGGTGACAAAGCTTGTACTGACAGTCCAGTACTCTCTGCTTGTCCACTAACTAGATTCTGTGGAGATTGTTGTGAGCCAAGACTATGCGCAGGAGTATTCCCTGATGTTCCCATAGGCTGTGATAAAGTTGCTCTGATCGATTGATTTGCTACGTTAGTTCTCGATAAAGCAGATTGCTGATCAGCTGTGTTGCTTCTATCTTGATTCGTAGCTGTTCGAAGTAGACCCTGTATTCTTTGCATACTTTCAGTGTCTAAATCATTGCTTTCTTCATCATCATCTTGTTGATTGGCGGCTTCTTCAGCTCTTTTCTGGAAGTCTCTTTCGAGCTGGAGTGCTCGTAATTGCTCCTCCTGTTGCGAGGTCCTATGAGGTAGTGCACTTAGATCGGCAATTTGTTGATCTCGCCATTGTCTTGCGGCCTCCCTTCTTCGTGCTTGTTCCTTCTCCCTTTCTTCCCGCTGCCACGGATTGGTTGCGCTGTATTGATACTGGCGTGGTTGTTGTACTGTTCCACTTGCAGGATAATATCCTCCTCTAGGTGGGTCTTGCATACTTGCTGTGTACCTGGAATCTGTTTGTTTACTATACAGTGGATGGGTGGATGTATTTGGCGGTGGCGGTGGGGGGCTCTCTCTAAAACCATCATCCGCTAGATTTGGCCGTGCCGAAATAATTTCATTACCCGTGGTGTTTGGTCCCTCTAAAGAGCCCTGCGGCCTGGCAATAGCATTATCGCTACCGTATTGGCTATTTCGGCTGTCGAAACCACCGTTTGGATAATACTGTAAAATTTGGTGGTTGGCATGTTGTCGACTTGGTTCTGAATACGCTTTATTCAGATCTTGAGGGGCTGATTCTTTCCCATACTCCGACGAGGTGCCATGAGGTCGAGAAAGTTCACCTTTTGCTTTTGCAGCAGGTGCCATTCCATATTGACTGCCTTGTTGTTGTTGGTGTAAGTGTTGATGTGGATGCATGTGTTGTTGATACTGATGCGGATGTTGCATTGGATGCTGATGTGGATGTTTCCCATAATGGGCTCCATAAGCACTATATTGAGAATCCGCGTAAGTGTAACTTGGTACGTTGGCTTGCCTAGTAGCATGCATTGACGCCGCAGGTGTAGGCGTTGGAGTAGGTGTTGGTGTTGGCGTGGGCGCAGTACTCGTTGCGGAAGTTAACATGGAATTTGCTACTAAGTTAGAGGTGGATCCAAGTGGCTTTGTAGGACGTATATTCTGACCCATTGGCTGGTGATGGCTTGCAATGCTTGGTCTGGCAGCGGCGGTATAAACAGATGGGCGGTGTTGATTCAAGGTCGGAACTCCACCGCGTAACTCACGTCGCCGGACTTCTTCCTGCATTTCTTGCAACTTTGCTTCTTGCCTTATTATATCGCGGGACGATTGTGATCTAGGAGGTAGCGGAGCCTGTTGTGGAGCCTGCTGTTGTTGCTGTAGTGTACTAGCAATGTATCCTTGAGGTTGAGGAATGTATGCGGATGTAGGTCGATCCTTTGGTGTTGTATTTTCAAGCATACTTGGACGATTTAACGAGTTCTGAGAACCCCTGGTGGTCTTCTGCATTTGCAGAGGACTCCTGTAAAGAAAAACAATGTATCAGAATTTACCTGTTGTGTAAAGACTCATCCATCTTCACCTAAAATATGTGAAACTGACCTATCGTCTGGATATTGCGATGGGCTAGGTCGACCTACAGCTGAATCTTGGTTTCTATAGACACTCAAATTTTGATAGAATCGTTCAGCTTCATTGCCTTGAAGTGTAGTTGGAACAGCATTCGAAGGTGTTGTGGGATTTAGATTTGGAGAAGACTGTTGTCTACTAACAAGACCAGTGGGAGGTAATGTCCCAATCCTCATTGGGTCATGCAAATTGTGACTTGATCTATTGTTGGCAAAAATTTCGACCATGTACATTGATTCGTTCCTGGCAGCATTAAGAGAAAAACTATAAAAATGTTACATACCGAGAGCGCAACGATGTAGCTCCATTAATGGCTGGCATCGGTGGTGGTTGAACTGGTGGTGTAACACTGTTGCTGGAGGAAGCTCTACTATATCCAGGGTTGAATACTTCATGCTGTTGCTTGCCTTCCATGCCTACATCTACATTATTTATTATCGCTTATTAGTATACTTTTCATATAAATGAGCGATAATCTAATCGGACTATGTACACTATGCGGTACGCTTGGACGGACGTGAGGAGTGCGAGGATGATACTTACCGTGCAATGCCGGTACAGACTTGCTGCTATGAATTTGCTGCTGTGGGGTTGCATCGCGTCCAAGCCGTGATGGAAGATCTCGCTCGCTCATGCGACGAGGTCCTGCGGTAGCACAAGATGCAGAGACGATATCTCTATGTTAACGTGATTCTAACAAGCAAGGCTAAATGTGACATGCTACATGCAATGCACAACATGCGGCATGCAGTGATCGCGCGTAACTGAAGCATATGCAAAGCTATGAAAACATCGAAAGTTTGCACGTCACGCATGAAAAAAAGCCTCTAAGAGATGTCCTATCAACATGACTCCTATTCATTGAAAAATTCATAAAAATAAGGTTCGAATGCTCGTCCTGCAATGCCCATCAATCCTTTGCATCTGGCCAATCTCCTTGAATAATGTGGGCGGATATTTAAGTGTAGTTAAATAGAAATTTAAAATAATAGAAGCTCTATAAAACAGTCTTGGAATATGTGTGGGTAGATCGCTATTGATCTTAAAACATGATGCGTACATTTATTGTGCATAAATAATATCGTGTATTCTCGGGCAGGCACATCCACTGTGTAACTGGTAGCTGCTTACGCAGAGAAGGATCGTTACCGAGTGACGATTTCTCGTAAGAGCTTCTGCCCTCTCTTTCATGAACTGTTGTTGACTCTTGCTTAGAACAGTTCAATTCATGACTTGGATGCCGGCGAAGATCAAATACTTTCTTTTCGGTGTTGATCACCTCATTATTTTTCCCGCTAGTTGCCACAACGACAACTACCAGAACATTACCTCCATGTTTCTCATCAAGTCTGAGGTTTGCATCTACAATTTTTGTCGTTTCTCGTGGTAGACTGATACGTCTAACTTTCATAGGATTTTGAGTCGTTTTGCGATAATCGTCGGACAATGCTCGAATTAGAGTCCCAGCAAGGTCAGATTTATTGCGGGAGAGCGTTGTGACACTGTGATCAAACGACGTTGAAGATTCAGCATTCGTAATTCTTTGTTTACCAATTTTATCTGAATGTATAGTTTCCCAACTACGCGATCGCCTTTGATTCCCCTCCTGTTCAGACTTATCTTTTACTTCACCAGGAAAGGATGAACTGGGAATTTCAAAAGTATCATTTGTCTTCTTATCGCATGTACTGCGGTTTAGATATTGTGGTACAGAAGTAGTTCGTCTTTGAGGAGATTTAAATTGCTCTTCCGTCATTTTAACACATGGACTTGATTTTGATATATATTTTGTTAAACCACATATTGGAAAAGTCTTTCCATCGTTCTTGATGTGTTTGTTAAATGCTAAATGCTTGTGTTCAATGTTTTGCACTTCCACATTTATTTCCTTGTTATCCGGCGGTTGCGTAATTATTTCATTTTGAACTTCTGGTATACACAGAGGAGCATTAATGTTATCCAAATTTGAAAACTCCTTCAGTTGTTCTATAATTTTTCTTTGTTCGGTTAAAGAAAGTTTTGAATCATCATGTTTTTGTTCTGCAGGCAAAACTTTGGCCCCTTGATTCTGATTGGTCAGCTGTTTTTCTTCAGCTTCTCTCAAGTCTCCATCTGAACTATATTCCTTCATTTTAGCAAGTCGATAAAGAGAATCTGCTTCTTCCGAATTTAACTTTCTTGCAGATGCAATGTCAGGTTCAGATGCGAAACGCTTGCAACTTGAAAATTTACCAGGTTCGGCTACCCGCAAAGGTGTGCCAAGTTTTGAGAAATGTTTTGCCAATGCTGCAACACGTCCACAACCCAGACGTACTTCTTCAGGCGATTTCCAACATTTTTCAACGATGTTTGATACTTCACTGGACGCATCACTTTCTAATCCCGTCAAGTCAAGATTTAGTTCAGGCATAACTATATGCATCTTTTGAGTGGAAAATGATTTTTTAGATCTATCAGAATCTGTATCTGTACCATCACTTAGATGATCGTATTCCTTACAATTATCGTCTTCAGACATCACTTCCTTAGTATTAATAATATCTTTATCTTTAATAGGTTTTTCCTCATTTAAATGCGTTTCTCCTTCCCGAGATTCCAAAGTACTGGACTTTACACCATTAACATTATGCAAGGCCAGATTATTTTGATTTTGTATATCATCCTCAAAAGATTGTGCGGATGAGATAGAAATACGTGGGATTTGTATATTGCTTAAAATATTGCTTCTATGGCCACCTTTACTTTCATCATCAACTGTGATAGTAATATTCACTGTTTTTGGATGATTAACATCTGGTTCTGTAGGAGCCTCATCTCCTTGATCTATATACGGTATTGAATCAAGAATCTGACTATAGTCTTGTGAGCTGACGATGCTATAAATGTTGTCACTTGTTGACACAGAAGTTGAAGTGGGTAGTGACTGAGAAACGGAAATGGAAGATCGACCAGAATCAGGTATCGTGACACATACTGCAGGAGGTGTAGCTGGACGGAGGCGAATATTCCGTTTGAAAGGAGGTACGTCGATACTTGAGTTAGAAAAACACGCCGGGGGAGAAAGAATACTAAAGCGAGATCCTAATTCCATTCGTTGTGGCATCTGCCATAGACTTGGTGTTTCATCAAGACCACGATAGCGCGGCTGGTCGTAAAACAGTTGTTCAGTTGGAACAGCATAAAATTGGGAAATATCCGCACCTGGTTGTCGGTCGAGCATATCAACTTCTCGATAGACTGAATACTCCGAAGCTGTCGGATGTCTTGGCACGGATAGTAAATTACCCATCGAATGTGACGTGGATGGCTGATCGTTCATGTCTTGTCCGGAGGCGTCGAAGTGCTCCGACCTCGGTCGAGCCTTATGCGCTGCTTAGAAGAATGAGTTAGTTGAAGCGTTAGTAAAGCGGCCGATATTCCCGAATAGGTACAATGTTTAATGAAGTATGTTAGTCGTAGACTAATGCAACATAGGTATCCTTATTCCTTTTGCGGGGTATTCAAAGTGATAAACGGACTTAATGAAAGCAAATATAAGCAACAAAAAGCAAAGATAGGGAGAAAGGAAAGGGTGCTAAAGGAATTAAGAATTAATAATTGAATTGGACATACCTCTGGTCATAACGGGGGATGGCTGTGAAAGCAATGTAGCCAATCCATGATATATGGCACCTTGCTTAGCAACTTCCAAGGTCACCACTGGACCAGTACGTACCAGATATTCTGCAGCTCTGTAGATTTTTTAATCAATGAAATCAATTGGTTCATACAGGTTTGAAATTCAACCATCGCTACTTACTTTTCTTGTGTAATACCAACCAAACTTTGACCATCTACTTTTAGTAATTGATCGCCCGCTGTCAACCTACCATCCTTTAAAATGATACAATACAATTAATCATTAATAATTTATTCAGTTACATATATAAATAAACCCAATGGTGCACTACTTACAGCATCTGCTGCTCCACCAGCCACAACACTTTTAATATATATTCCAAGTCTATCTTGTCCAGCGCCTTTTGCTGCGACAATACTTAAGCCCATTCCATTTGTAGACTTATGTAATTTTATTACATGTATCTCTGGCTGAGGCGGATTCATTGAAGAGACATGGCTAGCATAGCCTCCAGATCTATTGCTCATTGCGCTAGGGCTACGTAGCTATATTAAAAATTAGAATTTTAAATTCGTTTCATTGACTTCCAATAAAATATTCAATGATGAAGAGAAATATTTACATTGCTTTGATGATCTATCATGTATATGGTCCAGTATCCACTACTCGTAGGTTGAGGAGCCATACGACACAAACCATCACGCTGTAAAGGCGAGAGGAATTCTGCAAGCCCTGGAGGAACACCTCTTATTACTTCGCAGCTATATCCATCTTCAGGTAAAAGTAAAGCTAAATTGAGGGTTGGTTCTTCTTCAAGGCGAATTTCACGACCGTCTGCACGTGCTAGCGTATCTGCCACGCTTTCAGCCACCTGAAATACAAAGTAAAGGACATTGCGTAAAAGGTGATACTAATTGCATGAATTTTTAAACATATACTGTTTCAATAAAGTGAAATTACCCGCACTACATTTTCGATTAGTTCTGCTGGAAGTCTAGGTTCATCAGCAGCTGGTTGATACTTTTGTAGAAGTGCTCTAACTTGTAAAGAGTTTAGCTTAAAGCAAGTGGAACCTAAAGCTGCAAGCTCTTCCGCATTATATTTCGGCGCTTGCAGTAGATGAGTAGCCTGCATAATTGTTGCTAAATGGCATTGACTCGCAAGCTCCAGGCCTTGCCTTTCTGCCCAAGTTTCAAGGGCATTTAGCCTTGCCTTAAGTCTTCGTCCAAACCATCTTACACAAAGGTTTCCATTAGACACCAAAGCATTAAATGCAGTGGCGTTTATCACGTGAAAAAGATGGCTAAAGAGCTGAATTGTGAGTGCAGCATTCACTCTGCATCGCCTTAATAGAGCCATCGTATTTAAGAATATTTGTAAGACACCAGCTTCCTTTGCTGGCTCATCGGCATCTGCCATAAACTGTGACATTGCAGGAGCTAATTCAAGAGAAACACAGCGCACTAAAGAGGCAAACGCTGTATGAACAGCTTCGGCCAGAATATCTTGTGCTCTTGTCGAGAATGCTCCTACGTGTCTATCACTCTTCAACATATGTAAGAGTTCTGAACCATTCGCCAACCAGAGTGCAAGAGACGATGCATCCATATATCGTTCCTAAAACAATCACCAAGTTTAATTTTTCGAATTCTCATCAACATGTATATTGCATACGTACTTGAATCACTCGTTGTATCATAGTAGCAACATTTGCCAGCATAACAGTTAATCTATGAGCTCTTTCGGTTGGCTGAAGTTCTGGTCTATAATGTGTACTCGCGCGATACCTTGCCGCTAGATACAATGTGTACGTAGGAGCAAGTTTGAATTGCGGTGCTGAAGGCTCTACATCAGTAATGACTGCGTGTAGAAATGCTTCCTCTGTTTCCTCGAGGAATTCCAACACAGCTGGCAATATCGGATCAGTACCACGAGGTTGTCGATCTGCCTGCGAGAGCCTACTGACATACAAAAAGATTCAAATTAATGGTTAACTCTTTGTTGAATGTTTCTATCCAGATACATTGATTGTTGTAGTCGGTACAATGTATTTTGTGCTGATTGATGACCATAGAAGCACCATTTTTCAAATAACTTGACCATTACCTGTTACCATCAGGTTTGTTACTGCTGGAAAGGCTCGCTGTTTCCACATTACCATCGAGATCAAAAGTGGTCTCGTAATTATGTGTGGGTTCCGAAGTACTCTGAGATGGACTCCTTGGTCTACGAGCACCTGCAGACTTGCTGGGGCTCGATGGATGCGAGCCCTGACCGCCTTGGCTCTGACTTTGTCCATCATTCGATGCTGCAGACCCTGACCCGTATCTGTCGGTTGCCTCTTGGCTGGTTGCATCCGGAGAACGTCTACGGTACAGAAGCGGGCAACGTGCAGGACAAAAAAGCAAACGAAAAAGTGAATGGCAAAGAAAGACGATGTGCGACGTAGCCAGAGTGTGAGAACTCTAATGGGCGCGTAAAAACAATTGTGAGTGCAGCGCCCATTTGTCGCTATGTGCACAAGTTTTGTCTTTAAGGTTTCTCTACTCTATTTATTCTACTCTATTCATATCTAAACTACTTTCTTCTACTCTCACCTAAATCTTTCGTTTCGCCTTCATTGGTCTTTCTTCTGACTCAATGTAATAATATATTCTCCACTTACCTATCATATGCATATTCAATTTGTCGGCCTGAATCGTGTCGCTGTCTGATGCGGTCTTCTGGAGCAGGGTCAATAAACCTGAAGGTGTGCAATCGTCCAAACTTGACAATTGCTCCATTCTACCGAATAATAAAATATCCGATATATTGTATTTATAGAATAAGTGTTCAACTGAATAATTGTTATAGAATCTTAAGACAACAATACCTGCAATATCGTCGTTTGGTGTATTCGTTGATTATTCACATATGTATGAGCATCTCGAGAACACGGTGTTAGAGTAACAATATTTTCAGTGAAGGCAATCACACAGTGTCTTGGCATTACAGTAGGCCCACTTAAAGTGAGTGTTTGAGCCTGTACAGCTTGTGGTCCAACGGGTCGTTCAGAGCCTACTTCTGTAACATTAGGTTGCAAGCGATGCCGTGCACCTGCACCATTGGGTACTTCGCTTCCATCGGGACTTAATTCCACCAAGAAAGGTAGTCTCTCATCTTCGTATCTGTGATCGTATTCATTCCATTTTCCTGCAGGTTTCTTTTTCCGTTTGCGCGGAACGTAATCAGCTGGCCTTCGACGTACATGAAACATGATAGAGCCTGAAACAAAGTTTAAAATTTGATAATAATGTTTCTTCTATGAAAATCTTTGCTCATAATTGTTATATTTTCTAGAATAAACATTGCGATTGTGAACCCTTCTTACGTCTTATCCCCCAGTCCATCATTTTGAATTATTTAATAAGATTCGTGCGTTTCACTCAAGATTTTGAATTCGCGTTGGTCTTTGAAGATTAGTTGGTCCCCCAGTCGATTGACTGTAGTCGTTATTGGTCCCTGAATTTCGTGTATTAAAATTCAGGATTTTTGATCGTCATCACGATCAGAGGCAAAAAGGAACTTCCATTTAACCATTGCCAGTGGCATGGCAGAGGAACATTTGTCAATAATAAAGATGAAAGGCAATCAGTAGTACAACATAGAGATGATTGGATCCTCAATTGCGATCGATAAAATTCAGTATCTTCTTTTTCAATAGATGCATGTCGAATGCTCTGGTTGCAGCCAGCTCATTGCTGCTTGTTGAGTTTCAGAAACAGCCTGTTGCAAGATGTTCCAATGTGACGATATATCTATTTTCAGTGCAAGGCCAACGGACTTGCAGAATACCTGATGCATCGTGACGATTTGCTTCGGAAAAATTATCGATCTCGGCGCAATAATCCAAAAAGGTCACTGTATACGTAGTTCGATGTAACTTTCTCGTGTCCTTCTTTTTAGTTGTCGCATTGATCAAATGGAGTACTACTACAATGTTAGACAGAATTATTTATTGCCCTTTGACCGCTTGTATAACATGAGGAAGAATATCCACTCATGGTTGGCTATATTTCTGCAGATCGTGGTGTTCCATAAAATGGCATTATTGCTTGCAGGAAATTATCATTGTATCAGGAAAAATTAGCGGATGACGTTGATGTTTTCGTAGTAATTTCACATGTTGCGATAAAACGATGACTTTTCGTAATGGTACGTAATTCGAGGGCGCGGTCGATGTCGCACCACTAATCATTTGTGATATCTACTTCGCTAACACTGTCTCCTGGTTGTTCCATACTCCACCTGCATGGGACGACTGCGTCATAGTTGCGCGGTGAGAATAGGAGAGCTTCCGGAAGTCGAGTGTACGGAATCGCCGACACGCGCCACCCTTTCTGGCGCTTTCTATTCCTATACGCAATGCGGGGGTGGAGTTTCTTGATCTCAACTCTGTTTACCGACGACCGTTGACTTCGTTACTGATGTCTTGTCATTCATTCTTCCATATTTATTATGTTTCCAAAACATTACTGCTTGTTGAACCTTCTTTTTTCTTCAATCTTGCATTATAGTAGTATTATTTTCCACCCTTCAGTTATTTTATGTAGTATAAATATCGAGAATTACGGAAGTGGCGCCGCCGCAGTCACAATGGAATTACCAGCAACAGCAAAGTTTACCCAACAGCAGCTTATCCCCCGAAACAAACGAAGCTGACTGGACTTCCGCGGAATATCGACTGACACGTGTGTGCCAGATACCAAAGCTATACCGGTAGATATAAAACGAACTCTGACCAGCCCAACAGTCGGTTCATCGCCCTCGCAATTTTCCCAATGAGAAACTTACCCCTTGCAGATGGATGGTTCATCAGAATGGCCAAAGGGCATTCATCGTCGTCTAATATGTATTCCTGTTGCGCACCACCATTCACGTTCTCACCGTTCACCTGGAAAATGTAATGAATGCATGCTTAATGAGGAGGGATAAGGCTTTTACACGATTGATTCTGTGTTTGCTACTCGTTTTAATGCTGAAACAATCGATTTATACACCGTTCGGCAAAGTTCAAGAACCTTCGAAAAATCGAAAATTTTTAAAACACCCTTCCCGATCGTTTCAGGGTCTGGTATTTCGGGCAGTGATTCAGTATTTAGCTAGGAAACAGTGATATAAATTCCAGAACCCTAGGTCAAAGTTCATTTTTTGGGCCAAAAATTCGTCAAGGGGTATACCCAGAAAAATTTGCGAAAAAATGAATTTTGAGCTAGGGCTCTGGAATTTATATCATTTCTTCCTTGATGCAAGAAAACATTCACCACCAAATTTCAACCCCGGAAAATGTCGGGAAGTATGAAAAACATGGGAAAAACCGTCAGAATTAGACGAAAATGAATTATTCAGGATTGGTTTTCCATGTGTTTTCGGTACAATTCCGGCATTTCTGCCACTGGTTTCATGTTTTCTATCCGTTTTGATACTCAAACAATCGATTTATCAAGCGTTCGTCAAAGTCCCAGAACCTTTGAAAAATCGAAAATTTTTGAAGGGGTACATATGCAAAAATTTGCGAAAAAATGAATTTTGAGCTAGAGCTCTGGAATTTATATCACTTCTTCCTTGATAGAAGAAAACATTCTCCACCAAATTTCAATCCCGGAAAATGTCGAGAAGTATAAAAAACATGGGAAAAACCGTCAGAATTAGACGAAATTCTGGCATTTCTGCCACTAGTCTCATGTTTTCAGTACATTCCCGTGCAACAGGGAACTATTAATCGGTGAATATACTGAACTAACATACCTGTACAAGGCAATACTGTTGAGGATCAACTTTATCCAGGCCATACTTCGATAGCATCTCACGCACAACTTGTACGGCTGTATCCCGCACGCTTAGAAGTAGCGTCTTATACGGCACATCTTTGCAGAGGGCTTCACCATAAATTTTCAAAGTTCCACCAGTATCCGGACCACCGTCTTTACTACGAAATTGCTGAAGTTTCCTTTCGAGCTTTTGCTGACGACGTCTTCTCATAACGGCTTCCGGATTCGAAATGCTTCTGGTAAAGCTGGTTTCCGGCAATTCTGAAACAATAATTTTGTTTAAGATATAAATAACAAATTATAATGAGACTCTGTAAATATAATGAAGATTGTACAGAAAAGAAGGCACTGTTAATATAAGGATTCCACGATTCTTTCAGATTTAAATCTAGCATATTTCAATGACGGTAGCTGAGTGAGCCCTAGCAACGAGAACAAGTTAATCGATTCTGCCTAAGAAACCTTCCCATAAAGCCGTGCTTCGGCATATTTTGCTATGCATCTCCATTCGAGGCAAGCGGAATTCTGACGAATGATTTTCGGGGTCAATAGCTCCCTCTTACCGGTGTATAATTTCTCAGCTACTCCATTCTGATCGACTGGCACAGCATTTTCGTCTTGCTCCAAACTCTTGAGGCGGCTAAGTTTCTCTTGCTTCTTCATCTGCTTCTTCTCCCGTTTACTTAACTTCCGCCTGAAACTGGATCCATCAGAAGAGGTGAAGCCAACACCTTGGGCATTGGTCTTGTCATCGATTCTTCGTAGTAGGAAGCGACCTTCTCGATCATCGATGTGCCAATTCAACTGAACTAGTAAGGGCTTCTCATCCAAGCCGAGCTTTCGCTCCTCTGCGACAATTGGGAAATTGAAATAGTAGTAAATAAGAAGCATAGGTCTCTCCAAATGCTTCAATCAAATTCCCACAATCTTACCTCCGTTCTCATGAATCTCGTAAAGGGCATACTCCGGAACAGAGAGCATCCGCATATCAGGTCGAAACTTTTCGATGAGTGTTTCTATAACTGCTTGACTGGTTGCATCGGATGCAACTCTGATGCACTTCGTAGCGACTTTCTGTCCACTGTCTTGGAAGTAGAACCTCATCACACCATGAAATTCCAGATCCTACGATTTCGTTATTCTGTCATATCGAGTGTTTTGGCAAACAAGTTGCTGAGGAGAACAATAAACCTTGCAATGCAAGGGACTCACTTCGTTCGGCTCCGAAAGCTCGAACAGGTCCAACCGATTGGCGTTCCATTGTTGTATCACGCCTCGCAGTGCTTCGCGCTCGGCCTTCTTGTTCGCCAGCTCTGTGGCCATCCTGAAAGATTCCGAGCCGATTAGCATTTGCCATTGTCATACAAATTTCTTATTTGCTCTCTCTCGTCTCAGCTCGATGCCGGCTATTAATCCTGCCGGCCGAAAATCAATGGCTCGAGCTTTTGTCCTCCTTGGCGCTCGCCTGGCAATTGTAGCCCTGTGTACAGGCGATTTCAGGTCGATCACCCTCAGACTTATTGACACTAGCCAGGGCACGAGACAGAGACAGAGAGAGAAAGAAAGAAAAAGAGAGAGAGAGAGAAAGAAAAAATGGTAGAGCGCGCGCATAGACTACTTGAAGAAAACTAGTAAGAAAATCGAAGGAAATTCCAAGTGCTTGGATTCTTTCCCGCGATCATCATAATAACATCGCGCAAGGGCAAAGTGAGCATGACGCATAATTAATGGAGAGAGAAAAAGAGAAAGAGAGAGAGAGAGAGAGCGGGGATACGAGGAAGAATAGGTATAGAGAAAAGTATGGGAGTAATTTGAACTCTGTTCACACTCATGGCTGGTAAAGCGTAACTAGAGGATATCAGAGTGTCTAGACCCTCGTTGCAATTGTTTATAAGGGGCGTCATTCACAGAGGGAAATGATCGGTCCTCGTAATGGCAAAAGAGTAGGAGACGCCAAGCGTAAGAGGGAATTGGCCCTCCATTCTAGTCGGTTGTACTCGAGCAGGCTCGGTCGTACTCGAGCGAACTCGGTGCTACTCGGAGGGAACGCACGTCCCAAAGGCGAGTCGCATACCAGGCATTCCTGTCTCTTTTAAGAGCGTCTTCGACTCCGAAGAGTTGGGGAAAAAAAAAATCATCGTCCCCAACCAGGGCTGCGTGTGACTCAAAGGGGCGTCGCGTAGCCACTGAATCCACCCTGTTGCGTGGAAACCAAACGCCGCCGCTGCTCCCGCTCGCACTTGTGACTCACGGACGCTCGTGTCGCCGGAAGCGGCCAACGAAAGTTGGAATAACTCGCTAATCCATTCACTAGACTGGTGGGGAAACCCCAGGACAAATCGATAATTTTCCAATGATCTCACACTCGAGCTCAGATAACCTGAGCACACTAAAGCAGGTGCGATAAGAGAAAAGATAAAACTTTTGTATACTCGCATACATGTAAGAGATTCACCGTATCTCTTTGGATAAGCACCGGCAATGACAGAGTGGAATCAGTCAGGCACTTCGAAGTCTAATTCGGGAGGTGATCATCATACTCCTTCTCTATACAAACGAGCCTTTCAATGAAGGCATTGTTGTCTCAAGTTCGAGTAGATTCAAATTAAGGGGTATATGAAAAATTTGGCAACATTTACGATGAAACAGATACGAGGGTCATTACCGAACGATTACTAGAATTGGTCATTAGTAACAGTGGCATTAGTATCTGGGGATTCTCTGAACTGAGTTAATACTACTGACAATGAGTGAATCGTTGAATGTAATGACGTAATGTGCTATTAGATCGGATCGTTGAGCGATTGGCATTGATGCTTAGCTCGTAGCAGAAACACGTTCGCTCGATTCTTCGCCTAGCTGGTTCAATAGTTTCCGGTAGGGAAAAAGAGAAGAAAAAAATAGAGCGGCCATAGCAGCCCGGTAATCGTCCATAAGCTCATTTCTCGATTACCGGGTTTCTACTAGTCCGCAGGGAGAAACTGGTATTCGCGGGCAAGACGGACTATCTGGCACAGAGGCGCGGTAGCTTTCTACCTTGGTCGAAGAAATGATCGGCCAGAGACCGACGGCACACTTTCGACGCTATGCTGCAAAAGTGCGAGGAAGTGCGAGCTATGTAATCGACTCTGAATAAATACTTCGAATATACTAAATTCTGCTCTTGTCTATACTATACAAATGCATTTCCGCTTTGAACACCGAGGCGGATCTGCATTTCCTGTCCAACAATCCAACGAGTTCTTCACTGCAATTACTAACATTGCCTCTAATTTATTTTAACCGTTAATTCAAACTATCTACGCACTAACGTCAAGATAAATTCCAATGTAAATGAAATAAGAATCACACGTTAATAATAGAAAAAGAAGTAGTGGGAGGGGTGAATAGCAAGATGATCGTAGTTTGAAAACGATCGGTTCAACGGGCCACCGTGTACTTACTCTTCCGGCACCGTCATTCTTCACGTGGGAAGGTACGCAGAGGCAGAACCGCGCGGTTCCGGTGTTCAGCTTGGAGGGTCGATCCAAACGACGACGCATAAGCGGAAACGGGACTACCGACACAATGTCTCAGCGGTTCCCGGTGCGCTTCATTCCCTCGGGCTTTAAATCAGTCTGAGAAGAGACCAAGTGAAACACGCAAGGATCTCTTTCCTCTTTCTCTTCCAGGAGATGAAGATCCGTAATTGTCTGACAGAGAAGCCGCTCTCTAAGTTCTCCTGTTCTCCCCGCTGGCGATGCTAATTACGTAAGAATGTAATCCGGGCGCTGCATCGAGACCGAAGCACCATGCGAACCGTAGGAAACCGTACGGCTGTTTACGGGTGTTAGGCCTGGTAGGGTGAGGAGAGGACGCTGGACGCCGACGGCGCTGGCACGCAGCACGCGCGCGCGCGCGCGCGCTTCGGAGCCTGCGAGAATACGAGCAAGTAGAAGCAGTTCTTCACTGTTCTATCCAGTTGTGCGTCCTCGCTCTAGAACTACAAGGAGCCAAGAGAAGCCAAGGGAGGAGGTCAGTTCCACAGGGATGAAGGCGAGTTGTGGCACGCTTGACAGTGAGTGTAAAGAGGAGACACACGTACGAGGAAAGATAGAATGCGACAAGAGATAACGTTTCTAGCGATGAGTCGTCCTCGCACGCGTCTCTTTCCTCTCCAATCACTCGACGAAGCGAGCGATGTCTGCAATCAACGCTGATGCACTCAAACCTGAACAAACGCCACACCCAAAGGAGCGTATTACGATCGTACGCACCACGATATTCTTACTCGAGCCGGCCAGCTTTACTACTAACGCATACCGAATACCAACCCTGCCAACCAACACTGGGCCCAAAGAGAGCGAGAAAGAGACAGAGAGAGTGGGAGAACTTCGGCCCTGTCCCTGACGCGTCCGCCTAGTGCGTCCCTTTACTTTCCGAGCACGGCCTGGCCTCCTCTCCACCCTTCTCCCTCCCGAGCGAGCTCCCCTTCCCGCCCATCCCCTCTCCAGCTGGTTGGGACTCTATAGTACGGCCCGGTTCAGGCCCCGGCTTGCCACGACACCATCCCATGCAATGCGATGCGATCGGATGCGTTTCCTTTCCCTCTTTCTCGCTTGCTTCTTCTCTTTCTCCCTTTGATACTTGGCATGTTCTGCCTACCGGTCACCGTCCGTGCGTGCGTGCGTGCATACCTACGCGTCACTTTTGGTATTTCCTATATGCGTATTGTCTTGTTGGATCGTTCTTCTAACGATGGATCCTGGAATTGAGAGTCGTCTGTCGACCGCCTAGACGGGGACCCACATAGAACCTGCCGGTATCGTTTAACACTGTAAGGGCCTTGCGTATCAAGATACCCTGGCTGAAGAGTGTGTCTCCCTGCTTGGATTACGACAGGTACGCGCCGGTATAAGGTGCACCGCGCGCCAGGAGAAGATAGCGGTGTACGCGTCGTAAATGTGCGTAAACCGAGCACGCCGAGAACGGGATACCTGTCGCAGACCTTGGTCCGACGGCACCCGTGTATCGTTGTGGTCCAAGTTTGCAAAGCGAATCGAGACACCCTTGTACGATTTCTTGAATAAATGAACCGATGAAATGTTCGTGTAATGGTTGAATGACACTAGGATTCATTGTAAATCTTCGTTTTTTGATATATGAGTTGGTAAAATTCATTGAATAGCAGATGTCAGGATAGGATTTTTGTATTTTGAAAGGAAGATAGATCGATTGCGCAAACGATTAAGAGACGTCGATGGAATTTCCGCATCTGTTCGTTTATAAGGCAAGAGTCATCGGGGATGTATTAAGTCGTAGCACGAAATCGAGAAAAAGAATCGGTCAGCCGTAACAGAAGAGACGAAGAAGAAGCCTGGAGAGAGGGTAACATTGATCGAACGGTAAAGCCGGTAATCAGGAAACGCGGTACTCCGTTGTATTCTTGTACCAAGCGAATTCCTCTTTGCCGTTGAGTCTCGAGAGATCTACTGGGAACGAAGCAATAAGTCCGATCTTAATTGTACGGCTTCCTACTCGGTAACTTCGTTATCTCGAGCATGCTAAACGCAGTAGAAGGTAACGCCAACTGTGATGCGCCTTCTTCTTGGAGTCAAAAGGTGCCAAAGCCGATTAGACCAGGTCGATTAACGACTTCGAAATGCATGAATATCCTCCTCCGCAATACTTCAACTCCTAAGAACACAAGGAGGCTCATAATTACTCGAGTTAATCAGTTTCTGCCAATAAGTGCCGGATTAGGAACAACCCTCGACTAATCCTTAATGCGATCAACATTCCACAAGTCATTTCAGAACTACGTTACTTTCAAGAAACACAATGAGCTTGTAGAATGTCCTAATTTTCATGAAACTATCGAATAGAGAATTGGCAGACTGCCATAGTGTGAAAGACAACATCATCACAAGGAATCAAGAGCTCGACAAAGACTGGGCGGTGACCTAGACCTCAACCTCGGATAAATTCACCGAACAACTGCCTACCTACGGTTTCTCCCAGCGTTTCGTAACTCACGACACCGTTTGTTTACGAGCTCTGAGATCCCCCGCGAACAGAGAGCGCGCGTTCTACGTCCCACCGTCATCGTCATCATCATCATCATCCACAAGCGCGACGCAAGCGGTCTCGGGAAAGAGAGCACGGAAGCCGCGCCGGCTGCACTTTCTTTTACTCGACGAGAGCGCTTTGTCCATGCCACGTGACCACCTCGTAATGACCGAATGCCTGCACGTAAATGCGCATTAATTACATTACATAGTTACGCCATTGAGTTACTAAAGCGAGAGAAGCATTTGTGTCGTTGGTTCGGGGGTGGTCATATATTAACGGGATGTTTATTACTCTTAACTGACCGCTTCCTGCTTATCTCGTACACGAAGGTATGCCGATCGCGTACCATGCCAGGAGCCCTGTCTATTGTACTCTTCGAATGAAGTTCTTTGTTTCGATGCCGGTCGTTACACCGTCACTTTTGTTCTACTGGTCTTTGATGCCTCTTAATATTTTGCTGGCGTGCCATGTTCGACATAGCGATCATAACTTGGATATCAGGACAGTGGGAGGCGTTCTTGGCAATCAGTGGGCGGTGTTGTTATAGGCATCGATGTGTGTGGATTGATTGACCAGTGTCGTTCCATGTTGTTGGTAAGAAGGTCGAAAGCTGGAAGGGGGGGGGCGCACAGTCTCAATCGACGACATAGAATCCAAAGTATTCGATGTGTCAGGTATCGCCTTGTCCCGATTGACGGCTTTGGTGTCTCGGTCGTGATTTTAGCGCGGCTTGAAGGTTCACCATGCTGCTGCGCGCATCATCCCTTTCATTATTCAAAGCTGTCGTCAGCGCTGCCTGAAAAGCCGGCTCATGGCGATGCTCCGATGAAAGGAGATCCCAGCGAAGAGCTGATGTATATATGTGTATGTGTGTGTGTGTGTGTGTGGTTGGGACAGGGAATACCGCCAAGACACCGAGCAAAGATGCTGGAGAGCGTGTGTATTCTTTCCAGCTCTGCGCCGGCTTTGATTCCATTCTGCGCGTCTAGCCCTTGGCTCTTTCGAGAGCCGGGTCTCCTTCCTTGATGCCGGCCAGTTCTCGCCCTTCTTTCTTCCCTCCTCTGACCCTTCCTTCCTTCCTTTCTAGCAACGCTGCGCGCCCTTTTCGCAACCGTCGTCTACGTACACATCATCTATGCCGCTTCCGCTTCCATTCGCTCCACGTTGCCACTCGTTAATACTGACGAGGTGTCATTCCTTAAGAATTCCATCCATCCCATACTTGGAGTCAATGAAAATTGCTTAATTACTTAATCCTGCGTTGAACGAAATTCAGTTAGATTTATATTACTTCATATCTGTATAGATCAGTAGATTGAGAATACCTTCACGTATGTCAATAACTTCTTCAACGTATGAGGATGATTCGGGCGTGCAACAGAATAGTAAACACAAGCGCAAGCCATTCGTCAGACATCGGTGCACGCCTACGTTCCTTAGTAAATGACGAATGAAAGTGCAAGCGAAATGTTAAATGCATTAGTTACCAGTGGAAAGCTGCACCGTTCGACTTGCTGGCAGTCTCGAAGAACCGCGTAGTAGGCTTTACCTACTTATGTTTATGGTTACGTTATGTGCACAGCGATAAGAAGGCACTCATCCGTTGCGTATGAGTGCTGCGAGAAACGAGAGGCTCTCTGACGCTTATGCACTGAGATTAGAGTCAATCTATCGAGCCTGCCATGCGGCGCCGGCTACCATTGCCCCAATATAAATGCACACTTGGCCATCGTGCTTCGAGTGTGCAAGGCGTGCGGGTTAAAGCATTCTTCAAACTCTGTTTACACTTTCGTTGGCTAAGCCCTCATGAGAAACTCGAGGCCAGGCCAATGGGAAAAGGCAACAGAATAGCATGAAACAAGTACGCACTGATCGCCGGAATCGCTTGTCGGATGGACAGGTGTGTCCTGTTCGCGTGCATCCACCAACAGTCAGTCGCGCGCAACAATCGCGTGCACTGTTTAAATAGGACGGAACAAAAGGGGATAATCGTCTTTTGGAATTCATTGAGCCGAGCATGCTTGCCTGAAGTGGGCTATGATCGGACACGCTCCCAGTGTAATGTACTTAGGGACCATTGCAATGGGATTATCGTTCCAAAATTCTTTCGCACTCCCCTTTGCATGCTCTCACCGACACTCGATCAATTAGAGATTTTCAGGGCGAGGAAACGAGGACAGCGACGAGGAAGCCGTCGTGTTCAGGAAAGTTTCGCAGTAAATGTCCGGTGTAACGGGTGCGCAGGGAAACGGAACGGCAGCGGGGAGCGAAGCGAGTGGAGCACGGTGGTCGGACGTCGCGTCGAAAAAGCGAAAGCGAGTCCAATTGCGAGAATCGCCAGGAAACTATACCGTCCATCGAAGCACGTACGATCGAGTGCAAACTGTAAACAGAAGTTTCGGCGTCGAGTTGCAACGAGCAGCGCGCGCGCGAGCGCGCGTGCTGTGCCTGGTATTTTTCAGAGTGGGTATTTAAAAGATAGCGGCGATACGGTTGACGTTCCTCCGCGCTGATCGGCCAAAAGGCCGGGTGCCGCTGATGAAAAAACCAAGCGAGAAGGACATAGAGCGGGAGAAGGACGGTCGAGTTAGCGTGGCGAGGTGCGGAGCGAGCAGGAGAGTGAAATAAAGAGTATCAACAGGTCTATCCAGGAGTGTGCTCGAAGGAAGTGCGCGAGTTGGAGGGAGAGCGCGCGGCAGACTCGAGGAAAAAGAGTAAGACAGCGAAAACGAAGCGCGGCGCGGAGGGAAGAAGGAGTAAGGGAAAGAGAGAGAAAGAGAGAAGGCGCGCGGGTCTGGTTACTGGCTCACATCGTAGCGGGCTTACTCACCCTGTTGTTCTGCGGGCGTCCAGCGAGGAAGTTCGGTAAGGGCTTCCCGGAAAGAAGTGCGTGCCGATCGAAACTCTCAAACGACTGGCGATGCCCTCGGTACCTCTGACATCGCAGCACACCGTTCTGCAGCCATGTATGCCACGCACTCGCTACCACCGCACATACCACGCGTTAGGCCCTTAACATGCTCCGCTCCCAATCAACTTGGTATCCACTGTCCCGAGCACAGTCGATAGATCACACTTCACTTACGCAGGAGACCGCAAGACCGGCGAACAATTCGAATACAGCAGGCGAATACACCGGGTTGAATAAAGCGACAACCGACGCAGCCCGCTTCGAACAGAGCGCTGCGCGTCACCTCCGAGCGCAAACTGGCTGCTTCGGAGCGTTAAACGGCCCCTGTCGCACCTAGCGCGCATGCGCCATTGATCTACCTTGGCGTTGGACCTATTCCGATATCCGAGCTTTTGATCCAATGATGCCCATTCGTCCAATCGCAGCCGATCGCGCCCGATCCCAGTCGATCTTTGCGGTTCTCTCCCGCTTTTAAACTTGTTGGCGGGGCGCTCAAATCGCACCTGGCATTCCTAAACGAGTTTGCGGGCAAAATTGTCCTTTGCCGATGCATTGGCAAACTATAGATTACAAGGATGTGCCATTCGAGTAATTCCGGGTGATGGAGGATGACATAGATATTTACGGAGATCTGCCGGAGTTCGGGAAGAATGACAAGGATGAAGTCAGTGCTTGTTATTTGGTACGTGGAGGTTAAGTCGCAGGTATGATAGAATTAATATATTTTTCAGCTCGCGTCGTTAAAGGGAAAAGAAATCGAGGAGGAACACGGTCAATTAAAAGTACAAGTTGCTAAATTGACCGAGGAATTGGAGAATTTCAAGAAGGCGAAGGTCAATCTCGAGGTTAACCTGTCATCTCTACTGAGGACGGCCAAGGCAGAACTGGCGCGAAAAGATAGGACTATCTCTGAGTTAAGGAGCAAGTAAGTATATGCTCCAATAGTGCAATATGTCATCTTATTTGAACAATTAGTAGCATACCACTTTATCTTATCATCGCAGGTTGGATAATTTTGCCTTCAGGAGAGGTGTTCATGCCAAACACCGTCCACAATATCAACATATTGTACCAGCTGGACAATCATTTGATCCTGCATTACAGATCGTAGAAAATGTTGCCACATATGATTCTCAGCCCAGAGATGAAATCTTTACTCCGTATCAAAGCTATTCCTATCATAAGAAAGAAGAGGTGGAGGAGGATGAAGATAATAGACTTAGGAAAGAAGAGCTGATGCGAGCATCCAACACAGTCTTTGGGGAAAGATTGAGAAAAAGACTTGCAGAGGAAGAGCAGCTGGAGAAAAAGCAAAAGAGCAATACTAATGTAGAAAAAGTGACGGAAAGTGATAAAGAAAATAACTTAGTTAATCATAAACAGAATCAAGAGGTTGTGGATCAACCTGCGGTACAGGAATCTAATGAAACTAATAAGTTTTTAAGTGTCAAGAGTGATGATCAGGAATTGAGTAACAGAATTATACCATCGCATCAGAGGAAAAGAGTAATTGAAGAAGAAACGCAAGAGAAACATGTTAAAAGAAAGAGAAATGACAGACATGAAATTGACTTGGAAGCCATTTCATATCCTGAATTTTCAGACCACAATAACCAAAACTTTCAAAATTATAATCATGCATCAAAAAAGAGACATATATCAACATTTGAACATGATAGGACTTACAATGAGTATAGAAAATATCATTATTTTGACGAGACTTCAATAAATCAAGAAAACAAAGACACTGGTCATGAACAAGTGTATCATAAACGAACATTAGATAAACATATACATACAAAACGATATTCGCCTGAAGTTCAAAGATCAACACAAGGTAGGGCTAATTCTGCAAGCAGGATTAGTGAACGTTTGCGTCACAAAGAGAGAAAGGATTACCATACTGGCATTGATAATAATCATCGTCATTGGAATAAATATGGAGAAGACCATTATACTAATAATAAGTATGATCGACACATGTTACAAATTTTACATGATAATGAACACGAACAAAGTTCTCACCGAATTAAAAATGCGCGTTTGAAGAAAAGGCAGAATAGGAATGATTTGAATTATGGTGCTAAGGTTGAAAGGGTTTTCCATAAAGGATCACGGATTCCAGTGAAATCTCCAAGGAAGTTACGCGAACGGCAACTATCAATACGAAAAATTGACATCGGTGAAGAAGAAATGCATAAAGACATTAAATACAGACGTCGGAGTTCGATATCAAGCAGTAAGTCTGAAGAACCAAGAAGAAGGAGAAGAAAATGTATTGCAGAAACCACGAAATCTGAATCTATGGAAGGTTCAAATCCAAAATCTACAAATCGACAATCCACTTCATTTGAAAAACCAGATGATATATCGAAGCCGTATAATAAAGAAGATAAAATCAATTGCAAGGCCGACGTAGAAAATATAGAAGTAGATAACAATGATGTTTGCGCTAATGAAGAGGTAGATAATGATTTATGCCTGGAAGAAGGAGAGCTACCATCAAGTCCAGATTTAAATATGGAGGAACCAGAATATGTGAAGACTGAAGACTTCATTCAGGACAATAAGAATGACGAATTATCTGTGATTGTGGAGAAGGGTATTGATGAAAATAAGGAGGAAGAAGATGTTTACAAAAATGAAGTAGAATTACAAATTGGTAGTGAATGTGTTGTTGAATCGACGACACCCGTTCCAGAAGAAATTCCTACAACTTCGGAAACAAAGGACACTGACATTATTGAAGAAAGTGCTGATATTGATCAAGTAAAGGAAACTGAAGAAGAAACTATAAAGACTGCAGATGAAGCATTTGAAGTTTCAAAGGACAATTCATTGAGCAATAATGAACCAACACCTGACAACGCAAATGCTATAGAAGAAACAGATGTACCAACAAAGGTTGATATAGAATTAGATAATGACGAAGACATTATAGGTATCTTTGGAGATGGAAAGGACGCCAATTCTCTCACAGCTGCAATTCAACAAGAAAGAGAGAATGGCTTGAAAACACAGGAAAGTCTGATAATATTAGATGGACAAAATACCGCAAGCGGAGAACATGTGCCTTTAGTTTCATCCACAGTTTTAATTTACAATGATTCGATAGAGAAGAAACTTGAAATAATGGAAAGTTCCACAACTGTACCGAATAATGTATCAACATTTTTCGAAACTTTTCGTGGTAGTGGCGATGAGGAAATAAAGATTACCCCTGAGAAACCTGCTGAGACTGTAGAAGTAAGTGAGCAAGAAGAGTGTCCTGCTACAGAACAAAAGGAAGAGTCAGCTGAGAACGAATTAAATAATCCAGACGAGACAAAGTCGTCCACATCATCAGGATCGTCGTCATCTTCATCCCTCACTTCGTCTTCTTCCTCTTCTTCCTCGTCGTCTTCTTCTTCATCTTCATCTTCTTCTACATCTTTGTCGACATCATTGGAAAGTGATGCTGGCGTCGTAAAGGAGGACGAAAAAGAGAAATCTGTTATAGAGACAGTACCAGAACAGGTAGAAATACCCACAATAAATATTGTTCCTAGTTCTCCCTGTAAGACAGAAGAAACAGAAACCACAGAAACAGAAAAACTTGATATCGAACAGTCAGATTCCGTGCCAAAGCCTTCGAATGTTGAAGAAGAAATAATTAAACAGCCACCAGTGATAGAGGATCGTGCAGTTACTCCACCGCCACCAGCAAAATTAACTCGAAAACGAGACATTGAGCGTAATGAGCCATTAAAATTAAATGGCCGAGTGGTCGTGGTTGTGCGTCGCAGGAGGCCCGTACGTTTATCTAATAACAGCAATGTAACTGTTGTTGTTAGTCCTAAGAGCTCGAATTCTTGTGTAGCGAAAACAAATAACCTTTCTACAGGTGCTGCAAACACGAAACTACGAACGTGTCGGACACCGCGATTAAAGAATAGCTAGCACTGTGATGAATGAATATGGATCAATCATATTTCACAATATGCAGTGCTAGATTGAGACATCATACTCAATCATTGTTTATAAATGTACATAAATTAGTTACAAAATCAACAACCTGGTGCGTTTACTTGTACAAATTTGTAATTAAATTATGCGTCAAGTGTGCATAAATACATATATCTTTGGTACTGTACAGAATTGCACACCAGACTACAATAACAACAAATATTAATGCAGTTTTGTTAACGAATAAAATCGTTTCCTAACTCAGTGATATAGTTTTCTTTTATATCCTTATGATTCGTACCAGCGAATGGCTCACGTTATTCATAAGACACTTTTTGAGTTCTAAAGCTTTCAAGCTTGTTGCTTATTTTTAGATCTACTTTTGACCTCGTGAAAAAAGCACTCCGTCACTGGTCGCCACTACTCGATCTGCTCAGTGTTCTAAAGTCTAGAAATCTTCTTAAGCTGTCGAGCTTCTGCCGATCCAATTAAACGCCTAGCTGTCAAACACCCCAGCCACCCTCACGATCATTGCCCTTGTCAGTGACAATTAGTCGCTGAGAAATTCGAAGAAGCTCAACAAATTCGAGCTGCAGTCGATCATGAGGCACTGCACGTACGAGTAAGCTGGCTAGTACTGCATGAATTAGTAGCAGGATGTTGGTGGGAATGATTGAAGAATGCAAAAGTTGATGAAGTTGCTGTGAAGAGCGTGATCGGAGGGTTTCGCGCCGTCTGCAAGCTGAGAGGTTGCCGCCGGTCGGAGAGAAGAGCGCGCACCCCTGTCTAAAAGCATCTCGAGCTTTATTACATCACGCGACGCGCAACATCCCCGCGTCGCGGTGTGTTTCGCGCTGTCGCAATAGCGACGAAGTGCGTGATCTGCAGCGCAAGGGAGAGCGAATGAGGGGCGGGCATACGGGGGTAAAGGACCGAGGAAAAATGGAGAGAGACGGAAACTGCGAATCGAGGGAGCCAGGAGGGGAGGAAAAGAGCGAAACGCTGGGAAAAGGGGAAGCGAGTGGAAGTATGGACGTTATCGGGTGGACAGTCATCGGAGTGGTGTTTTAATAATTATTGTGGACATTCGCGGGCATAGGCCTTTTAGCGAATTACTTCGAGGCGCGCACGTCTCTTCAAGCCGGGGTCATACGTCCCTTCTGTCTTGTTTAGTCGGCGATAGTAAATCGATTCTGGCGTAGCTCTCTCACGTTTGCGGCGGCTCGAGACTTTCGGAAACATGGGCTCGATCGTTCTCAAATCGTTCTCCGTTTTTCTCGCAATCTTCTTCGTCTTCGTCGGTACGATCAAGCTGACATCGTACATCAACGAAGATCTCCATAAGGACTTGGTGAGTGGAAGCCGCCAAGGCGACCTGCCAGAAACGCATCCCTACAAAGTTATGTAATGTGAGATCCTGACAAGCAGTGGCTTGCTTTTGGAGCAACCCCTAAGCGCGTCCTGCTTTCTCCTACGGTTGATGGTCGTTCCTCGACCTCGACCCTGTTTCCTATTTCTGTTTTAGCCTTGCGCCGCTAGTTTGCTCTTGATCCGGGACTCAGCGCGCCGCATTTTTCCCGATTTCGAATTGACTAAGTGATGTACCTTTTTACACCGGTGTTATTCGTAGAACCGTTATCGATCGGCGACGAATCACCCTTACCTTCGTTTTCTGCTCCACCTCTACGTCTTTGTATATTCATCCCCACCTCGTGCAAGTAAAGCAAAACTAATGTATTATTATTAGCGGTGTATTGAAGCTGCATTGCTATTCCATTGCACTATGTTTTTCAATGTTTTCGATGTGTTTGTAAGTTAAGTGTGCCAAATTTTCGGGAGGAATTCCACGGCTCGAAGAGTCTTGATTCGATTATAGTCCCAATTTTCTGCATACCTTCTTTGTACATTGTGCATTATCTCAAGCTATTTTCAATCTTCCTTGCTAGCCAATTCTTGTAAAATTACGGTAAATGCAGCTTTTGGTAGATCGCCAGCGATGGTAGTTGGCCAAGGTGCGAATGGCTTTGATCTTAAAGACACACAAGCCTTGTTATCCAGTCACTATATCCTTGTGATTTAATAATATGAATATTTATTCAATACATCCATGTGTTCTTTCAGAGAAAAGAATATGTCAAGTATGCGAAAGTCTTTCCATTGTCTCGAACGCTAGATTTCAAAGTACCCAGTAAGTGGTATCGAAGAATCGTTGGTTCGCTTGAAATTATTTGTGGGCTCGCCATGGCGATAATACCAAATCGTAAGGAAATAAAATGAATATGATACGTCATTTATATGCATCTCCCATCAATCTCATTAATTTTTTATATTGTTTAGCAAAAGTGAAAAACTTTTCAAATGCGGTGCTCCTGTTCCTAATGATAATGGCCGTTTATTCTCATTATATGGTGAACGATAAATTTGAGAGAACTGCTCCAGCGCTGGTAAGCTTAAGTATCGCCTTATACGTGAGATCACGCCTAAATATCTTGTCCTTGCAGGTTTTCATTTGTATGTTAACTGGGCGACTAGTAATAGATTGGCAATTAAGGCGAGAAGAAGTGCGATCAGTCGCTGCCAATGGAGTGGACGACGTTTCGGTGAAACAGGACTGAGCAAGATACCGTCGTTTAATATGATCACGGGAGTTCGCCCCGCGTGCACCTTTTACCAAGAAATATTCGGAGCGAACTGCCTGACATCGAGTGTGAGAGTGATAGTGTAAAACCAAGAAAACAAATATGGTGTGGAATACAAGGATATGAACAAAACACGGAATTCTAATGAAACAAAACGTTTATACCACGAGGACTAATACTCGAAAGCCGAAGCAGGCCACAAAGGTCTGCTGTGCTTTTTTAGATAAAAGTTTTTTCCAGAGGCGGGAAAAGCAGAATTTCATAACAGTATCTTTACGTGATACGAACCACACGCTGATCGACTAAAACCGCCGATAGTATTCTAGTCAGCAACGGAGGGCCACTGAATATTAGCTCAAATGAAGGTACTAACTGCCACTGGAACGAATGCGTTCACCTTGAGATCCTGTGTAACAAGGATTGTAATAATATACGTCTGTTTAGACCGTATTCCATGAGTCGTTGGCACTTTAACGCACGCGCGCACCAACGTAACATTGGTTTCGCATTACCAAATGCATGTTCACCGCGGTGGAAGGAAAGATCGCGATATCCGAGTACTTCAGGAATTAGTTATTAGCTGCTAGAACTCGGATATCGTATTATTGCGCTCAGTGTCCACTGATGGAATGTGTAAGCGAATTTGTTTGATAAGGCGCACGGTTTGTCTCACAAAATATCGTCTGCCCGTTTTCTTATGTATCGCGTAAGACCCTTCCCGCGAGCGAAAACCGCGAATTTACCAAACAACTCTCGGAATCGGAGTTCGAGATGCTTGTACGCGTAGTTTGTAATTGTAACAATTAAGACAACGACGCACATATTTCTGACATAAGGCGCAGTGTTCATACAGTTTGGCTATAACCAATGGTCAAACATAAAAAAACTCCAACATAAAGCAAAAGGAACTCAAGTCACGCGTTTAAGCGATTCTTCGAGATATTGTAACGTTTACCTTGCGGCAGCGTTTATTACACTTGCCGTGATATCACGGAAAGTGGAAAGAAAAAGAAAATAGTAGGCACCAGAAGGCTGTTATTTATTGCAAGCAATATTTTTGAAGATTTGCCATCGTTGTAGGTGTGGAGGCGACGTCGTTGATCGAATCCCATGCACTGACTCTGTTCATATGTTGTAATGGACCTCTCTTTCCAATAACATCCCTGACATCGGACATAATGCAGTTGCCAAGTGTAAACGATTCAATAAATAACTTATTAATATCAATCGTCTTTTAATTATCTCCACAAAGATAGCTGACTTTTCATCTTGCAATTAGCGTACATCGCTATTGATGCAAAAGCAGCGAAATATCATATTATGAAAATAGCAGTAACAATGCATTAACTGTATTAAATAAAACAAGTGCTGTAGAATTAGAACTTAACCGATTCTTTATGCAAGCTCTTGCCCAGTTGTCAAGAGATGTATTGCTTTTTGCAGATTTCCCACTGCTGTCGGTACATCATCATAATTTAAGGCACTGCCAGCCCATTTAATATACTTCTGCGCTTTGTTCATTTGATCTAATGACAGATCTACTCCACCTTGAAAATATTTAATATGTATTAGCATCTTTCTATCGTTTTATGAAGACATATTTGGAAAGACTAACCTTCTACTTGAGAAATATTAGAGTAACCATCTGGATTGCTCATGTGAGATTGACTAGGTTGACTGTCAGTAGAAGATGAATGAGATGGTCCCATTGTAGGTAGGCTTGGTGGATCAATATCCGAAGACCTTCTATCTTCAGAAAAAGATTTCGGAGGACTACTTGGAACGACATTATCTGAAGTAATAATAATAAATAAACATAACTGTGTAATAACTTCTTATATACTAGATAATAGTTCATAACAGTGTACCATCCCCCATATCTCTATCAATTCCTTCATTATCATCAGGATCAGGCACAGGTCCAGGTATCGGCGTCTCTCCATTTTTCAAACAATTGTGTATGTATGTTGCCTTCCACTTGGCATACTTCCTATTTTGTGCAGCTTCCTCCCCCAGCTCGCCAAACATTGTCAAAATATCATAAAGCAAACCAGCAGTAAAGAAGCTTTGTATAACACTTTTTCCGAAATTAGATGCTCTATCATTTTTATCAGCGTATAAAAACAACTTAAGTGCCCAATTCTCCAGATGTGCCTGCGCAGCAACATCATTGGTGATTGCTTCATTGTCAGGCATTTCTTTCTTGGTTGTTTCAAGCCAATCCATAAGTTTTGAGAGAAACTGTGTTCCCTGGGCTGTTTTGGGTGTTATCTTCAAACCCGTTTGAAAGGCATATAGTCGACCTGCGACCAAAGTGTATAACTAAGCAATTTAATGCTAAGCAATTTGTTATATGATACCGCATTGATTTGAGAGACGGTGGAAATTCCATAAATCTGGACACGCACACCAATAACTAACGACGGGATCTCGTTGATCGTGCGTTGCTGCAATTTTTAAGTATTGCTGGATACTTTTCAACGCTGCAGGAACTTCTGGCAAATCTGGCCCTGCCATTGCAACAAAGTATTCTTCGCTGACAGAATTCTTATCACCAATCGAACAGTACTGATTTTTAAGTGGCAAAGATTGCAATCTCTCCAGGGAATTCGACTCCGAAATTCTGTTCTCTTTCACTCAGATTGCACTCAAGAAGGTTTTTCGTTTTATTGAGAAACAGACTGTCAATAGAATATGAGTATTTTCAATACTTCCATTGAATCGTTGTCTTAGCAAACCCGTATGAACTCACAACCGGTCGAACGTCATCGCCGAAACTTCTGTTAGGATGAATTTACGACGCATACAGGCACTGATTACACACCGTTGATGGTTCTGCGATGCTATAGTGTGTGGCGTAATACATGTATACAACAGTGAATTGAGTTGATTCGTCTCACAGAGGACTCGCGGTGTTTGAGCTTGCGTTGCACGTGCACGATCTTACATACATACACAATTGCCTGCATCGATATGTTGTAATTGACACATCCAAAATTTACCGGCAAATTTGCCGTAATACTGAAGTTTTACATAATTTTATTCAAGCCGAAGAAGCCTTCATATTTATCATTCATCGTCACATAGTAATAATGTTCAGAAAAGCTCTTACAAGTGTGCCACAACGTGTGGTTAGTTTAACAGGTATGAAATCGTAGTACTTTCAATTGTTCTACGTATTATCCTAACTTATTGTTAATTGCTGGTATTCTCTCGGAAAATCACTTAGGTCTTCAAGCAGAAGCAAGAAATGCATCGACAGAAGCATCCGCCAAACATAAAACAGTATTCCGTGATGAACAGGACAGAGGTTGGCATCTGATAAGTTCTGTCTGTGTAGAACGATTGCCTGTTATAACAGCACAAATGACAGAAATGGAGGCGAAATTTTTCAAATACTTCCAACAGAAGATTCATGAGAATAGTTTAAAGTCAGATCATGAATTGAGACAGGAACAGGAAAAGGGTATTTTGGAACATGAAAACAAGAAGCCTGAGGATGGTATAGATTATACGAAACAAGAAATACTAACAGTAACTGAAACAGAAGATCTATGGCAAGAAGAGTTAGCTAGTTTTGAATTTGCACCAAGATCGTATGGTATGTATGTATCCTTTTAGTATTAGTCGAAGCATGTGGCAAACTTTAGACTACTACTTGTGTTGATTTTCTTTGATAGATGATTCTGATGTAACATCGATAGACAGAAAGTTGGATAAGAGTTTAACATTACTGGTTGAACAAAGCTTTGGTAGTACAAAGCTGTATTTACCACCTCAGGCTATGAGGGAACCAGCAGAATCTATGAGAGATGTAAGTTTCTAACTAATTACAGCTATTGTTCTTGTTTATATACTTTATTCAATGCCCTTAGGCTGCAGAACGAAGTTTGAAAACAATTTGTGGCCCTGATTTCAAAGTTCTCATATATGGCAATGCACCCTTTGGTTTTCTTAAATATGCCTATCCAAAGAAACATCAGACTAGTGAAGTTTATGGGGCCAAGGTTTTCTACTTTTTGGGAAAGTATTGCGAAGGAAATATACAGAAAAATGCAGGGTATAAATGGTTGGATAGAAATGAATTAACAGAGTCTTTGCCCAAGCAGATATCAAAGAAAGTATCCAAATTTTTGCTCCCAGATTAGAACTTTGGTAATACGATTTTAAGTTAAATGAAAGTTTGGACTTAGTCATATATTTATGGTTTTGTAACATCTAATCTTCATTTATACAGATGTATATACAATTCAGAGAACAGAAGTGACAGAAAGTTTGAGGAGTAAGGTTTCTGTGTGTACAGTGAAATTAGTGTGTTAGCTAGCACAAATTTATTTCTTAATATAACTTATGCCAGATATATTAAGAAGTAGAATAATAAATGTATAAAAAAGTTAAAAACGACCACATCTTCTTCTCCCAGTGTATTTTGAATCTTCTCGCACATTCTTTCCTTGTCTTCTTCGTCTCTCTTTCTTCTCATTTATCCAGTCTCTACTCTTTTTAAGGGATTTACCTCTTGCTTTTTTCAATTGTTCTCTATAAAAAAGAATTCATGTGTTATGACAACAGTTAACATATCATTATTTAAATAACAAAACAGTAGCTAAATTCCACCTTTTAGATGTGTAGGAAATACTATCTCTTCCATCAACTTCTTCACCTAATGCTTTTGGAAGTGGTGCTGCTCCTCCAGTCATGAGAACAAGGAAGAATTTCTTTGCTTTTGTACTGTTTGGAAAATCTACTACCACACCACCATAAAATCCAGCTTTGGTTGCTTGGGTCATTACAAGTTCAATTTGTTCGTTGTTTTCTGGATAAAACTGAAATACCGCTCTAGCGGATCTTGAAAGGCTTGCGAATAATGTTGAGAAGAATTTGTATAGACGCTTTGGTGGACTGTGAGAGGTTTTATCTGCATTGCAAAGCCATTGTAATGCTGATATACTGACTGCACCATCAAAACTACCAGCTCTAAATGGCATACCTTCACCCATATCATTCAGAATCAAGTCACCTTCTACCTCTCTTTCCACAGCCACATCTGTATCGATCAATTAAAGAATCAATATAACATTAACAATTGTTTTAACAAAGATATACTTACTAAGCATAGCTGAAGATATATCTACACCAATCCATATATGTCCGTTATCTTCAAGTACACTACCACTCAAACCCGAACCACATCCAATGTCTAAAAGTAAGCACGTTTCATCTTCGGGTAGTACCAAAAGCTCCATAGCACGTTCACACATCTGCACTTGTATGTCTATCATTCGTGAACTAAAAAATTAATGGTTGTGGTTATATAAACTGACAACCAGTTTAATATTAAGAAGAAATATTTATCGTTGTTTACTTTTGCGTATACTTCCGTGCTTCGTTCTCATCATAGAACTAAAATTGATGAAAAATAGATTAGTCTTGATTGTACAATTTGTTTATACTTGAGACGTGATAACTTACAATTTCTGGAGGAGCCAAATGCTCTGGTCGCCTTGCCATTTTATTAAGAACTTGATCTGTATACTTTTCTAATTACACTGTTTACGTTGTACGCTGATATTTATGTTTTGTATGCTGGAGTCTTCGCTCCATAGGTTAGGCAGGTGTTAACCTCATAACCACTAACCATCTCATCTGTATTAAAGTGTTTACGCTTCACCCCAGTTTTAGAGAGGACGTAAATTCGTTGAGAAATAAATATATTTTTGTATAAAGTAGATAGAGTAAATTCTTATCGGATACCATGTACTTCTCGGATGGATTCACACAGATCCACATGGATTCGTTTATAAAAAATACGGAAGTAGCGTCACAAAATATAAGAATGGTGTCTCTTCCGGTTTTCAATGTGTCATTCGATTATCAGCGGACGTGAGTTTAGAAATGCGAAAAAGTGGAGCGTTTTATGTATTGCACAACTTGATTAAACTGATTTTAGTAGTTCTTCTATAAAAGCAAATATAAGTATTAAAAGGAGGAATTATGGTCACAGGAGAAGTGTAGGTGTAGGAGTTTCACTTGTGTAACTCGATGCATGTCTACATGCAGAATACTTTTTCCTAAGTCCAACCCTTGGCAAAAATTTATCGCATACACAATCAAATCCTTAGCTGTTGACGTCGTTGCAAATACTTCAAAAATACTGTTATATAAGCAGAAAGGTTGCCCAGTTTTCAATTGCCGTAAGCTAGGAAAATCGTTTAACCGAAAGACTAGCCAAGTTTTCACGCACTGTGATGTCGTTCGGAAATAATCTATTACACGACACGTATCAGGTACGGTGATTGAGAAAGAAAACCAATACAGATTCTTCCACTATGCGAAAGGTACTTACTAAAATAAAGTATAATACTACAGGACATATGTCTATCAACTATCCACGTATATCTATTGCGAATCACGGAGTGCACAAGCACTTCCACAAGCGATCGCGAATGAAAGCAATAGTCGCAATCCTAGATTCTTAATTCGTTACGCGGAATGCGTTTATAATAGAGCTTTGTTGTCTCGATGTCTCGTTAAGGTTTAACATTCTAAAAGCATGCGTATAATCTCGTACACTCGAAACAGTTTTCGAGATCTTTGGCATCCTTAAAGAATGTTGCCTTAGAAACACCAAAGGTCGAAATGTCTTGCATATACATATAGTTTCGCTCCTTTTTTTTTTATGAGTTCTTGCAAAACTGTACGAAACCGAGCCGCCTTGCTACAAAATCTGCTCGTAATAATTATAATACACTATTTCTACACTTTCAACCAGCGTCAACTGGTATTGCAAATGGCCGTGATGACATCGGGACAAAGTTTAATCCATAGTTTTTATGAATTCGATTGCAGAGCAAAATTGTGTCCACCAATACTGCTCTTCACCTTCCAGTCGATTACCATAGAAGCTGTCGACATATTGTATAGTCGAGAGCAAGGACGGTGGATTTGTCTGATAATAAACAAAACAAGACATATGCATAGAACGATAGATTTAAACTATCGGTAATAGAAATTAAATAATATATAAATTCAACCTTTATGATGACATAGACGAGTACTGGAATAAGGTCGTCGGCAGCAGGTATGCCTCTTTCAGAGGCCATTGCAAGCAAATTCATTATAGTAGTTGCGCAACGAAAAACACATTGTAATTTATCCCTTGGTGTTTTATATGCTGATATTACTGCCAATTCTGCCTGTGCCCATGGCCAAGGACACTCGTAATGATAAATCTTTGGAATCCTTAGATCCTTATGATTTGGGGTCACAACTTTTGCCAATTTTTTAATGTGATCGTGAAGTAACTGATCCCTATAAACATCCCCATCTCCATTCGGGTATAATGCATTATGGTATACACGAGCCATAACAGTCCTTTCTACAACAATTCTCGCCAATTCCAGTTGTGCTTCACTCGCCGCTAAAAAAGAATTTGAATTGGATTATTTATTCTAGTATATGCTACATTTTGTATCTTATTTTTCCACTTACGTTGCCAAATTGGATCACTATCCATCTTAGTATGAACTTTGGTTAAAAAGCTGTCCACCAAATCTTGCTTTTCGTCGGCTAAAGTGAGTTTTTTAAATTCATCACAAAATCGTAAAGTCAACGTTTCTCTTTTTTCCAGAAATACTCTGACGCATACTGATACCAAATGATTGTTTACAGCATCTCGATCACATTTAACTCGCACGCACAGTCTGTGGAAAACGATCATATCGTTTGAAATTATAACTTCGTAATTTATTAGAAATCCCAAGTAATTTTTTACTATATACCTATCCAAGTGTGCTAGTGTAGAAAGCAGGCCTTGTCGACACCTAATTAAATATGCAATATACGGTGAGCGCTTTTCATAATCATCCCGTAGGGATTTAAATAATTTCCGGCATCCGTCTTCATTAAATAGTTTCACACATCGCAAAGTTTCATGAAGGTGTGCTATCAAAGCTCTATCCTGCAAATTTATAGCTTCTGCCAATTGTAATTGAAGGAAGGCAACTAATTCGTTTTCTTTCTGCAACCATGGTGAAACACGCTGCAAAGGATGACAGTTGTACAAATATTCGAGATTATTTTGTATTTTAAAACATTATGTAATTTGTCACCTCCGATGAATTGGTCGATGGAATTTGCTGGAGATCAGCAGTACTCAACACCATACGCAATTTTCTTTTGGCATCGGAAAATGCATACGAAAGTTCAACATTGTTTGGATCTATTAAAAGCCTCTCATCATCCACTGTTTCTTTTGAGCGCGATTGATTACTTTCGATAGATGCTGTATCACTTGCAACACTTGGTTTCCTTCTGTATTTGGCCAAAATATCATCTGTGCTATCTATAAATTTTATATTCATGATAGTTATTCCTTGCAATAAGATTCGCCTATATTTAGAGCAAACGACAATTACCGCCGGTAGATGCATTAGTGGAGGTTACATCTTCTGACATAATTCTGCGTAATCTGGGCCTTCCTATATCCACATTGTCTCCACTTCCATCTCGATCATAGCAACGACCGAGGTCATCCGAGCCTCGAATAGCTTTACCTCTGCGATTTCTAAGAGACATCTTTAATTTTCCAAAGAAACCTCGTTTATTTTTCTGCTCGTCATCTAACAATTCCTTGTCTCCGCGTTCTGCTGTCATATCAAAGCTTATGCTCTTTGGGATAGCCCCAGTTGAAGCTGTAGGTTTAGGGGACTCGGCAGTTACCCCATCAGTGGTATCACAAGTACCATTAACGGGTGGTGCCGACAATGGTAAATCTGACGTAGATTGTGTATGCTTAGTACGAGGTTCCGAACCAGAACTGCTACTAGAAGTCAAACTAGTAGTGCTGGCTCTAACAGTATTTTCAGTGACACCACCATTGAGTTCCTGTATACAATTTCTACGTCTATATTTATACTCCTTAAAATTTAATGACATAAGAAATTTCACGAACCTGTGATTTATTCTCCCCACTGCGCTGAGACTTTTCATTTGTCAGAGGAGCAGCTGAAATATGACTGGCTAACAAAAGAGTTGGAGCGACTGCTGCAGCTTCGATATGATTATGCGTTGGTGTTTGTCTTTCGGCTTGACTCTTTCCTGAGTCTGTTATTTGTAGATGATCTATTAAATGCACTAGTCTGTCCTCACGCAAGACTTTATTATAATCCGCGTCGTCTATACTGTTGGCATTCTGGTCAACATATTCCATAGTACTTCGTCTGTAATCAGATGTTGTTCCACCACGGCCAGTCACATTCGTTGATGAGGCTACTGATGATGCCGTTGGAGATGGAGGTACTGGCGGTACTTGCATCTCAATGGATATTGTGTTGTCGCTTGATAAAGTTCCCTCTGTTGCGGAGAGAAAGTTTATGTCGTCATATTCGCAGAAGATAAGAATATTTTAATTCATTAGTTCTTACGGGTCGATTGTTGCAATGTTTCATCCGCAGCCTCGGATTCCCCACGCCCTTCAACTTCTACTTCCGATCTTGCAGTGTCATCAGATCTGAGAAGTGAAAGACATCTAATATCTGGAAAGTCATATATTTTAAATATTGAGTATTTGGAAAATTAAAAACCTTGCCACACTGGCGGTGTCATCAGTGTCGACCTCAGTCAACCTTTCGGAATCGCTAGCTAATACATCTGTACTCCAAGCTTCTGATGCAGTCTCACTCATGTCAAGATTTGCTTGTGAGGGTTCAGCTGGAGATAGAATAGATGCACTTTGTTCTGATGGAGGTGGATATGGGATTTTGTCTTGCTGCTCAACTATCTCACTGTCTGAAGCCAAAACATCTGTTGACCATGTATCGGATACCATCGATACGGTCTCATCACCTGAAACATAAATGAATTTCAGAATCTGTTTGACCAATACCTATATTTTTTCTTTTCCAATTTTAGAAATACCTTCAATCAATTTCTTTATTTCAAATTTACAAAATTTGTCGTCAATCTCGGAAGGACTTTGCTTCGTTGGTAAATTTGGTGGTGGTATGTCCAATTGCCGCACTTCACCTGCCCCACGGCCGTCCTCACCTTCAGTTATTTGAGAAGATGGAGTGTCACGTCCTGTATATTATAACATTCGTAAATTATGTTTAACCATTTCTTCTAGTTGTATATTATTTTAACAAACCTGAGATATTCGGCGTGCCACGACCAGAAACACTTGCTGAAACCATATCTGATAGATTATCATTTTGATCCTCTGTTTCCAAATCCAATGACGATGCAACACTATGGTTTGATGCTGCTTCTGAGACAGCTTCTAAATTATCGGAAGTGTTCCCAATAAATCCCTCGAACAAAACTAAATTTTAAACACCACATTATTAGGACCTGATTGTTCTATGGTAAGATTTCATAGTTAATTAAGTAAGAACCTTCGTCGTGAGAAAGAGAAAATCGTGTTCGTTTTTCTTGAGTCTCTATGCGATCGGCACCGCAACTTTCTCTTCGGTTGTGTGTTGTTGGTATACCATCCGAAAGATTAAGAGTTACAGGGCCGTTCTTTAAGCCATTCTGGAGTTCGGTACATAGAACTTTCTGTTCACTAAGTAGTCCAACAAATTCTCCAGCATTTGGTCCAAAAGGTATAACTAGTACATCCTGAGGGTTTTTGTCAAAAGTTTCTTCCTCAGGTGTGGATATACCATTAGTTTCATCATTTGTTTCTGTTGTAGAATTCGCAGCAAGAGTAGATGAGGAGCTTGAAGAACGGATTACACGTCCTTTACCTAATAAATAAAAAATATATTTACAATTAAATTATGTCAGTAGTAAATAGTAGCAGGAATCATTCAATGAAATACCTTTTCCAATCATACCACCACGTTTGGTTGTAGCTTCTGTGCATCCATTAGTCATTTGTTTGTGACTACCAACTGATCCAATTGGTAATTGTGACAACATAGCATTCAGTTGTTTGGAATCTAAAGATGTTGATTGAGACGAAGGATTGGAATTACTCTCATTGCATACTGTTTGCAAAAATGTTACTAGGGAATTCAGTTCATTCTCAGTAAATAATGCAGCTGATCTGGAAAGGCCTTGAAGCTTATTATTGTCAATTGCATTTGGCTCATCCTCAAGATCTTCCACAGCATTTTCAAGCATAGTGTCTATTATAGATGATACTAAATCTTTTTCAAATCTTTTATAAAGATCCAGTGCTTTTTCTTTATCAATTGCTTGATATTTCATCAGGGACAACATTTGCAAGATTTGTCCAACTTGCATTAAATTAAAACGAGCAACATAACTGATTGGTGCATCTGTAATACCATATGGCTCAGGATTCACTATTGCTGGACATATAAAATAAGTAAACACCAAATCAGTGCACATTGCATGTACTTCTTTTGGCTCAACATGACCATTCTTTCCAAGCAGCCCTGCCATTTGTCTAACCAGCCAATAGACACTTGTAGGAAAGCAGTGCATATTCTCACGTATGCTGACAATAAATCTTTGTGTGATTCGGTACAAAGAATTTACTGTCCACAAACGATATCTTTGCAATTTAGCTTGATATTCAGGTGTTCCCTCTTTACCAAACTTTTTCAATCTTTCTGTTGGAGGGAACCTAATCGGTGCCTTATCTGGATCAATGTCCAAGAACATTTCATCTTCCATCAAAAGCTGCACAATAGGATTATGCAGTGCAGCTGTTAAAAAATATCTTGCTGAGAACAGGCTTTCATGAAAAACTGAGTAAAACCTAGAAAATGCACAGGTGCCATGCCTGAGCATTCTTCTGGGATTGTCTGATGGCACTATTTGTAATAATATCAAGTGCCTTAGTAACTTGAGCACCAGGACTTTGTCTTCTGGTAATAAACAACTGCCATATAATCCTGCTGCGAGTGATTGAACAATGTTTTGCATTGATTCTGGCATCAGTCTGTCCCCTTCCATTAGACACGAGGCCAATAATTTGGGAGACTTTCTTAGAGCTCCCAAAAATTCTCCATAAGATAGGCATGCCTGATACCTGAGATATTTGAATGCATCAACGAAACATGAGTTTTCTAAAAGATTTGCTTTATGGCAACATGATGCTGGTGTGCAATCCGGCCTGGCTACAATTAATCTATTCAGATTTACTCTAAGTTGAGCAGTTATCCATGCTTGTTGCGCCAAATTAGACGAGACATATAACACCTTCTCGTTTAATGCCTGCAAATTTTGCTGTTCCGAATTCACAAAAAGCCTCTCCTGCCTGAGGTGACCAGCCAATTCAATCATATCCCACTGTAAGGTACCAGCAGATTCTATACTGTTTGCTGAAGACATTACTGTGCATAACCACAGTACTGGTATGCCGACCGAAATATCGTCCAATGAATCAGCTTAGTTTTTGACTTCGTGGAGGTTAATCTACTATGATAAAAATGACTTCTTTCTTCTAAGATATGCAGCGAAATATAGCGATAAACGTTGAATTAATAGAGTATGTCAAATACTCTACGATTCGGTAGAACTTAAAGGTCGAGCCTTTAGTTCGTATCCGGTATCAAATATTGTACACTTCGCTCTAATACATATATCTTGTACGATGAAAAAATATTTCCTTTCTTTCAAAGTCAATTAGATTATCTTGATCTGGTAGTTGTCCTTGGATTGTAAGTCCAACACTGTACGTATTAAGGTGAACTACTGTTCTGGGATTACCAACTGGCTACGAACTTTTCTCTCCATTACACGAGCGGATTTCACTGGAATGCATACGGCACTTATGCACCGATGACAACTACCGCAAACCACTTTCTCGTTATCTTCTCTAATTCCGAGTGACACCCCCAACAATGCACGAACATTTTCTATCTCGGGGTTATAGTTTTCCACAAATGGCCGCACTTGTTGTGATTTAAATCGAGAATCGAGTCTTGATCCGTTGATCGAGAGATCGATGGTGAATGTGGCGGGAGCTGCTTTTGAAAGATCGATTATCGAATGTGAAATAGTACACTGCGATGCGAACAAAGAACATTTGTACAAAGAACGCAGAAAGAAAACGGCAACGGACGTTGAAGTACTCGTACTCCAGATACCAACTACTTGATAGTAGAAAATCACGTCTGATTGTTGTATCAGTAAATAAAGCTAAGAATTTCTATCTTGCAAAGCAAGGTGGTTCCATTCAATAGTGGACAATAAAAACAGATTGTTTCTGGTGAATGTGATGGCTGTGCAACATAGAGATTCTACCGGCTATACGTGGGCGCATGCCCGCCGCTAATTTGTTACGGAAATCCGCGCAGAAATTTTCGTAAGTAAACGCCTTGCAGATTTTGTTACTGTGGGATAGTTGAAATGAGATGCAGTCATAACCAAAGAAGTCTATTCTTTCAAGCGCGAGTTACATTGATCTGCATACAACTAAGTATATACATTCTCTTTGTACCGTAGCAATAATACATCAGTTGTGCAACAGAGTAAACGAATTTCGCACGTGGAAATTGAAAATAAACGATTCCGCAACATCTCACCGACTAAGATTCATGAATGAAAGCTTGTGAATGAAACAGATTTCGAACAAGGAATTTGCGAGTGGTACATTATCGATTCACAAAAATGTCGACAAAGAAAGAGAGGTTTGAAAGCTTGAAGAAAACGATATATGCTTTATTAGTACCATACAAAAATGGCTGTACGATAAAACAGTTGACTCAAGATTATTATGATATTCAAGAAGAAAGTATTCCTTTCGAAAAATTTGGATATGGTTCTCTCATAAATTTGTTACGTGATATGAATGATACAGTGTATACTGAATTTAATAGTGGGAAACACTTTTTCAAATGTATACCTTCGAGTAATTCAGCACATCTAACTACTTTGGTCGCTGGCCAGAAAGCTGATCAAAGGAAAGGAAGGTTTACAAGAAAGCAGTTTAGACCAAGTGTTTATTATCCTAATGTTCCTGTTCCTCCTATACATATACCAGTTGAGGTGATGAGTGCAATCATAGATTTAGTTTCAAAGCATCCTAAAGGTATACATAAGACAGAAGTATTACAACTTGTTCATAAAAAGATGCCAGGTGCATTCATTACCATGCAAGACATGGATGAACAGTTAAAGCAGATTTCGCACCAAGTACTTGTACGAGGGTGTAATATTTATTATGTACAGCCAAAACAATCATCTTCCGAATCTCCAGTGGTATATAATAATCAACGAATACCTAATACCACAAACATTTATGTGGGAGGATGTGAAAATCCTGAAGAGTTGTATTATTGTGATGATGAAGATGATTTTAAATTTCTGCCAGGTAGTTGTCAGGGTTCTGCTTCTAAGAAGACTAGTTCTATGTCAAGGAAACCAATATCATGCTTCATTGAAGATACCCTTTTAAATAATCCAGACCATGTATCGAATGAAAGAATAAAAAACACATCACAAGAGAGAAAGAATGATGTTGAACAATATAGCTTTAATGTAGGCAAAGAATATCATGAAATTAACACGGAAGACATAAACACTATGGATGAAGAAGATGCACATTATTTGAGTTGTAAAAATACAGAGCTACTTATAAGTGAGAGACTTAAGTTTCGTTTGGAGAAACTTACAGAGAAATACCCTGATGGTATTTGGTGCGCTGAACTTCCTGATAAATATCTGGAGGAGTACAAAGTATCTTTATGTTATGTGGAACTTGGATTCAGCAGTGTCAGGGAATTTGCATCCCATTTACCTAACATTTTCCATTGTGTATCGTCACATGGTATAGGAGATTATAAACTGTACTCTGCTAAATCAAGTATTCCTTCTCATATAAATAATAAGCCTGTAGTTCCAAAGCTTATGGACTTACATACCATGCCCCCAAATATATGGGACAACGAAAATGATGTCTTACCATCCATTGCAGTAAGTAGGATTCTTATATTCTTCATTTTTTTTTTTTTTTTTTTTTAGATAAAAGCTGATTTAATATACTTGGTTTTTGCAGTCAACTGCCACATGCAAGGAGTTAATACCAGATGAGGTAATGACAATCGGTGAATGTGTTGCATTGATAAGTGTTGAAAGTTTAGCACACATGGATGACCAATACTTAGAAGTTGTTGTGGTTGAAGTATTTACTCCTTCATTTTTTTGGATACAGTTACGTAAAAATAAAAAACCATTCAAAGCATTCATGAATGAGTTACAGTAAGTATACTTTCTTTAAATTTTGTATATAAATTTAAGGCATCTATTTTAAAATGCATTGGTATTTTCAGCCGCTTCTATGAAATGAACAGTGGTAAGTATGAAATACCATCAGTAGTGTTGGAAAAAGGGTTGAATTGTGCATGTACATATAATGGCCTATGGCACCGTGGAATTATAAAGACAGTAAACCCTGACCTACTAGTAACAGTAAGTTATATCGTTTGGTTACTAAATTCAGCAAAAAAAATACTGATACAAATTATTTTGATTAGGTATTCTTCTATGATTACGGAACTTTGAAAACATATCCTGCTTCTCATCTTCGATATTTGCATCGATCGTTTTCTCATTTACCGGCACAAGCTGTACCATGCGGTCTCGTTAATACAAAACCCTATAGTGGGACCAAGTGGACCCGCAGTGTTACAAATGAATTTGCTTCCAAAACATGCAATATTCCTTTGGTTGCAACAATTTCTGCAATTAATGAAGAGGTAACAGTGGTTATTAAAAAGTACAGAACACTGTTTTGTATTTCTATAATTGTTGTATTGATTGGTTTTTCTGATAATAGGACAATTCATTGATGGTTACTCTAACCGACACGTCAGATGAAGAAGATCTCCATATCAATGATTGGATGGTGGAGACGAAGTTAGCCTTACATGGAAAAATGGTGTGTATTGAGTGCCGAAATTTTTTGTTTGCGTATTATTTACGATGTAGAGATAACTTGAGAATGATAATTGACGAGTATGGTAAAAGAAGCAAGAATGTAAAATGCAACAATGATGCGAAACATAAACACATAGTAGCTGCATCCGTTCCACTCAATGAAAAAACATGCCCGAACAGGGATGAGAATTTTATTAATAATACTAAAGCTCCATCGACTGATCTGAAAACTTTATTACCAGCTGCTCGTTCTAAGAGTAGAACACACGTATCGGAGATTGATCGGTCAGGAACCAGTATTAATACATTCGTAGATGAGAATGCTTGTAGTAACAATAGGTCTAGCAGTTCGATGAGTTCAAATCCAAAGTTCGATAAAAAAAGATCTACGCGGTTTCAAAAAATTGTGGATTTAATGGAACTTAAACGAACGTCTGAAAAGTCTGGTTCTCTCGGGAGTACTACTTCATCAAAGAAAAATAGTCCTTGTCTAAGACCTTCAGACACGGAACAATTGGACAGTATTAGTAATAAATCAAGAAACGAAATAAAAGGAAGACAGCTCGATTTAGCAGAATCAAAGAATTCTTCAAATGACAATCATGTTGAAACAAGCCTATTTCTACCAAATATTCATTCAACGACTTCGGATGATGATGAGCATCAGGACATAGTATGTTTTGGGACTTGTGGTGGCAAATGTCAAAAGGGACATCAAGTTGAACTCGTAGATTGGTCGGAGCTTCTGGCAGAAACAAACAAAATTGACCCACTGAAGTACACAGAAGCTGTGATGAAATGTGATAAAAATAAAGGAAAATGCGTTGATTCTAAAGAACAACCAAGGAGTATTACTGCACTGGATAACTATTTTCTGGAAGCAGTACAAAGTGGTTCTCACATTAAATCGACTGGTGGAATTATATATTGGTCTAGTTCGGGAAATATCGTAAATAATGACTGTGATAATAGTGCTATTTTAAAGAAAATGAGAAATGCCACTGACAACTTTAAAGGAAATTATATTGCTATGTCACAAGAAGTATTCGAAAAATTATCTACAAGTGTGGAGATTCAGAAAATAACCACTTCGGAGTCCGCCTCATCCAATGGTACGCAGAAACTTATTGATGGATCAGGAGACTCAAATAATGAAGAAATCAAGTCTTTATCTGAAAAATCAGAGTTTCCAAATGAAGAAACAAGTTCTTCTCAAGACGCCGAGAGTAGAGACTTGTCTGAATGCAATAATGATCTACAAATATGCGAACTAAACGAAAATATCAATGAGAATAGGATATGTTCGAGGGAGGAGAATATAGAACAATCATCTGACAGCTTATCAAGTATTTCAACTCCTGCGGAAAGACTTGGCGTATTTCCGGCCATTATCTCTGATGCACCAATGGCACCAGTTACAAGTTCCTCAGGAAGTCAACAGGACGATAACGATTTTGTGAGTGGGAATATAAGCAGTGACATTGAAGAAGTTGAAAGATTAAGTCAAAATGTAAATGAAAATACCACGGTTGATTTATGTATGAATTATTACATGCATCTTCAGGCAAATACTGCCAAATCAAGAATATTACAAATGTTGATGAAAGCGCACAATCTTTCAAAAGATTGTAACAGTTCAGATTCAGATGACTGTTCAGACTCCGACTATGCTAAAGATACTAGCGAACCTGTAAAACAAGTTCAACAAATGGAGCAAGAGAATTCATACGAAATATCGAAACCTGAGGTTCAAGAAATATTAAGAAATTCGCATGTGGATGATATTCCAGACGAATGTAACAAACAACCTGAACCATTATCACATACAAATTTTGAAACAAAGGTTGATTCAATGATACAAAAAGATGACAAGTTAGAAGTGGAGATATTAGACGGATCTGAATGTATAGAAAATAATATAACTGCAATAACGAAGGAAAGTTATTCCGTACCCTCGGAATTGAGCTCCAATATTCCCGTTTTTAATGACCTTGATATGGAGTCGGATAGTGACGAATTTGACGTTCAGATACAATTATCAGATTTTTATAAAAACGATAATATGGCAAAATATTTTCCATGTATAGAAAATTAAAATATTTCCAGTATTTTGCTAGTTGACGAATATAAGAAGTTTTACGATTTTTAAAAATGTCTTTATTTTTCGTTTTACAACATGTTTACGCGAATACATTTAAAGCAGAGATGGAGCTATGATGTGTGTATGTTGGTTTGATCTATTTTTTTTACTCTTTTATAAGGAATTCAGAACAAATTCTTCTAATATTACTTTCGGGAAAATACCTTTATCTTATAATATGTATCGTAATATTGCTTCTTGTAATAAAAAGTTTGAGATGACAAACTGTGTACATTTTACTGCACCGCTGCTCTTTGCATAAAATTCTATAAAATGCAATCATTCAGCTCATAAAGCAATTATTTTTTCAAAACAACTATTATTGCATGATCATGTATCACTTTATCTGATTGTTATTTATTTTTAACATACCAGGTTGACTGTGTTGAGATGAAGGACATGCTGCTTTATGTGGAGGAAAATTTATTATATTCGCCAGAACTATGTTTTGGAGAAGAAAGTGTCACTCCACGGCAGCGTAAGGAGTCCGAAGATGAGCCAATAAATGATCCATTAATTTTCCCCAAAAGTGTACTAGTTGACAAGCCACTAGTCACACCACCACCGGGATTTTCGGTACCCGGTAAACCCTTAACTTTAGAAACCATCATCGAGGAACATAATCAAAGTTCTTCATCAAGTACGACAGAAAAAAATGTTCCAACTGTGAATAGTGGAATTAATAACAATCCATTTACCCAAGAAAGGGCACATCCAAGGCTTGACCATCAATTAACGGCACAGCAACTTATCGAATTGTATAACATTAATTTGCAACTGCAAATGCATATAACAGACGCATGGAAGTCATTGTTATCTTCGTGTGCAAACGATCAGTATAATACGCGTGAGAGTCTTACAGCAACTCTCGAAGCGTTGATAAAAAATAAAGTGCCAGAATCTTTTATAGATTCGATTTCACATTCAAAGGCCGAGATTAACAAGCCTACAGAAACAACAAGTATACACGATCGAAAATGGACCGACGCAATACCAGCAGATTACTCATATAAACCTTCTTTCCATAATTCAACAGTACTCAGTGATACATCATCAAATTTTGGTGAATCAACTTTAAGTGCGTCAAAAATGAATGAGCATTGCACTGTGCCGTCAGACACGAACAATTATTATCAGCATGGAAGTCAAAGTCTACTGTACAATTCTTGTACGAATGGCTACGATTTATCAAGTAATTACTCTAATGGAATTACTGCTATGGCCAATCTTTGTAAACAAGGAAGAATGACTACTTCAGCCTGTGATAATATCAGTGAATCAATACATACACTCAACGAAAGTTTCAATAAATTGAGTGTAGCAGACAGTCATACATCAACATATTTGACTACACCAATCGGTACCTACTCCAGTTACTCGAATCGGGATCAGACAGAAAGTGTTCGTTTTACAGAATCATCAAGAGTCAATACGAACACATGCAATCCTGCATATCGAAACGATTCAAGCAACCACACCATAAATAATTATGAATCGTTAAACAGTAAAGTGGTTGGCCATAAAGAAACAAATCCATTTAAACTTAGCTTAGCTGGGAAGTTACGAATATCTGATTCAAATGATACAACAAGTTTGGATACCCATTATGACAATTCTACTTCTAAGCACTATTATCCTGTACATGGGATTGTGATACCACAACCAACCATAAACACCTGTCCTAATGGGGCTGCATCTCAGTATCCTTACCAACCGCACGCACCAGAACCGTTATCAAAACTAGACAACTGTGATATGTATTCTACAAATCATCTACAAAATATGGATTTAAATAATCGTGAAGCAATGTATTTCCCGAGTGCTTTGGGAACTACAAATGTATGGTCCATAGATAATATGAATGCTTTCAATGGCTACACTGGAGGCAACACAATGTATTATAATGTACCTAAAGGTACAAGACCAAAAGAAGTTACTCCAGAAATACGAACTTCCAATATGTATGCCAGGAACAATGTCAAGAATGACTATTCAAATCAGATAATTGTTCAAGAGTCCACATGTAGACCAACTTCTAACTGCTCTAGTAATATATTTTGTAGCGATATAAACGCAGAGTCCACATGCAGACCAACTTCTGACTGCTCTAGTAATATTTTTCGTAGCGAAATAAATGCAGGAATGCAAAATGTTCATTTTGATTCAAGCCGACTATTTGAAGTACCACATATGTATTCTGATAGGAGACCTAATCAAGAGCAGTCTGTGACAAATGACTATGATATAAAAGTGCAAGTTCCAAATACAACTAGTCGGATTTGTTCAAATGGTTTATTGAATGGAAACCCGCATCATTTAGAATCTAATGGATCATCTTGGTCTCCAATTACGGGATTCACGTCGCCTCTATTGATGGAGAGTATGGATGAGGGCTACCAAACTCGACCATCAACTTCCAGTACTTTACAAAGTTCACCGCCCTTATTGGAGACAATTTCCGAGGAAGAATTTAAAAGGCAATTCACAAGTAGTGAAACCAATAAAGTAAAAAATACTTATATGAATACATCGATGCAATTACTTGAAGATGTTAAAACATGCAAGAATGGAACAAATAAGACGGAGAACTTGACGCAAATTCTTCCGAACAAACATGCTTTAAATACATGCCAGAATGGGGCCAGCATAGAGCGTTTAGTTGATCTTGAATCACAAGGCTGTATAAATGACTTAAATAATAAGGTTCCTCCTAAGAAAATGAAGATCTTTAATTGCGGCGCTAATTTGTTATGTCGACAAGTGGGTATGTATCTAAATATATTTAATCACTTGTCGGTTCATTTTTCTTTGAATAGACACTTGTATTCTTATATATTGCTTGTTTCAGAATTACCAGGGTATTGTATACATATATTCCATTATCGTGGAGAAGGTTGGATATTAACTGCCGATTTTGTTGACGCCTTTACCCAGTTCCAATCAGCTACGTACATGATCAGTGTCTTTCATATACTCGACTTGAACATAGAATATTTACAAATTGACAAATTTAATTTTGCTAAAATCCCAGAATTGGATAGGTAACTATAAGCTTTCGATCTTATAATTTTCGTGACAATTTGCTCTATTATAATAAGGTGAATAATAATTCTTGTTGCAGTAAAATTAAAAAGATAGCAAAAGACGATGGCGGTTGTCCTTACACAAGAGTGCACTTGATACCATTAAAAAATGCTATTAAGGTACTCACGAAATTGAATATTGTGACCAAAGACGAAATCCACAATGCTATTGCGAAAAAAGAATTCACTGAGGGTTCAATTACACATCAGATGTGGGTAAGTAGAGTCAGTGTAAATGGGTTTCAAATATTTATACTATGTAATAGTAAATTGATTTCTTCCTCTCCAGGTTATTATTACTGCCTATGGTGAATTCTTGAGGGTGATAGAAAACTGTGAAAGCGGAGAGTGGATATAAATTCCCAAATTGTTCCTATGTTACCACGGTGAAATATATTTATGTTATTAAACAGGATTCTTAAGTGTCCCCAGGACTATGTAAAGTTGTATTTGATACAAACTGTGTTATGATGCTTTTTGTTTTTTCTTTTCATTTGTGATATCCTAACTGGAGCACGTTATGTAATTTTTATGTTTGGACCTATGAAGCGAGTGTATTAATTTTACTTCATGAATTGTATAATCATAACAAAAACAATTTACGATATGTTATAAATGTTTCCCATATTAACATAGTATTAAGATTCTAAGTGTTCCATCATGTCGTGAAAGTACTAAGTGGTGTAATAGTAATATAATTCATACGCAGTTCCAATAAATCATATTTTTATACGTTCCATTCGTGATAACTATTATTAACAGCATAGCATTCAAATGCAAACAAATCCGATGGTTAAAAAGTAGTTCGAGAAAGTGTAGATGTGTGTTCACGTTCATATCGTTTCATATTAGCGGAAACGTTGAACGCCACCTAAAATTCCATGTCCGGTTCAATGTCGGTTTCGATATAGCACATAGACAGGAGCAGACGATTTTGTCGTGTCGTTCCCAAACGTAATCCACCTGATAGACAATTCTTATTTGTGACCAGTATCTACGGGATATATTTTTGCAAAAATGGCTGGCGGTGGAGCTGATGACGGCAAATTTACTGGCCTTAACAAGTATTTCAATAGTGAAACCATCAGGGGTAGGGCGAACGTAAGTAACCTGCAAAATGTTGCATTTATCAACGTATCTAATCGTTTGCATTGTATCGTAACTATGATATAATTTTGTGCTTTTGATTGACGAGATAACTGATTTCTGCTTTAGACAACAAAAGCAACTTATGCAGGTTTGCTGTTGATCGGCCTGTACTTTTACTTGAAGCCGAGCAAGAAGCAACCAGCCCAGAAGTGATTCGCCAGTGTGCAGCCCAGTCACATTATGTAATAATTATGCTGTATTATAATTACGTTTCCTTTGGGAAAATAAACGCGTTGTCACTTTCTTCTGGACCGTTCAGTTGAGTTAGGTTTCTCATCACACTTTCGTTCGTAAACATTTTGTAAATTACAGTTTCATTAGAATTGCGCAATGTACATCCAATTGCACCACACTTACTTTGATTGCAGATGTAGATTGTATAGGAATACAGATTGTTATACATAAGCTAAATAGAAAGAATAGAAAACTATGTTTCTGTCAGAAAAGTATTATTTATTAGATATTACCTACAATGCGAATCTTGGGAATCGATATCAATCTTGATTCCCCAATGAAAAATCAATGTTTCGTGTAATTTTATTTCTAACTTGTATATTTATAATTTATTCTTAGCGATGGAGGTTGAAATGAGCCAAGGCGGACAACAAATGATCAGGAGATGTGTCTATTTATTTCAGTTATACATTATATGGAATGCTAAATGAAACTTTATAAATCTCTGTTCATACCAAAGCTTGAGCGATCGGAGACATAGCTAAGATTGACAAACCAAACAGAAGTTTTTCTAAAGGAACAGTCAGAAACGATACATGTTCCTTCATTGTTAAATAGTGCAAGGAACTCGGAGCCTTCCAGATTGAATCGTTCATCATTAATATCGAATGCACGGCACAAACTAATCCGCAGAATTACATTATCGTCGTAGTACGACACTTATATTTCTAGTTGTGTATGTACACAATACATGTACACCAATACATAGGCTTGGTAGTCATTCGAGCGTGGCTACAATCCGATAGAAAATCGGTGACTAGAACGTGGTATAATTTTTCCCGTAAAGCTAAGAGAGCGTTTCTTTTCCCGTCATTTCAATCTTAGTTTGAATATATATACTTATTCTTACATAATTACCGTGTAAGATAAAAAGACGGTGTCAGTCGAAATAAGGTTTAAAGTTACAAGAGCGATCATACTTAACGCTAATCAATCGATAGGCGCATATTATGGTTTTCAGTATGTACAATTTCACTCGCAACATCCACACAATAGCAGTATTTGTCGACAGATGGATTATTATAGGAGTAAAAGTATTTCTTTCCTTTTTTCTGCAGTGTATTATTGATAGACTGAGAAATGTTGGATGCTTGGTGGGATTTAATATGTACAATGAAATTGGCATATCGGAGGTTTTGCAGGAAATATAAAAGAATCTAGCCGCTAGCACTATTGTAGAAGTAGAAGTAGCCTCAGGTACATGTTGGCGGCTCGTTCTTAAACACTAAGACTTTTTGAGGAGCAGGGAAGTGCGATAAAAATAAAATACTCTTTCTTGCTTTTTTACAATTAATCAAGGTCATTGGTATTTCCGAGCAGCAAGAATCAGAGTATAATACGACAGTTTATTCTTTAACACTATTTAGGTATTGTGCTAGAAGGTAATACTGTTCGTCCGTGCAATTTCGATATCCAGTAATAGTTACGATAATTACGTAGCTTGATCGATTCACGGCAATCATTCTTAGTGGATGGAAGTCTGTCTGTATTTACAATCTTTAGATGTGCAGAATTTGCAACTTGTTCAAGTTGACGTAGAAGTGAAGTCCAAATGTACAATCATTTTGTCGATTCTAACATGCTTCGCTTTATGTACACACTATCAAAGCAGTCACACTGTATCTATAAGTGCAATTAGGCAATGGCAAATAGAATATTTAAATAAGATCCCAAGATCAATTTCCCATTCCTGTACAATGTAAAGATCGCCACAATAAGGAAAGCATAATTCGAACATTTTCGAGAATTCCAAGCACTGTTCTTAGAAAGTTATAAGGGAATCATAGGCGGCATTCACTCTCTCACTTTTTATAATCTTCCGAAGGTTTAGAGTCTCAGTCTCTGAAAAGTCGAGGTAAGATTTGCATATATTGAAAGTACGAATGACTTTTCAATTGAAATCTTTTGATGCTTTCAACGGTATGCAATGTGAGCTTCACTCTTTAAAACAGTCTTTTATCTGTTGACCTTTTCGCTCACTGAGTGCAGTCTTCCAATTAAGCTAGCATCAACATAACACCAGGTCGCCTCTGTTGGATGAGAAGTGAAATGTGGTATGTGCTACAGTGCAGAATCACCACAGTCTTTTTTGCCCCATCCATTCTGATTACTGGACGTCCTGGACATTTGACTAGGACTCCTGACTGGACTCCTCGCAGGATAATACACACAAGGACCTGGACTAGCTGGCCTTGCAGAGAGCTTAACGCTCTGCCTGCTATTGCCATTAGAGATGTGTGAATTATAGCTTCTGCCAAGGGTGTTGGATCTAGTCAGATGATAATGCCTAATGGAGTTCCTAAGCTCGATATTAGTCGTGTTGGTCACGATCGATTCATCGTTCGTCTGGAACTCTGGACTATCTCTGCCTGGTCCAAAGATCCTCGCGCTGCAGAACATCTTGAGGAAGATTCGTTTAAATTTTCGGCCAAAGATCACATAAATAATAAAATTGATGCTACTGTTAATCGTAACCAACAGGTTCCCTGTCTGCACCAACCACAACGGTGGATCTTCCACGGATGTTTCATGTATGTTCGAAGCCAATGGAAGGATATTACAGATTAGGAATACCACCACAACACAAAGCAACATCGTCGCTAAGCCGATTTCACGTCTTTGATGTCGAGATAATTGCTGCAAGTCTCTGTTTGCTTTCCTGACCTGAAACCAATAGAAAGACCATTCCAGTAAGACTTCGATCTATCATGAATTGATTAATAACTATTACAATTCCAATCGCGGATAAAGACTAATGAATACAGATCTTGTTTTCCTAGATCGAGATAATTAGACTGTGTACGAGAGAAGGAAGTAACGAGGAAAGTGGTGGAAGAAGGGTGGATATTCGAGAGAAGGGTGAGATTGGAAGCAGATAAAAATGATTAGTTGCTCCCTTGTTGTCGATTGAACTAAGGAAACAAGGAAAGTTCCTATAGTGCATCAGGATCTCTCGACACTTGTATATCTCATTCCTGTCTTCTTGTTTTGTGAACAATGTATTATTTCAACCGAAATGGTAGCTTTTCAAGGGAGAAATCTCGCTCGACTGCTCCCTTGAGTAGTATACCTTTAATGCGAACCTTTTCCACCCTCGTCATCCATTTTTACCGGTAACTGCGCCCACCAGACCTTCTTTTGTGAAAGCAACAAGAATCGAATAATTCTAGTATATACTACTTTACTAGTTTAATGCAGTTCTTGCAAGAATCTTGGTAGTGCAGCGAACGCGTAGTAAATAATACCGTAAATTTTCATTCTCTAGATAACACTGAAATATTATCCAACTCTCGTAAGTTTGGCATTTCAAACGTGCGAACCAGATATTACTCTTTGCCTTGCAGAGCGTGTAACTACTGAACTTTCTTTCGGTAAGAACTACATGCGGCAATGCTGTGTACTTCGATAAATGGTACACATGAATCTTGACGGCAATTTTAGTAGCTCAATGTAACTTAACTCTGTTCGTGCATTTTGGTACTGTGTGAAATGTATGTCAAGTTCATCTCCTTGGTGAATAATGGACATTTAGGATATACTGTCGGAGAAATATGATACTAAGAAGTTGGATTACGAAAATTGCCATACTCTTCTTGAACTTCTAACAAAGCATATGACTTCTATCATTCATAGAAGCTACTCTGTTCAATATAGCTTTCTTGAAATCATTTCATTTCAAGAAACTGGCGAGAACTAGAGTTTAAGGATAGGATCATAGAATGGATGGACTATGATCCTTGAATTAAGGTCGGAATTTGTGAGGCGCTGTGGCGAAGTTTTCCGATAAGGAGCGACGAGGAAATTGGGGTACGGAACTGATGATAGGGAACACACCGGGTTTCCTGGTGGTGGCACGTGTTACTATAATACGATCGAACTTTATTGTTCTCAACCCTGATAAAACTTATTGCTTGTCGATCTCTAGTTCTTTTGAGAGGCAACTTTTCTCACGTTAAGGACACTACTTTACAAGAAGCTTTCGTTGAAAAGTATTCCCTTGCTACTAAAGTAGTAAATCTACTCTGTGATCCCTTTGCGAAAGCGTTCCCGTTTACAGAGAGATCTCACACACATCTCTGATGTTTGGCTGAACTGTTTTCTTTGCGATTGGAAAACGTTTTCGCATTTCAAGAATCGATTAAGATATGCTATCATAGGTAGGATGCACTATCGGCTATCGTGTTACAGTGACTACGTTTACAAGTTCTCTTCTCCCACGTAATGTGAAGCGATACTGTCGCAAAAGCTTTTTGAAAGCAATTTAGCGAAACCTACTTGAAACTTCAGACGCATCAAGCTAACATCTGGCGTTCGATTGATAACGCGATAGAAGCTCTTGAATCATTTTTCAAAAGAAATGTACTAAAAAGTGCAAGAAATGTAGACGAGATTTATTTTATTTATTATCGTGAATCTTGTTAGAGATTGGCACGATTGGGAAATTCAGTAGGAGAATTTTACTTTATTTGGGGATCATGCTGATTCCCATAGAATATAGAACTTTACGCCGAGTGTACGGTTTGCGTAGGCATGGTTGCGGTCGAAGCTTTAATCCGAGCGATCGAACAGGAATAGTACTTGGCGATAATAAAATTTTATAGTATCGCCGTTCGCCTTGGGAATTTCGAAATATCGTTTCAGAGCACAAAAGCATGTAAGTGCTGGTATCCTGCGTCATAAGAATTTGTGCTGCCAACAAATTTCAAAGGTGCATCTAATCATCGTGATAGTGACTCTATTTTATTGCTTCGTTGGATAGGCAAAGGAATGAACGCCAGGAATCGAAAAGTATCTTTTTTCGTAGCAACCAAACTAGGTTGCGAAATGGAAAGGACTCCCTTTCATACGATTTGCTTCTGCATCCTTGCACATTCATGCATCTCGCATATTCGGGTCATCGCCAGACAGATCTTTGAGGATCGTCTAGGAATAAATAAGAAGGGCTATGTTTTAAAAAAAATTGCGAAAAAATGAATTTTGAGCTAGGGCTCTGAAATTTATATCATATCTTCCATTTAACAAGTGTTCGCCAGAGTCCAAGAACCTTCGAAAAATCGAAATTTTTTGAACCACCCTTCCCGATCGTTTCAGGGTCTGGTATTTCAGGCAGTGATTCAGTATTTAGCTAGGAAACAGTGGTATAAATTCCAGAACCCCAGGTCAAAGTTCATTTTTTGGCCGAAAATTTCGTCAAGGGGTATACCCAGAAAAATTTGCGAAAAAATGAATTTTGAGCTAGGGCTTTGGAATTTATATCACTTCTTCCTTGATGCAAGAAAACATTCTCCACAAAATTTCAGCCCCGGAAAATGTCGGGAAGTATGAAAAACATGGGAAAAACCGCCAGAATTAGACGAAAATGAATTATTCAGGATTGGTTTTCCATGTGTTTTCGGTACAATTCCGGCATTTCTGCCACTGGTTTCATGTTTTCTATCCGTTTTGATACTCAAACAATCGAATTATCAAGCATTTGCCAAAGTCTCAGAACCTTCGAAAAATCGAAAATTTTTGAAGGGGTATATCCGCAAAAATATGCAAAAAAATGAATTTTGAGCTAGGGCTCTGGAATTTATATCACTTTTTCCTTGATGCAAAAGAACATTCCCCACCAAATTCCAGCCCCTGAAATAATCGGGAAGACTAGAAAACATGAAAAATACCGTCGAAATCAGATGAAATCCATTGTTCAAGAGACTATTTCCAAGTGTTTCCGATACAATTCCGACACTTTCGCCGCGTATTCTTTACTTTCTATCCATTTGAATACCAAAATAATAAATTTACAAACAATCTGGGAAAGTTCATCAAAATCTCCAACGATACAGTTAATATTCAAGACGATAGAATATGATAACTCACCCGTTGATAAATGGCCAGGTTGAAGATGACTAACGCGAGGAATGGGAACAAGTAGCAGATAAAAAAATACATCCAATGTACATAAAGTGTGACATAAAGCTCATTGTTCCGGAGTTCTGCCGGATAGATACAGTAGATCGTCACATTGTACTTCCAGTGGGCTTCCGTATAGAAATCGATTTCTAGAAACCTACAAGAAATTGTACAACTGATAAAGAAGTATAACTGGTCACGTCGCCACAAGAGCGATAGATCTAAGAACACTTACTTGGGTAGGTTATAAATAAAGGAAAATATAACGATAACGAGAACAGCCAGCTGTGCCCGACCATACGTGCAGAAAGACTTCGCTTTTAGAGGGTGGCAGACAGCGATGTACCTCTCCAGGGACACTGTCAGTGTCAGGTAGACCGTAGAGATTTGCGCCATGCAAGACAGCGGGTACAAGAACTTTACTATCTTCGGATAAACGATGAATTTATAATCAAACAGCATCCCTGTGTACGCATAAATCGCCGGTAGACCATAAAGTAGAATCTGAAATACCAATCAATAATTTGTCAAATGAATGTTTTTTATTCCATTTCTAGTATGTTTACCCTACTATTCTATATTACAATTTTTCTCTGTGTCAGTAGAACACTGGAGTGCTCCATTTTCTCATATCGACCGATACTACTGACTATACATATAGCGGCTTACATTAAAGCAATGAGTTTTTGTATTATAATAATAAATGACCACAACGTCCTTGTTCGTGTGTGATTTGATAAAATCAGAAAGAATAGCTTTCTTTAATTTCAATATTATTTCAGGCTTTTTTAGTCGTAAGAATTATTCGTTGATTTTATTAAATTGAATTCGTAGTAGGAGAATATAATTATAATAGCAATATAATTAATTAGAGTGGATGGTATTTGACATACCGACATGACGATGAGAACTGTGTCACACCTAGCCAATCCAATGAGGAGGTAATTGATAGAGGACTTCATCTGTGGCCTCGAGAGTATGATCATCGAGAGGATATTACCGAATATACCGAATAGTCCTACTAGATTCACAAGTACTCCGCATACGATGAAATCAAAGAGGCCCGTTGAGTTCACCTTCTGGTTGCACTCGAATGGACCATCCTCGCTGTGATTCATCGGTTGTCCAGGATATTGGACAGCCTGATAATAATTAGTGGTATTTGATACCTCAAAACCCTGGTCCATCATTTCGAACTTGTACACCGTTCTTCTTTCTTCATTAAATTTCACGTCCTTCCAATCACGTTACCATCTTTGATTTGGAGTATCCAATCAGTCCTGGTCGTAATACTTCTTGGAATTGGTTACTTTCGAATCTAGTGCGAGGAAAAAGCTTCTGGTTGTTGTTCACCCAACATATATATATTTATATATATACAGCGATGATATTTCTGTTTTATCCTGGCTCTCGTTTTACCAAGAAAGAACAGCATATTACTTTTCTTCATGTTTAATGAAGACCAGGCTGGCAGCAGCGCCAGCCACTCCACGATTGCCGGAACTTCATTTCATGCAGTGTTAGAGTTTCATTCCATTTTATAGTTTCAAGTTTCTCCCATTTCTCTCGGATCTTCTTTTTCCTTGGGTGTCTGAAACATACGTGAGAGTATTCATTAGGCTTGATTTTAGTGGATGAATTTCATATTCGAGTGAAAATTATTGTTAGAGGATGGGAAATATGAGGAAAGTCTTTCTGAGATAGTATAAGAGTGATTCCAACTGTTCCACGAAGGTAAATACAGCAGGTTCTCAGTCGAGGTCAGCAAACCCATGGGTAAACAAAGCCGAAGCATACGATCGGATTATTGCCGGAGTAGGTGCGACGTTTAAGTGTACACAATTCTTTCTCTTGTATCAATGTTCGCCGGCTACTGTCTCGCTTCGGACGCCACCCCGTAATAGATCCTAGTAGTGATATATCTGTGTCTTCATTTAATCAATTGTATAATTACTAATTAGTGGAACTTGGAATTTATGTGTTCAACTGCTGGGACTACAATTCGATTGCTTTGGATTTCTGGTACGTTTTTATTATAACTAGATTTGATTATAATCATTACAAATGTAAGATATTACAATTTTATTCTAATAGAATAAATGTCATTTATCAACGTTCACTGACCTCTAACAAAAACCATTGAGTTAGTGGAATAATTTCGCCAGCGGTCAGACATTTAGTAGTCGCTTGTCGATCAATGTAAACACACGCTCGATTTGGTGGTCGATGTACGTTGGTCGTTCGAGCACCCATAATCCTTGTATATACAATCGAATGCTTGTAGAGTAGAACTCGAACGAAATCCAACTATTTCCACCGGGCAAACAGAAGGCAGCGTGGTAGTAGTAGGATAAAAATAATTTTTTCGTCATCGAATCTCTCTCAGATCTGGATTTCTAAGGATCATGTCGAATTTCGTTCATGTGAAATACGAGGCAGCCACAGATTTATTTTTGATCAGCGCAGTATGAATTCTCAAGGGAAGAGACTACCTGCAGTGTTACATTGACCGATTGATTTTAATGAAAATGGGTTGCTCCATTGGAGATCATCACTAGTTGAAAGAGTAAAGACAAGCAAATAGTATCAAGGGAAATAAGAAATCAAACGATGAATAACAGTACCAGTGAGTAAGCGATTTGGAATGAAATTAAAATCATAAAACAGGCTTCTTTTTACTATCGATTCACTTTTGAACTATAAACAGTAAATCATAATTCAAAAGTTCAAATTTCATACTAAACTTTATAACATGAAAAGTTAAAGAAACTTGACCAAAGTAATTTCTAGTTTCCTTGACATGTAATTACTCAAGGATTAATTACTTGGTCGACTGAAAAAATACTGCTGGAGTGTAAAGTTTTTGCAAGAGAGGATTTAGTAGTATGGGTCAAGCTCCGAATGTTCTTGCGTTGGCCTTTTTTTTTTCTCCCTGCCAGCTCGTGGTTCTAGACTGAAGTTCGGCATTCATCTCCTTAATTAAAGTTCGTCGGTGCCAGGTGTCGGGAGAGAGTAAGTTCGGTGTGTTTGGTGTCCTGGTGAATAGTCCTGGCGACGGTAAATCGTCGAAACTGGCCTGACTTGTTGTACGTGGTGTCGGGTGTCGACAGTGAAAAACAAACTCGAAAACTAATTTGTTCAGGACTCTCTACCTCTTTCTCGTTACTCGGAAGCAAGTGCACCACCCAAATATTTCCTGGCAACACCTGAACCAATTTTTTTCATTTCCACTTTTTTCCTTTCGTTTTTATATTCACTCGAGAGAGTTTTTTTTATACATTCAAGTGGCTGCTTGTGAAAGTTAATACAAGCGATGTGATATTAAAATTGATAATTAGCTTCGTCATCATTTGACCTAATTTCCTTCGCTCTTTCTTCACTTTCTTTTAGTAAAAGTGATAGTTTTACAGATATTATAATTGAAAATTTCAGTAATTTAATGGACAATTTTCCAAGTGAAAAGGTAGACTATTTTCTTGATTGAAATGAGAGCTTTGTGGAAGATTCTATTAAAAGGTGGTCGATTGATCCAATATCGTTCATGCTTCATTTGCATCGCTTTATCTCACAGCTTCCTTTCTCATCTCATGGCTCTGTGATATTAATCGTATTGCACTGCGCTCGACACGTCACTCGATAGCACAATGCACCTTCTAGCCTAGGGGATTAATGCTAGCGTTAGCACGATTCAGACATAAAACTGGGTCTAATCTGTAAGCTTAACACGACAGAATTCCACGCGACGTTTACTCAACTGCCAGTTTTTCCAACTGCACCGGAAATACATTGCATTTCTAAAATTCTTTATACTCTTGTTTTGCACGCTTTCAGTTTAAAAACATTTACACTCGTTGCAAAAGAGTAATATGTTTTGACTTTACCAAAATATAACATATCCCTACGTTTACCGTATCAACTAATAAGCATAATTATTCACAAGCATAGGCTACAAATACGGTTGGTTTACAACAGAAGGTACTAAAAGCTTGAAATTTACAGTCTAATATACACTGGTGCTTTGTTACAATTTCCACGCTAGTGAAACAGCAGTGGTAGATTTAATAATGGTAGCGAACTGCTTTTCCTCGACTCGCCAGTGCGTCCAGCTTTTAATTAACGCTCAGCTCATTCAATGTAACGCGCGCGGTACAATCACCAATTCTGGGTAACTTAATAATAATGCTTGGGGTATTCTTTTTCCTTGTGGTCCAATAGGGACTTCCCGTGGTACATTGTCATCGTCGAAGGAAGGCTTCCGCTTCCGGTATTGTCTCGTCAGATTTTCTGACCATTAAAAAGACGACAACCTACCAAGCATTTCCTCATTAAATAAGAGGATTAATCGACAGAAAGGGGATGAAGCGTGTCACCGTAATTAATGGCTCTCCCCATTGTATTTTCCCACACTGACATATACACAGACTCATACCACTGGTATGTATGTGTGAAACCGTGGAATGTAACACGCTAGAGGATCCATGCGGTGTGTCTGGAGAGGAGGAGCGATCGTTCGTGGTCTAATGATGATTAACGTCGAACGAGCGCAGACGCAATGTTCCCTGGAATTAGTGGCTTAATGAAAAAGCAGTGATTAGGCAATGCTTCTATGTAAAACTGACGCCTAATATCGTCGATTTGCTAATGAACATTGTTCTGTATTAGAAATTAGTATCTGACCCTTATTATTATTCCATCGACTTTATATTTAGAACTTATCAATATACTTGAAATTATACTGACAATTTACGTTGACAGACACTCAATTCTGTTCCACCCTTCACAGTGTTATTATTAGGATTAATAAGTTCTAATTACGAAGGGCAGACGACAAAGAGAGAAGGAGGATTCTCGACCTCAAATTATCATTAAGCTCACTTCTGTTCAGAGTCTTGAACCCAATACTGTCAATGTAGAGTTCATTTGTGACTTCAATTCGGTCAGTAGACTTTTGACATCGTTGATTTAGATTTATTATCAAGTGAAATTAGTGGATCATACGAAGTCGTAATAGGATGATCTGCTAGGTTTGAACAATGCTGTTATTAGATAAGGTTGATCTATGAAATCGTAGAGCCAATATCTGCCAGAAGCCCATTGGCCTCTGGCAAAGTGGGACGCCCAGGAAATTAGATGAGATTACACTTGCCCGTTATGGCTGATAGTCCCTGCAAAATTGTAGCCAGCAGTTTCTCCTATTTTCATATCAGAGACTATAACTAACTTTTGTCAGATGTTATACACAGAAAAGATGTATAGTAAGTCAGAAGGAAGAGTTTGGGTGTCTAAAAGTTTTAGGTTTACTTTAGAGTTTCGTTGAAAGAGTAGATTTCTTGAGAGACTCAATAAAAGAAACGACATGTTTTCTTAAAAAGTGCTGTACTTTTTGTCTGCCAATGAAAAAGACTGACGAAAGAAGTCCTGAATAGGAAAGATTCCGATTTAGTTGGGAATAGATGAATTCCTATTGATTGAAGTAACATTCGAGTTCTTTAAAGGTGACCCATCCTTGAACATCGGCAGACTTTTCAATGGGAAATAACTTTTCAGGGTACTCGGCAACCGAATACCTGATAGGATTACGAATAAGTAGTAGCAGAGCTTCGAGATCAGACGTCGACACAGGAAATTCGAACTTAGCCTTTGTAAATAATACTTCCTGATTTCTAACATTAATTCTAATGAGTTAAAAAATATGTTTTCATTATATCAAAGAATTTAGGAACTTTTTTTAACATTTTTTAAAAACAGACAATCATTTATTCGACTTACAGTTAAGCAGAAGTGTGAGAGGTGCTGAGGAAGCTATTTTAAAAAAGTGGCAGGGTTTATAAGCTCGAGCACGATATAAAGTACATACACTGGCAGCATGCTCGCTTGCCAGAACTCTGCTGAGTAATTCTTTTCAAGAATAATTCATACGATCCTCAGATTTACCCATTGTGCTTTTTACTTAAACTGCTGTGAATCAAATTGACCCCACAAATGGTCTGGTTTTCGGAGATTAGTAGAAATGATAGGTTTAAACTGTATAACACGTACATACGCGTTATATTATTCTAGTATTTGCTTGGTTGGGTTTGTTTACCGATTAAATCCTAAATCCGGCGAAAGCATTCGTCATCCTATTTATATTGTTTCTGGCTTGCGCTTGTTGGAGACGTTGAGTGAAATGTAAACCACACTGAGTCCTATTTATTTCGTTGACTTAAACAACATACACCATGAACAACAAGTCTAATGCAAGCGATTTTGAAGACAGGAAATATTACTTGTTATAATATTGTACTTTAGCTCGAGGCTTGATTAATTAGTTTATGTAAGATGTATTTTTAAGATTGTTATGGTGGAATTGGCAGGGGAAACTGTGGTTACTCACAACCCATTTTGGTATCACGATGACGCGTTATAGTTCAAGGAAACGGCCTGTCGGTTCGTTGGCTTTTGTCTCGTTAGCCAAAAACTGGTCGACCAAGTGTGGCAGCAGCCCGGCGCTGAATATATCACATAGCAAGGCACATCATAATTGTTGAGCTCAACATTATAAATATATCAGCAGACGATTCTTTCAGTGAAAAAAAAGCTGCTTTCCTCGAGTTAAAAAATCGTTTAGTTTCAAGCGAATGTCTAATTTTTCCATCGTGAATCATCGACCGGTCACCGAAAGCTTCTAACAATGCTGGGTTCCAATTTTAAAATATCCGATTTCGTAGTTGCAAAAATATGATTTGGAATTTCTTGATTCTTCAAACGTTCTTAGAATCCAAAGAGTTCTTGGCGTCTGTATTTTCTATACTTCGAGTTTCCTGACCGTGGTCTTTCGAAAGTTGAGTTCGACGCACTTGTGAAGAAGCTCAAAAGCACCGACACGACCTATTCGTAAATGTCGTCTGACAATCTTAACGATGATGAATTATATTATATTTAACTTTCCTAAAGTTATGAAGCGTTGCAAGGGTTGTGCTTAGAAGTTTAGATAGAATATTTCGAAGCGTCGACTAACTCATGAATAACCCAAGTATCAATCTTGCATAAGGGACAACCAGTGAATTTCATGTCAACCCTCTCATTCGCATGCCGCTTGACCCACTTTCCAGGCATAATACGTAATAATTAGCTGGGTTGCGCTAGTCGTCTGACCCGCACAAATTGCTTGGCCTCTCGATTACCAAAGGGGCAGATCGCTCGATGCAAGAAAATCCTGCAAACATTAGACTCTCCTACGAAAATAAATACCTATCTATAAAATCTCGATTTAACTTTACGTTTCGGTGAACGACCGATCATGAATCCAATACCAATTCGATTACTACACAATACTATCCAATAACAATCAAACTCCCAAAAAGAATTATAAATACTATAAAACCAATTACAACAAAATTCCCAAATATTCCAGCAGGATTACTAACACATTTAATTAATGATTATAATATCGAATTCAAATTCAAAAAGTATAACAATGCAATTTTCACAGACTTCCATTGAGTATGATCTGTCAACACAATGCAGTTGTTTACAAGGCATGCGGTATCATTGGATTAGTGAAATGATGTTGGATTTGGCGGTGTTTAACGAGAGAGGCCGCTCGACCTCTTCTATCCTTTCTATGTCGCAATGGTCCAAGGTCGGCTCGATCTCGGGACGCATCTTCTGCCGATACTCGTCGCGTCGGCGGCGGCTGCGGCGACGACGGCGGCGACGACGGCGGCAAGCGTATCTGAGCGAGTGGTAAAATTAGACAAGAAGTCCCTATAGTTGACTGAGTCGAGCGAACGAGTGCTAAGAGAAGGCAGGGGCGAGCCGTGAAGTTACACGTATTTTTAGAGGATCGCCAGCAACACGAAAGCAACAGCTGACCACTACGAGCGAGGCCGACAAGATCTGTCCAAGAATTGGATTCACCAATCATGAAATTCTTATGTCCCCCATATTTCTGATCTTGAAAATTAATGGTCTATTTTATCTCCTTATTGATTCGTTTTTATATTTTCTTTTTGAGTGTTTCAATAATGAATATTGAAGAAATAATGTTTAGTTATGTGTAAGATTAATCTTACTCTTCCTGTGATAGTTAAAACAAAGGGAAAGCTTTGGATATAGTTAGTAATAGGTATGCTTTTTACTCTTGGCAATCCTCAGTCCCTTTTTGTTTCGGCTCTTCACTCACGTCTCCAGCATCAAGTTGTTTTTGCAAGCATTCTGGACCAGTGCGTATCCTTGCGGAGAATACAGGTTCTTCTACCGGTTAAGCTCTAACAGGGATTCCTTTTTCATCGTCGATCGCTCTTAGCATTATTCTCTTAATGGAGTAAGCGCTTGCCTATTTCGCTGATCCTTCGGTCTCCTTTACTTCGAGCAAGTAAGACTGTTGGAAGTGAAAGTAGAAGAGGAGAGAGTCAGTTTCAAAGTAATCAGATTACAGAAGCTAGATTACACTTGGGAAAGATTATACTTGCAAGTAAGTAATGGACCAATGGGATCGAAGTGCCAATTGCTATTTATTTCGTGGTATATTCGAACTCCCATAAGACTAGTTTACTCTGAAACAACTTCGTAATATTCCTTATTGATTATTAATAATTTTAGTTTAGATTTTGGTAACTTGTAATATGAAAATTTGATAGTTTGTGAAAGCTTTTAATAAGAAGCATTTAATGGAAGTTCGATATTGAATTTAATAGTATTCTGTAGAACATATTGGAATTTTCCTAACAAATAGTATCGAATGCGGTGTCCCATACATCTCTAGTGAGAGTCTGCTATGCAAAGTATCCGGGAAACAGTTCGCCATCCCTTTGTTCCGTAACACAGCTTACAGAGTGCCTGGTTACCTTTATCACAGGCGTTGGACGACGTATTCTCTCACAGCTTCCCAGTAAAATCTCTCAGCAGTTCTCAAATATAGTTGACAAATACTCGAATTACTCTTTCAGAAATATCGTTGTTGAGTCGAATTCGCCGACCTTCCACTGACAAATATATATACGTGGTCTAATCAGAATTCATGAAGTTCGTCGTGCTTTTCTCCAGCGACGCGTTTGGCCACAAGAACTTATTTCGTTAAGATAGTCGCTTTATCTTCAGACTTTCTTGCGTACTAAAGCTCGAAAGGGAACTTTTTTTATAGCAAACGAAAAAATATTGCAAATGTGTGGTTCAATGGAAAATGCTTAATAAATCAAAGCTTTTCAGAATAATTAACTCGAAGTCTGTTTATTTTATCAATGCTAGATTGTTTCCGGTGGACGGTCCTTAAATTATCCGATCTTCTGAGAGAAGCTGCGCGTGTTTAAGGGATTGTGCGGATCACGGGGATGCTCATCCCTTGGGAGAAGCGACAGGATAAAATCGTCCTAGCAAGGACGAGGGATTGTTGCTCTTTCGCAAGAGTGGCGAGCACGATGAACTTGCCCTCAGGACGCTTATTTACTAAACTAATCTTCACCTTCGTTCCCTTGTTCATCTCTGTTGCGTTGCTCTCATCCGCCAGCAGAGATGCGCTTTCCTAGATAGCACAGACAAACTCACCCTCTTCTTTCTCGTCTATGTCACGTCTACCTCGTTTGCTTTAATTTTCCATTACCATTCTCTCCTGGTAGATAAAAACAGCGCCTCTTATTTTTGCATTTTTTCCAAAACTAGATTAGTATAATTCAGAATGAACTTCATTCGATTTCGCACGACAGAAGGGTCGTGTATTTGTCGTTTGGTTATGCGGATCCCAAGGGTTGGAAAATGTAATTTAAGACTCCTTTTGCCCTCCGGCAGATAAATATGTACATCTTAATACAGGATTCTATGGTAGAGAATTTTATTGTTTACTTGAATTATTCGAGAATGTTTTATACGATTTGTTTTTTATATCGAATTAATTGAGAGATCAATTGGTTTTATTAATGATCGTTTGTATTTCCGATTTGTCGATTATAGTTGTAGTCTTTCGAAGGGTTGGAATTCACTTGGGAAGTATATTCGATGCTGGTAATCTTGTTAGTAGAATTGAAATGAGTAATTACGAGGCGTAGTGAAGCAGTGTAATTACTTAAGCGTTTGTTTCCAACTTTTAACGACCTTTCGTTTGGAAGTTGCAACATTGACGTTCGTAGAAACTAAAACAAGCTAGTTCGCCCACGCTTGTTTCACACTGTTAGTACTAGAAATCCATGTATATATTTGTCCAAGTAAAATGAGAGAAGAAGCTTGTGTTGCCGAGTGCTTTTTCATCTCTCTCATTGTCAGAGATGCTCGAACAGCACCTGGGAATTGTAATGAACGGTCCATTAGAATGGCTGACACTATCCTCTCATCCTTGGTTAATTCTAACGCGAGCACAGAATTCCCATGATACTCTGCGCACCAGAGAAAAGTGGCACAAACACTTTGGGGTTTCGAGATTAATTAAATTCCAGTGAAATTCGGATAAATCTGTAGCATCGTCCTGGGAATGTTGCGAGCTTCTTCCATCCATTAATCAAGTCGTACGAAATACCGAAACTTTATCAATGTCATGTAAATGTTGTTGAATTCTCGATTGTCTCAATGATTTTATTTTATAGTTATATTAAAAAACTCAGAATTCTTTATTATTCCAAGTATTAATTAATAAAAGTAGGCTGACATATTTTGAATCAAAGTGCATTCATGATTAAAGAGGAACATCTGTTTTCGAGTAATAATTGAAATCCAAGTTCGAAAATTCCGCGATCAGAGGCAAACTTTTTCTTTCCATGGATCCTTGAACTAGGTCTTCTATTATCGATTGTAGACTTCTGTCTCGGACAGATGAATCTATCTTATGCGTTTCTCTTTAAACGACACTGCCAAGTAAATATCGTGAGATGATACTTACAAGGTTAGATTAGTAATTTTATACGGAAAGCCAAGTGAGAGAACCTTGATAAAAGTTGGAACGTTGTTTTCCCAGTGTATCGGTGAAGTTGCTTCATTAATTAGCCTCTTATCAAGATCAGCTTTTGCACGAGGAATATCGTTGGGAATTAAATCCGATGTTGTGTTTTTCATTGCTCTTTTGCATAATCGATGCACTTATTTTATTAAACAGCTTTCTTTTGATATTAATTTTCCTCTCACTTTAATAAATATTATTAATGATCTAAAAGGAAGTGGTGAATCCGAGTGGGTTGGAAATTCTCGGGATTCTTGGGATAACTACGTCATAAGGGGATTCCCGACTGAATGTGTATTTACGTGACACTTTGGTCCAGCCAATTTTCTTCATCTTCCTTCCGCTTTCTCCTTCTCCTGTCGCGAAGGGGATAAAAGGGAATGAAGCACCGCAAATATTTCTTTTGTATCGACTCCTCGTCTTAGCCCTTCGTGGAAATATGGCAATTCCTGGGATTTTCGCTTTGCTTTCCAAAGCAACCCGGAAGTAAACCTGAGTGCCGAAATCGAGCTTGGTTGAGACGTGACAATGCTAGTTTGCTAGATCATTAGTCGGGTTTCTCTGCAAATGACACTCGCTTTATTGGAAAAGGGTGGATCTTCCTTTTTTTTTTTTTTTTACTGACAGTTTGTGTTTCTTTCTAGTTTTTATTCTCGTCCTGTATTTCTGCTTTATTTCATTTACATTCTCTGACAGCGACTATTCCTCTTTCCGAAATAATACCTGTCAAACAATTACCACTTTTTTTTTGTACCTTCCCTGAATTTTCCCCTGGAGAATTGGCACGTAGATGAGCGTGTTTCGATGTTGGTTGTATCAAGAAGCGAGAGAATATAAGACAGTACGAGTTAGGATGGTGCTTGCGGTACATCTGCTTTTAGATTGCTAAACAGAATTGGAGTTATCTCCAGTAATAGCCTAATTTCCTGAAAGGGCTGCCTTTGTCTCGAATAATAGATTGAACCACAGGGAAATGGGATTGGTAGATATGCTGTTCAACTATACTTTCTTTCGTACCATCCCTTTATCACTCGTTGGTTCTCTTTAATTCAAGTTAAAGCAGATTTCTTTCCGATCTAATTCCCATCGAATTATCTCCTACAGTTTTAAAGATACCAAAGTTCCTAATAAATCTCTCATGACAGGAAATAAATAGCTAACGAATTTAATGTGTAACTTTGTCTCGAAGAGAAGGATGCTGTATGGACCACGAGATGAAATACTAGGAGATGCCATTTGCATGGTTAACGGTGTTACCCGTTTTTCCAAGGCTCCCAAAGATTTACTCTCCCTCGTGCATCGCATTTGCGAGAGAGTAGCGCGTGCGAGTAAGGGTCGACCAATTTCTCTCTGAGTACTTTGCCTTGGATGACTAGCAATACAGCAGCCTCCCCCCCCCCCCCCCTCCTTTTTTTTCTGCTCCATCGTTCGATCGCTTCTGTTTAATATCTGATCGTACAATACATGCACCATATTTATGTATTCTATATTTTTAATCTTTTACTATGTACAATATTCTTCAAGAATTTCGTATATTTAAATCTATTTTATGTTCGATAAATTATTGTGGGATACGAGCACTATCTGTGCAGATATTCTCTGGAACATTTCATTATCAGCAGCATTGAACTACGTGTCTAGTCAGTCGGACCACGCAAGGAAGCCAATAGCAAGCGAACTCGTCCTCGTAAATTCGGAATTTAGATCGGATTGGACCATTTACGCATGTCGCTTGCTCCAACTGTCAGTAGATCCGGTGTACGTGCGCCAGACTGCATTATTGAAATGGTCTGCTACAAGCTGTGCGAATGAATTCTCATTTATTTCCTATTCTACATGATGTTAACATTATTTCTAATTTTATTTAATATGTTTGTATTGTTTTATGTTAGAAATAGTTTAAATAATACTTCGGATAGATTTGTGCGATAAATGGAAATAGATTTCTAGTGGTGTATCCGAATTAACTGTAGCGAGTGACAGCAGCAATTTTCAGAATTGAGTTCTCCGGTAATTTGGTCCGTCAGCGATAAGCAATATTTAGCTGTGGATTATGGTGTGTCATAGTGTGTCAGACATGTTAAAGTAGTTCCATTCACCAAGCCATGTCTAACCAATCATTTGCATGATTGTAACTGAGATAAATCAACTATCGTTCATCCTGAAATCATTGGTAGAGTTTCCTCTGGAAATCGAGCCAATATCGTAATTTCTCATTGACAAGTGAGGTCCTTCATTAATGTGCGTAGGAAGTAGTTATACGGAAGTTAGTACAATTGCCTGGACAAATGATAACACACTGGTTACAAACCAGTTTATTTCATCGGCGAACAGTTACGGGAATTGACGGGAACGCAATATAAAGTCCCGACACTTTTGCAGGATTTAGTACAACTGTTGTCCTTTTTTTTTTAAAAATGGACTTCCTGAACGATTGAACGCACGCTATTTCGCAGGCAAGCGCTCGTACAAGTGGTTGTAAATTGCAATGGTTATTGTTGAGGATATAAAAGATTGTCTTCGTAGTTTGAATCAATTGTGATTTGTTGTTACTCGATCGAGACAATTGTTTAATAAGTTTCAAAGGACATGGAATATACACTTTATTGAAAGCTAATCAATTCTAGTTTCACGATATGGCAAACCGCTTACGACAAACAGGCATTGTCGCTTGTAAAGTGCATTTTCATCCCTCAGCTTTTAAATTCCATTACGCAGCAGTGGCGCGTTCCAATTATTGTCACCGTTGAATTCCGAACAAAATCGCGTGACATTAATCACTTTGCGGAAATTGGAAATTCGCAATTCATGGTACGTCTGGCCCGCTCGGATATTAGCGGCACTAGAGTGCGAATTAATCAAGGAAAAATCGTATTTCACCAGGATCCTTAAGAGTTGGGATGAAAAAAAATAAAAAATCCCTTTCATTAGTACCTTCATTTTTCCGGTTGGAATTGCTACTGGTTGGTGTCAGCTTCGGGTAATTACTCTCTGGATTGCCTGATTAGCACGGAATAATATTTGCCTGTATTGTCGATAAATGCAATCGGATGCTAAAGCTATAATTAACGGCGCCTGGCTCATCGAGCCCTGTTCCTATTAATCCCAGAAGAATGTAACTCCTATGAAAGTGGACCACTTTGTCATAAACTTCCCATCAATTAAATAGAAAATCGATAATAATAATTACACTGCATCATGAACTTTGTCAGGTTTATTACTTCTTTATTTAATTCCTCAAACTTAGTATTACAAAATCATATTGAAATCTTGACATAAATAATTATTGATTCAATAAAGTTAAAATAAAAAACTTTTAAACAGAGGTGAACTGAATCTGTCATTCTATGATATTCCTGACTATCATCGAGTGGTGTTAAGGGCTATTCACTTCCGTAGGTGCAATTATCAGCGACGGCCTCGGCATTAGGCGTCGACAAAAGGAATCTCGTCGGGCATAATCGATTATAGGTGAAGGGCGAGGCGAGCAAAACGAGCAATTCACCTCTCAGGATGGAATGATCCCTCTGAGACGAGGAATGCTATCTAACCAGTGAGTGGATGGAAGAAGGCAAGACGCCTTCTTTTAACGATTGTGTAGTTGAATGGACGCTGGTTAAGCGTCGTTGGAAATGCTTCGAGTGAAGTAAACGGGCGATAAGTCTTTTATGCTGGCGCTTTCAACGACCAAGCCGCCGAATTATCGGACACAAATGATAGATTAGGAGCAGTCACCCTCGAAGCCTCCTTTTCTCGTCACTGTCAGTAGTCTGGCAGTGACGAATGCTAGCCGTAAGTGGAATAGGGACCGCCCGTACCAGACTGACCAAACGACAGATCATATTGACGTAGATTCAGACTTGAAAGGTTATAATCAGTAAAAGCTTGTAGAGATTAATACTTGATTTAATTTTCTATTAATTTTTATAAGTCTCTCTTTAAAAATTAAAGTCTATTTTAGTTACTAATACAAATAATTGATGTATATAAAAAGAGCTTTCAATAATGTGTTATCAAAGTTGTTGAATTTTTAGAGTTCTGGTTGTATTTTCTGTGCATTTACCGTGGTGAATTTTGAATGGAGTTAGCTTGCTATTGTCAGTAATGATGAGCCAATACGCAAAGGGTGGTTGGTGCGAGGAGGATCGTCTATTGAATAGCGCAGAGTCAGCCACGCGCGTCAATGACTCTTGAGGGCCCGATCGACCTTTCTGTTTCGATTCCGGACGAAATCGCAAGGGTATTTCATTGCTAGTTCTCTTCGATAAACGAATTTAGTTGATACGCTCATTCTCTCAACGTTCCACTGCTAACTAAACACTCTTCTTCTTTCTTTCTCACTTGCTATTTCGACCTTACTGCCTTCATTTCGAAAGGACGAATTGGGGTTCGATGAGAGCGGATGGGTTTCTAACCGGGCAAAACAACCTCCTAACTAAAGGCGTGAGCGGAAATGATAATTCCTTTTCGAGGATATTAACTATCCTATGAAATGAGTCGAATTCTCATTTGAAATGATCAGTTTTACTAACTATTATTGATGTCGATTGACTAGCAAAGAGAAAAGAGTTTGGTAGAAAATAAATAAGAAAACAGAAGAGAAATGTGAGTGAGTCTCTGATTCGACGGTCGCTTGGTAACTAGATAAAGAGGAGGTCACGAAGTTACCCGAAACGCTTGCTGGTACAAGTTTCGTCGTAAAAGATACGAACCATACGATTTTTCTTTCTCACTGGAAGCTTTCATAAGTCACTGGAACTTCGTAGCTCCTTTGTACTCATAGGCGAGAAAGTCGCCTATTGAAAATAATGTTTCATTCATCCTGTTCTTTCGGTTACTTGCTAAAAGATAGTCCACGAAAAATCATTCGTCAGAGAGATCGAATAGTACTATCAGACGAAAATCTTGCATTACGAATTTCTTTGTAGCAATCTTTCAAGACGTACATAACCCGAATATAGTTACTCTACTATTTTAAATGCCCTTTTCATATTTTTATCTTGAAACCGATAAGTCATAAAAGAGACTCGCCGAGATTCTTGTGAAGGTTTGGATTTTCCAACAGGATTTTTCTATGACTACAAGGAATATCGATACCAATTTATATTATCAAAGAGCATGTAAATGTGAATATTTGGATCAATGTTCTTTTCTGATGAGATCCACTTTTGATATAACACGACTTTTATTTTATTTCTTATTCTTATAAAGAAAAATTCCTTTAAGAAAAACAATTATCCATGATGTCTGATTGCGATCATTAAATTTCGCTTTCGCCAAGTATTCCAATCTATTTCTATTAAGTGCGTCATAGACAGTAGGTTTCCCTTGTGATAAAAGTTCCTTCTTCCGGCGCTTTTATCTAGAGACTAGCCATGGGCAAGTGAACTTAATTATTCGGCGGGATTGCTGCCATTTTTCCCTCTCCTTTCCAATCGCCTTGACAGCAGCTGATGAAATTCAACCAGGCGACAGCAAATTACCGCGGCAGACTCACTGGCGACGGCTTCTAGCGCGTTTTACGGCTTCTCACACACTTGGCAACTGCTTCTGGACCCTTTTCGCTTCACGCAGAATCTTCGTCGCCAGATATCGCGGTCAGGTCGTCTCGTAACTTTCGCTCTTAGATATTCTTAATCAAGTGGTTCTCATAAAAAAGATCGGCCTAAGTAGAAAAAGGAATAGCTCTGCTAAGAGAGAAAAGGCTTTGTTTCCCACTTGGCAGAGAATTGCCGTGAGAGTAAAGTGGAAGAGGTTTAATCGAAGGTAAGAAAGTCGACCTAATTAATCGTAGATTACAAACGAGATCTTAGGGATTTCAAATGTGATATTCTCTTTCTTGCTCGAGGCCACACTTTCATCAAGGATTCCACTTGAGTAGCTACCGTCGCGCGATATCTTCTACTTCAAAGTCAAAGGCCGTTTTTCGGGTCAACAGCTTGTCAAGTGGTCCACACATTAATTCTCTAGTTAATCCTGTCTACGAACAGATGGTATGTTTCTATTGAAAATCGCGTGTGTGTTTCATAATCTACGAGCAATTTGGATGTTAAAGTTTGATGCGAAGTATTAAAAATGTCACGCACAATAGACAGGGTTGAAGCATCGATTAATGGAGCGTGAAATTGAAATGTTTTAAGTTTAAATAGAATACAAGCACTGATCTAAAAGAGACTTTTCAATGTCTGACAGTGTCAGCTACGCATAGTAGATATTAATATTAATATTACAAAAGCTCGCACCTTTTTTGAACAATTAACTCCTTCCAATTTGTCTTCGGCACAATGTTGAAAACTGTTCGCCGGTATCCGCACTAAGAAATCCACTGAAAACTCGAAGGTACACCTCGGCAATGAGCCAGTCTCGTAGCGAAGGGTTGCTGTCTACAGAATTCTCGGCATTCCATCGCACTCGATCATCTCAACACTTTAGCGTCTTTTATATATCAATTAAAGTCACGCACTATTATTTCCCGGCACATACTTCCCCGATCAGTGGTACACCTCGATCACTTTTCTGCCGCTTGCCACTTTCTATTCGTACACTCGTCCGACTACGTCCACCTTATTCTACTAGACTCGAATCACTGGATTCTTATTTCCACCACTGTTTCATTTCTATATTAAATTTCTATTTAACAGTATTTTTTTGGTTCTTTCTTAAAACGTTTATTTCTTTGTTGATCGATGGATGTTTAATGGATGCCAATTTTTTCCCCGGGGGCTTTGAAAGGACAAATGGGAAAGTGCGTGAGGGGGACACGCGTTTCGGGAGCGCTCGTAGCGCACTGAGGGACACCACGAAGAAGAGAATCGTCGGCACGGCGTGCAAGAACATTTGCGGAGAAGCGGCTGCCGAGAGTGTGACCCTGGCAGTGGATGCCGCCTGCGCGTTGTGCCCTCTTTCACGCTCTGTCCCTCCACTCGCCGCCCCCACAACCATCCCAACCATCACCCCTCAGCTACGCACACGCTTTTCTTCCTTCCTCTCTCTCTCTCTCTCTCTCTCACACACCGCCCCCTACCTTTCCTACCATTTGCTTTTTAATGCTTTTCTCTTCGAGATTCGACGGAGAAACGCCTGGCCTAGGTCGGGAATTGTCCCTTTTTTTTTACCTTTCTCACTGCCAGTAGAATAAGAAGTGTCAGACAATTTCATTTTAAATATCTTAGTATTTTATTATAATACATTTAAGAATTCTTTATTTAATTATGATAGAAGTTATTAGTATAATATTTAGTAAATAGTTTTGTATGTTCAGACGCAATTTGAATAGTCTCGATTTTGGAAAATGCTTCACTTGGCATAGTTAACATTTTGTAGTCTCGAAGCGCGTACGCAGGAGTTCCTATTTACAAACGATTCCCAGCCAATTTTGCCGAGCGGGTTTTCGTCTGGGCGAAACGCGTTCGATCGTTCTTCCTTACTCACTCCAAGCAATGCATCCTCCTTCCTCGTACTTTCATTCATAGCCCGGCGAGGAGTCGCCGCTGAATACACGCGCTCACCCAGCAAAGAGTCGCGCGCCCGAGTTAATTCCGGATATATCTCCCTCCTTACTGTCTAACTAGAGTTATAGATTAGAACGAGACTTGTTCCGCTTCTCGCACCACTACTTTTCACCAAGAAACTTTGTCGAAATCTCATTAGCATACACAATTGATCAACTAAAATTTTTTGATTCCTTATAAAGACAAAATGTAAGTGAATAAAGATCGAAGAATAATAATAGTTGTCTCGAGCGTAAAGCTAAACATGAGTTTGCATAGCAAGGAAACTAGTTAAGGGAAGTTAGAGTTTGAGATAAGCCATTCGTATTCAGGACAGATATTCATTAGAGTGTCGAAGATAGTTTTAATTAGTAAATATAGGAAATGTCAGGATAAATACTTGATATTTTTTAAAGCTCGAATTATCCTGAATGATTTAAATTAAAGCATTCTTTTTTGTAGGGCGATCTTTTGTTTCAAGCACTCGCATTCACAGATTTTATTAGTAGTACTGCTATCTTTTCAAAAATGGTCGCAAATAAACCAGGTGAATTCAGATTTATTCTACACGTGTGACATTATTCTGGAAACGGGAACGAATTTCAAAAATTCTGTCATCATTGATTAATCGACAGCCGTGGATTTCGTTCGAGATTTATTTTCCAAGCGCTCGCCAATTGTTTCTTCTTTCTGGGTCTGTTTTTCGAAATCGAACGAAATGTTTGCTCGCCCGAAACTCCAATAGCCATCAGGCCACCATTTCCGGGAGAGCGCCTAAAAAAATATTTCCTGGAACAACAGTGTTGACAATGGAAGTGACGAGTGGGTGAGCGAAATCTGTTCGTGTCTCGCATGAAGGAAAGTGAAGGAGCTTGCGGAGATAACTTTCTTCCCCCTCGAATCTGTTGTAAGCGTTGTATGCAAATTTTCCAAAAGTTTCCCCACTTCGGCTATGTCGTTCTTCTTACTTTGACATTTCATAGCGCTTGTTACTTGATAGTTATACCACCAACGTGCCAGAGAATTCAGTGCTAGTAGCTCGATTTATTCCGCACTGAATACTTCGGCTGATATAGTTAGCAAGATGGCGAGCACTTTGTCAAGTATCGCGGAAGCTTTATCTTATTTCATCCTGACTCATCTAAGTTTCTCTCGCCATAAGTACGAAGAGAAACGAAGCAAAAGCTTGAGAAGGACGAGAAAATATCGTAGAGATATCTTCGTACATCCTTGCAGAAAACTCGTCCGTAACGGGGTCGATCATAACTCAGTGCACTTTGTGTTTCTGTTTGTCTTCGTCTTTACAAATCGTTACCATCTATGAATACGAATCCATTTCTACAACAGAATACTTTTTTGTATATATAATACTTCGTTACCATATGAATCGACGACTAATCAGACTCGAAGTGACCGATTGTCCGATCGATTTCATCAGTGATCACTTATTGTTAGCAAGGGCTAACTTTTGCAGGATCAATTGGACTTCGAAGTGGGTCAAGGTCATCTGAAAAATATGAGTGATAAATCCTTGTGTGGTATTGCTCGAGGAAAAGGGCGTCGAGGTGCTTGCCAGTCCTTTATAGACTGGCTTTCCCACCGAATATTGGTAGTTATTGATAGGAACTGACTTCAAAAGGATTTTTGATCCTTTGGCATTTGCTTTCAAAGGAAGATACCTTGGATTTAGATCGATCGAATTTAAATAGACCGTTTCGATATCTACAAGAAAATTTTGGCATTCTACTGGATTATTAAACTGTACAGTTCCGTGAATATACAGATTCTGTCGGATTGGCGCGTAGAAACGGCACACGAAATGCTAGTCGCTTGGTGCACGCAAACCCCAATGGAAACCTGGCACGGAAGTACGACGGAAATGCAGTTTCTGTCCGATATCCGGGCACCGCCTTTACGTTTATTTCCACATGCATATGCATGCATCTACTTTTTACTTATGTACATTGAGAGCTAGGAAATTCAGGTACGATGTAAACCTGGAAGATGTAGAAGCTGACATTCCTTTCGTTATGGTCTCGTTTTCAGCCATGTCTGTGCAGGTCTGGCAAATACTACTTGTGGATTTCGAACCACCCTTATCTTTCTCGCTTCAACAAAATTTTATAAGAAACTTTTTAGTATTATAATTATTAAAGCAAACTGATAATACTATTGTTATTATTATTGTAATATCTTAAAAGTGAATATTGTTAAGTTACTAAAACGATTTAAATGGGAAACGTGGTTGTGTCTTTTGCATTAGAGTGCACATGAAATGGAAGCATTACAATGTCCAATATTGCTTTATTTACCGGGAAGAGGAGACTAGAAAGGCAGTGCATTGCTGGGCTCGTCGGTAATTGGGTCGAGCAGAAGATCTCCTCTCCAGTCAGTCGTGCGTTCGCCAGGGTTTTAAACGGGAATTAAGGATGACGTAGCAATAGCACGACGACGGATGCGAGGCATTATTTTAACGACGCCTGACGATGTGAGCACTCTTCCTCGAGCCGTCCCGCCTCGGCGAAAGACGTAAATACGTTCTCGTAAATCAAGCATTATTCATGCTGGGACAAGACAAGGTCGTATGTGATCAAATTCGACGGAAGTACCTTTTGTTTTCCCGAATAGAATGCTCTTGTATTGGTTTATAAATGGGTAAATGAACGAAAAATATATGTGGAAATATTAACAATTATTTTGTAGTGAGATGATAATTTCTTTTTGATATTATAAGATAGAAAGATGGTATGGAATATATTCTGTGAAAATAGATCGTTTAAAAATGATGATTAGACGATAAATTGAGTGGAATCGATCAATATTCCATGCTACGCAGACACAAAGGGAAAGTTGGCGATTGAGAAGCCAGAATTCCATGAATCACCGACGAGCATTGACTGCCTGGATGGAGTCAGACTGACTGGAGCCTTTTTCCAAACACATCCCCTCGACCTTAACCCTTCAACGTCTGGCTGGCTTTCACTATCTAAAAGAAGTCACGCACCCCTCATATTTTCCGAGGAGAATCCAAGCCTTTGGAATAAAGTATTGTTTTGTAAAACTTTCCAGCCCGTGTCGAATTTAATTCTTCTGGTTGTGTTGGCCGAAAGTATTGTCTGCTGACGGGTGCCATATGTTAAGGGGTACGCTTAAATTTCCAAATAACGCAAAAGGGCCAAGTTGTTTTGCTAGCAAAAAAGTTCACTCCACGAAATTCCCATCATATTCCGTTAACAGACGCCTTCCTAAGAAAAAGGTGGTCTGGCAACAATTTTTTCGACCCAGCCACAAAATTTAATGTATTCCTCTTGAATCGTTTAATGTATTCTTGAAGGATCCTTCGCTGGATTGATTCGCCGGTCGGCTCTCTCAGACATTTGGTAATAAATCTTCAGTCTCGCTTAAATCATAAAAGGATACTTTTTCTCCTCAACACCGGAATCGTTTCCCTCCATGTTTTCTCCTCGATTCTTCTATAACGGCGTGAAACGGCAGGAAAAACAGCCAATCGTTTCCAGACCCACTCGATCGCATTTTACACCAATTTTTTCACCAATTACAATCACCAGATTTATTTCAACAAACACTTAAATCTCCGCAAATAGAAAGAGCTGCGAAATTGAATTGCCAGCTTGTTTTTTCTTTTTAATTCATTCCCTGTATTGAATTTTCATTTGCCAGTGGTATATTTCAGTGAATCGATACACGGATTTTTCCAGTCGTTTCAATCGAGAATGATATTTGGATGGTTAGTTCCCTTTGACCAGCGAGGATTCCGTCAGTATCCGGCGATTGGATCACGCTCGTACTAGTATTACGATCAAAAGGCGGCGATTTAGCGAACCCCACATTCACTCCTTTACCAGAGGAAATTGTCGTTCTCAGGAAATCGAGATCCAGTAAAATTCTCCTAACTATTCGAATCATTGAACTAATATTTCTATTCTCGTAGAAGGTCAGAAAGATTTCCAAGAAATTGAGGATAAATCATCAATCACTTGAATATCCAATTCTTTAAAGAAACTTGTTCCATTGTAACTCAAACATACGTCAATGTCATTTCGATGAACTGACTGATTTTATTCGACACAGTTTTTCTTAACGCGTTTCCATGAAAGCGAGACTATAGTATAGAATCATTCAACCAATAGGAGAAGCTAAAAGCAATCTTGACGGGACCCTTACAACCACACCAAAGCGGTATCAATTACGTCTCAACGTCACAGCCAATTTAGCAAAGTCCCAGTAGTCAAGGTCCTATGGCACTTAGGCGCCAGCCAGGAATCTCGCTCACCCCGGAAGTAATCCGACGTACGCAAAGAGAGTTGGTCAGATGGTAGAAAAATGAAACTATCCACTCAAGGGGATCGTTATTTTCAGACATGAGTAGTATGGTTCGAGGGAATACTCAAGAAAAGTCGAACGTACTAGGTGAAATTGATAGCATACCATGTTGCAACTGCAACCTACTATTTTCTTGAGAGTGTTAGTAGTCGACTCACGTTTTCTCCACTTGAGAATAATCCAATTGAAGCAGCAGCTTCTCTGTAAAGGTTGCTTTCATGTGGCCACTTGTCTCTACGATGCAAAAAGTCCCAACTATTTTAGAGTATTTGGGGATTTTTAGGAGTATGTGTTAAAGAAACAGGTTGGTATATTTGATTTCAGATCAATAAATGCAACAAGTCGAAGAAACACGTGTCAAAGTCATATATCATTTGTAATAGTTACTATGCATTTATTCGAACATGGTAAATTTATTGGGAGATTCGCTTATACAGAATGTAGCAGGGAATTCGAAGCGCCAGTAGTATGACTCAATATCGGGTCAGCCGACGTGTGCAGTTCGTCGAAAAAATCGACGCTTCAGTAATATATGAACGTTGTACGAAGCAATATCGAAAGATAGTGCTACCAACCGATTGCATATGCGATGCTGGCACTATTGAATTTCGTCGTTGGACTTTGTCTGTGTCCAAGTTCTCTTTTAAGAAGCCGCCAGGCGTTCGAAATAGGAAATCGTTGGCTAGGAAGAATCTAGAATTCCTTTTCAATCTTTTTCAATGTTGGTTGTGAGAGTTCTGTTTGTTACATTTCTGGAACAAGGTTTTATGGAAATATTTGACTAGTATTCTCATTAAATGAGAATTTGACTGAATTAATACAAAATGCATGAATATCTTTGACGAATTATTGATTACTTTTTATTTGACCAGAGGAATAATGACTTTTCGTACTGATTGGCTGGTGTTTAATGGAAATTTATTCGTTCACGTGCTGACTGGAACTCTGCCGGCAATATTAGTGCTTTCAGGTGAGGAGTATTTGACCATTAGCGGGTGCCATTCGTTCTCGGCCGATTCCTCGCTATTGGCATACCGAGAGAACCAGTAATTTCACTTCGACGCTCTTCTCATTCCCTCGTTGTTCGGTTCAGTTGCCGTTTCCCCTGAGTAAACTTATTTTTCTTCGCTGTTAGAATTACTATTCGACTCGCGGAAACGGAAGTAGCAGGCTCGTTTTAATTGGAAAAAGGTACACATCTTTACCCTCGAGACTAGATAAATGTCCAGTGTGTCAGATGGTATTCGCGAGAATTCGTTCACTAGGAGCGAAGCAATTTTCACCTTAAAACGTGTCTCCACTACGAATTAAGAGTACATCCAACCATCTTATATAAATAAAGTATTTTCCCACTAATCCAATTTCATCCAGATTGGATTTCCCTTTGATAAGATCATTTAAAAATTGAATTAACTTATAATCCCATTCGTAATTTCGTCTTTCTCACTCGTTTTCACTAACAAGTTTTTATCAATTTCGCTTGGTTTTAATATTTCGTGTGCCGATATATTTCCATGCGGTTCACGCAACGCGGTTGGCACACCCGGCATTTTCCAGTAATAACTGGAGCTGATGGCGAGCAAATAGAAAGATAGTGTTAGAAATGTGCAGCGAAAAATCCAGCTGGATTCTAATGAAAGATAAAACGATTTCCAATTGAATTTTAATAAAATGCCTTTCCTTATTTATGTCGAACGGTTATCGATAGCCAATTTTAGGTGACTTTACATGCGAATGCTTGGTATGAATACTGATAATCGAGACTTCGATGAAATTACCATTGTGTAAAATTCTTTGTCTTGTTAAAAAGTGATTTAAAATTCGTAGAATGAAAGAACTCGACTTGTAGGTCAAATTCTATAGAATTCTTGTTCTGGTTTCGTACTTAGTGGTCCTTTGCGAATGAGGGGAACTTGGAACTGCACTTTCAATCTAGAGAAATGCAAATCCTGTGGTACAGTGTCTTCCACTTTCTGGCTGAGAGAGCACTCGCATTCCAATGTTGTCTTCTGTTGACACTAAACTCTCTGAAACCCAATTGCAATAGTATTGATAATGTAAATTAAATTCAATAGAATTATTCATTCGTATCGAATACTAATTTATTGCAAGACTTTGACAATAGATAGCTTTGAAAAAATTAACATTATAAATTGCTGGAATACTGTATTTGTATCGAAATGGTCGATGTTAACTTTCAGTAGCATCTATTAAATTTGCATATCGCGAATACTGCTGACTGGCAAATGCGGCTAATGGGAACAGCGTTATCATGTAAAGGACACATATTTCCCATGAATCGATCGATACACCGATGCGTATAAGAAAATTGTGATATTTCCAATGTTCTCTTCAGTACGTGCGTTCTTAAGTACAGCATTACGAGATTCTTCTGTTCGTGAAGGAAATACTTGATGAAGTATACTTTGTATATGAAAAGCAAATCGTCGAAATACAAAAATACAGACCTGCAAAAGAGTGCGGAGAATTTTAAACAGTACTGCAATCTTCAAGTAAATTATATCTTCAATTTCAAACTAAGATCTTCAATTCCTTGCAATTCCTTTTAGGTGAAAAGTCTCATTGCGTATTCTACCTGCGATATTCAATGCATTCACGAATGCATCTCCACGTGCCTTTTTCACAGTATATTTACGATAATTTTCCTACATTCAGAAACACCTAATAATTTCCAAGCACTTCATAGCTCTTTCACTGCCGAACCATTTCAGATTGTATTTCTAATAAAAAGTCAATCTGATTGATTTTCTTTTTTAATCGAAAATATACCAGCAATTCATTCCAAACACTCGCAATTTTTCTCAGTGCGAATTCACCCGGAGGGAATTAATGATTGGTAGGTTTGAGGGTGAGCATTTAGAGCTTATGGATTTCGAGTGAACAATGATAGCTTCTGAAAGCTGTAATTAATCTAGCGTTATAAAGGTGCTCGTAAAGCGAGTATGGATGCTAGCGGATAAGCCATGTGCACTTTTTCTAGTATCGAACACCTTTGTTCCCAATGATTGACGTAACATAGCTGCTTCGACAAAGGTCCCTTTTTTTTTTATTGGAGGATTTAGTGGAGCAGAAAAGTTCAGCTTGCGGATAGCGAATTGTCTCGCCAGTCGTCGAATGAACTGGGCCACCTGAATTCCAGATCTTTCCAACTATCTCTCTCGCTCTTTGCATTCCAACCCTTAGCTTGGAGGGATGCAATAATGGAATTAAGTTGTTACGCGAGACTGTCCCAAGCATGTCTGCCAATGGCAAACCGCAATGTCTTAAGTTGCGCCCGTGCATTATCTCTAAGGCACGCTTCTCGCATAACTATAAAGACCTCCGGAAGGAGGATAGACCTCGCACGACTAATGGGACTTCCGCTGCGATTACCAGAGAATGCTCCGGTGATCTACTTCCTCTCATTTAACTATTAAAGTACGTAATACGAACTGAACAGTCTGTTAGATCTTGAATTAAAGCAAATATATAATCTAGTATTCTATTTTAAAATCTCTTATATTTATGTTTCTTGAAAATAGTCAGATTTTTCTTTTGAAAAATATTCTACTATTGTATTATGTTTTTCATGCAAGATTATACTACGTGCTAAAGCTGAATTGTAGCCGACAGTTAACTGTAGCTGGAAGAGCTCAGGACATCTGCACTCCAGCATGGTGTATTCCCAGGGAAATTCTATGTCGGCACGCGTTCCGAGTTTCCGCGGTGTGGGCATCGTGGGGAATTATAAATCCCATTACACTAACAGGATTTCCTCTTCGTATTTTGATGCACGACAGATTAGCAAGATGTACTTGTTCATTACCGTTGGAATGCTAGCTTAATACGATCTTCCATCCTGGCAAGATAATGTACTGTATAAATGTACCACTTGCATAAGTAGTAGAAACATACATAGAAAAATCAGTGACCATAGTTGTGAGAGAGAGAATGCGACATTTTCGGCTCCAGGATGTCTGCTGTGAAGTCCGTGACCCCGTAACTTTCTTGCCAAACATACTTTCATCTCAACGATATCGTGGGTGTCCCTCTCGAGATAATCCTGTGATACCCGATAACCCCGTTTCCCTCCACCTCCCCCCTTTTTCTCCCCTTCTCCTCCCATGAAGCATTAGTTGATACGAAGATCGCAAATATTTGAGTGAGCTTGGTTCTGAAACGACCAACCAGTGAAAGTGGGCGTTGAGAGTTCATCTGGACCAAAAAGGATGGGATGCTGGCAAATTGTGCTTTCGCCGATATGGGAAAATGGCTCTCGTTGCTTTATGTCGGTCGACTGGCAGATTTACCCAAGGATTCTTCTTGATTTCTGGGTCGAGCAAGAGAGTGAGGGGGGGGGGGGGGGGGGTTAAAATAAGCTCGATCAAAGGATAAGGTTGGTTGCGAATGGTGAGAATCCTTGGAGAATTGACAGAGAGCGAGGATCACTTTCAGTTCAAACGGTTCCACCATACCAAAACTGGTGGTATCGATTTTCTACCCTGATACTATCCAAACTGACACATTCATTTTCCAGTTTCCATTTTACGCCCTCGTCAACGAAAGGAACGGAATGCCTCGGGGCATTTTATGCTTGATGTGGGACTTTAGCCCTTTCCTTTATTAACTTGGCATTCCACCCTCTCTGCAAATAATATAACGGACATTTCCGGTAGTATTAATGAGAATGGGAAGTGTATATTTGTAGAAGTGTTGTGTGCTTTGGTGAATCGTGTGTGTGTGTGCTTATTGAAGGTCGACTGATAAGGGCTACGATCCTTCAAGTACCCTTTGCTAAATTGATATAACCCCTGCGGAGATAATTTAAAAGACGTCACGTAAGATTCTATGAGAATGACGTGATTGATCGATCATCCTTTTCCTCTTCGACTTGCTTCTTGCTGTGATAATCAGATCCCTCATCTTTATTACTAGTTCGATAAGCTTCTAAGAAGAATTCAAATCAGATCCTGTTTTTTTAGTCGAATTTAAAATGCTTGATCAATTTTATAGTCTGAGTGGATTTGCATTTTCAATTGCAGCTGTTCTTCAACCCCTTGTGAAACAGTCAGCTTTTCAATATCAGTGTTTTTACGTTGTATGTCAAGGGTTTGTTTAAAATGAAATGTTTTTCCAGTGTTCATTTAATTTAACGTTTGGTTCTGTGATTTAAAAGCTTTTGAAACCTGGAATTACATTGGAGAGCTTCATTAACAGTAGCTATTAATTGTCGAGTACTTAAAAGTTACTGCCTCTCAATTATGTACAATCATCAATTCTACTAATTCGATCCTGCCGAATTAAATTCTCAAATACACAAAAGAATGAAGTAGTTTCGAAACTGGCTTTTCTCTTTGATATCGCACACCTATTTTCCACGAAAGTTTATCTGAAAATGGTTAGCAGCCGTTGAAACAACGTGTGTGTCCGGTTTGTTAGTACGAAGGGACAGAGTGGTTGAATTTAGGCGAAGGACACACTACGAAAGGATAAAGCCTGGCAGGGCTTTACAGGCAGGAAACAATGGGCCAAGCATTCGGACAAAAGCGAGCCAGCGAAATATGGAGAACAAGCGGTCTTTCTCTCATTCTCCTATTTTTTTTCTCTCTCTCTCTCTCTCTCTCTCTCTCTCTCTCTCTCCCTCTTTTCTCTTCTTTTACGTTCGATGAAAATGATGTCGGTTGTATCGTGGGATGGATTTATTCCTGTACCGACTCGATTTCAACCCAGCGATTCACCGACGAAAGGAATCCAGTGAACGAGGTTGTTACACCAGTGAATTATTCATCGACGATAGAATTATTCATTGTACTTCATCGAGGTTATTCCTGGGATCATTTAATTCCAAGCATTCACCGAGACGATCAACTCACAGTTCATTCATCTATCCAATAATATGATTCACTGGTACCATAGAAAAAGTATGAAGCACGTTCATATATTTCTAGTCTGATCAAAGTCTAATTCTACTAGCATTATCTCCTGGGAGGAATTCTGGTCTGCTCGAATTTCGTAAGATTCTACTTCCCCAAGAATGCGTGACTCTTTTTCTTGAGTAAGAAACGAAAAGAAATGTGTCCTGCTGTGTTTGGCAAGGTTGTTACGTTGGCTCCTTGAAAGCCGTTCGTCCTCAGTGATAAAGTAATCGAAGGGAAAGCGAAGTGAGAGGGGTTCGGCTTATATCGACACCTTCGACTTGTCCTACCTTGCCTCGATTCCAGAATATCCTAGGATTTATATGGTCGAAGTCCTGGTCAAGCTTGTAAGCTCGCACCTGCCATGACAAACCTCCCAATACTAGGATCAATTTCATCTCAAGCAACCATACGAGAATGATCGATCGATTCCTTTGACCTTCCTATCTAATTCCAGACCATAGTAATAAATACTAATTGCTTCACCCCAAATACTAGGATTTGTAGTCGATTCCATTGTTGACGTCAGTCATTGTCGAGCATGTCGCACTCTTCCCCGCAAAAGAGGGTGTTGCGAGAGTAATTAAAAGTTGGAAAGAGCACGTCACAGTAGTTCGTAACGAGTTAGAGAAAGTAAGGAAAGTTGAGGTAGAACAATTTGTGAAAATTCTTCCCACCCAATTGCACTGTGTAAAAGAGTGACTGTAGTTTCTGGTACATGGTGAAGTGTAGCTTAAAGTTCGTTATCGTTTGCTTCGTTTTCTGTTCGACGTTAATTCTGACCTTCCATTGGGGATCACTGGGATACTAGTAAATTGGCAGAGTTCGAAGCGTCGATGAGCTTTAACTTTTCCTGGATAAATAGTAAAGCTACGAAAGTCAGTGATAGAAAATGAAAGTTCTTAAAGAGGATCGTATTTTATTGTCGAGCTTGTCTTTAATGGTTGACAATGTCTGAAACAAGAGGAAGGACAATGGAAGGACAAAGTTTCAGGGACGTGATAATCAGTGTAAGGTCGTCTGACATAAAGTTATGCTGGACCACACGTTTGTATCACTTGGGATTATGTGGGTCCACTTTCTTTTAGTCTATGTTATCACGAAGAAAGTTCAGAAAGCTCAAGCAACACATTTTCAAGACTGGCAAGTCAGTGGAAATTTTTGGTAGGAAGTTACCAATATTTCATCATACTCTTATCGATCCAAGCATGACAGAAACATGGTACACAAGGTTAGGGGTGGCTAGCATTCGAATTTCATAAAGGGGAGTGCTTTGATTTAAGGCGAATTTTTATAACTTTCCCTTTTTCCCAACACTTTCATTTCTTTCTCACTGAATCCACACTTTTTTCTGCCTTGTAAAAAAAAATACTATCGTATTGAATAATTAATGAAAGTAATTTGAAGTGCAAATTTTTAGAATCTACCTTGTGTAAGAGTGTCTTAGTTGAACACGTAACACTTGGAAGCTAATTCTTCTTGGTTTAATTGGGATTTATGGAAGCCACTTTAATAGATACGTCAACAGCAGTGTCTCCTTGACCTTACTCGATCGTTGGACAATTCGTAAAGTAGAACGTATATCCCAGAACGGGAAGGGGTAGTTTGTTAGCTATGTCAGTTTCGTGGTACGTTCGATGAAAGAATTTATTTTCATACCAGGAAGAAGAGAAACTTTCATCTGAAAAGAAGTTTCACGATGTTCCTGGATTTCCTCTGGGAAGTTTCGTCTAGCAACTAAATGCTTCAATTACCATGGGAGATCGAGTGCAAATATTTGCATCATTACATCCCCACTCGGTTCACTTTCAACCCCTCTAATTCCACTCTGAACTGGCTTAAATTACGATTTTTTATTGCTTCTTTTTCCAGCCATTTAATTGGAAACATGAAATAGTTATTCCCTGTGGAAGAAAGGAGTTTTAAATAGAAGTTATTAATAGTCCTGCACTTTGCCAGGATTTCAAGTAAGTGCGAAGTCTAATAGGTGTGGTGTTTAAAGTTGAGCAATTTCCTGGCGGACCTGATAAATCTATCGTGTGGGAAAGCAGTCTAGCCAAGCTGATACTCTCTGGCACGGTTGTATTTAAATTTATTGAAATTTCGCCACTTAAGTGCAGGCTAAAATTCCGCACAGTTACTTGGCGGGAAACTGCCTACGAACCACAGCTAGTTAGGTTGGTATCATTAATCCTAACTTCCACCCTATTCGACCTCCTGTCGCTCCAATTAATTACTAAATCTGTGCGAACATACACAAAACATAGAACTTCAAAAATCGATTGAAACTAGATTGAAAAGATAAGTTCTTTAAAAAAGTTCCTCTGATGCGTGGGTGATGAGGGATGATTGAACGAATGATAGTTCGAAATTTCAAAGGACTCTTGAATTCATCGATCATTGACGCTTCGGTTCTGATCAAAGTTCATCCGGGCTTCGTCTGTCAACTCTTGATTGGACTGAGTACTCTCATATATCCCCGGAAAAATCGACGAGCTACTCACTGTATCGAAAGCTTGCCTCTTCATTTGCCAGGGTTTTACTGCAAAATTCGAGAGTGCCAGTGAATTGCCAGCGAGCGAAAAGCCGAATAATTGAGGGAGGATTACATTTTTTTAACAGGTAAAACTGCCATTCCGAGGGATCCCGATATTTGCGGGTCCATAAAGTCTGCCTCATAATGGAAGAGCGCAGGTAAAGCCTGGTTTAATGGCGAGTAAACTGAAAGGACAAAACGCGCGCCAGCATGAAGTCCCTTTAAATCCCCATGCACCCTGTGCGCAAGCTTTTCGTTTTCGATCGATTAAAAAAAATAATTAGGTATAAATCCAGTAAAGAATCTTCTATGAAAATAATACAAATAGTAATTAAAATATTAGGAATAATATATACAGAATTATAAAAGTCTAAATATTCCAAGCACAAACTTGAGAATAATCCAATCAGGATTTAAAGGGTTGTGGCTAAGTTTGGTAATACTTGCTGACTGCTTGTCGATGCGAACTATTGTGTAAATAGTGGATCGATGTTTGCTGACACGTTGCATGAGGGTAAGCTAACTTACCAAGGAAGGATTTCTGACTTGGTGACTTACTCTAAAGCTTCTCTGACAAATATTACCTTAGTGCAGAGCCTTCTATCTTCCTTCATCGTTGTCCAAATAACTTGATGTTGCATCACGTTTGCTTCTTCAAACAACTGCACCACGAAAACTCAATCATTCCTACTTGAATCTGATTGGCGTTGCAAAGTGCCACTTAGAATTCCACCGAGAAACGAGAAGCTTGTCTCGGAAGTTCGGGGTAGTTAAGTTAGAACTGTTCCACTTATTTCTGACTCTCTTCTCCCAAGAGGGGTTTGAGAGGCGCTTCCAGTTGAAAGAATGAGAATACTGGCTATATCGAGTAATTCCGCAATCGATTCGACTGTGAGCTTACGCATCGCCCGGGGAAATTCTGTGGTTTGAAGGCAACCACATGCGAGATACACATTTTCGTTGTAGTTCTTCTCGATCGATCCTAGCTATTTCATCCAATCCCATTTTGTAGGCCATTTGCTATATCTATGTTACTTTTATCTCAGGTTTTCTAGTTTTTATTTATTGTATAATTATGCCTGAGGATTTTTAGTGAGTAGATAAGTGAAGAAAGTAAGTGTTGATAAATGAATAAAAATGAATAGTAAGAGAAATGTGTGAAAAATCGTTTTCACCATCGTCGCATTGTGTCCCGAAAGAGATCTTCGAGGTCTTAATTGAAATCCCTGGGGAAATCCTTCCCAGACTCTTGGTAAACTTACCTTTTTACCAATTCGTTCGCTTATCTGTTTATTCGCACCAACCGCATATTGAAAATCCCAATTCCTACCACTTTTATTGGAATCGTAGTTTTCCATCGTTCTTTTCCAATCATTTAATATTACAAAAATGGGAAGATCAAAACTTGGGATAATTATTGGTCCAGAAAACGGAAGCTGTAATAAGATCTCACAGAATTTGAGAGTCAGAGCGAAAGGTTGGTTCGAAATGCTGTCAGCTTCGGTGATAGGCAATCGTTGCTGACAAATCCGCGAGAAAGCTGTATATCTAGCATTCCTGCAAATTGAAAGATCGATCAGATAAGAAAAGACGTCCGCGTTGCGAGATGAACTCGAGGAGTGGTCGATTAATGTCTGATTCCAACGTTATTATGATAAAATCGCACGACACTGCCAGCATCCAATTTTCCGCATGATTCATCGTGAAAGTTTCCGCTCTAACTAGTTGGAAATTACATTTCCACCCCTTGAATGAAATGCCTTCTCGATTGCAGAAGATACTTCACCGGAAAACTGGTGATTCTTTCCGATACATCGAAGAGACAAGTCGATTCTTATTCAACACAATTGATTTATCACAAAACCATCAAACAATTCAATACTGTCATCGTCTACAAAGGTAGACTCTTAAGAAAAGCAGTTTACATTATTAAATCTTGAGGACCAAGCTTCATCTTGTAAGAATTGTAGCTAGTAGAAGTTATTAAAGTACAAGATATGCTCTCCGGAAAGAAAAAAAAGGTAGATCTTCCTCCATGGATATTCCACTCACTCAGGAAGTCAGGAGCTCCTTGAGATTAAATCCTGTGCACAAGAAGGAACTTCCCCCAGCATGAATTCAACCATCGGCTTCGAATATGTAACAATTAAAGGAGAAAAATATAAAATATGAGAATTCTTTGAAATATTTTCTAATATAAAAATAAAACGAAATCATAGATTTGCATTGGCTGCGTCGAAGTTCTTCTGATATAGAACGAAAGTGGGCGGTGATGGGATTTTCATTGGCAACGAGATAAAAGCGGCAGTGAGTCGTAAAGCAGGTCAGTTGAGACAGGTGTGTGAGTACGTGTATGTATATACATATATGTGTGTGTGTGTGTGTGTGTTGATGTCACCGGAAATGATGGATGTAAGCCAGAGAGGAACAACTGCGAGGACTTCCCAGTCTCCAGGACTTTTCCCTCCTAACGTATTCCTTATATGTGCGGCGTCGAGTGTGGGCGTCCCGACGCCAGAAAAAGAATGGGAAAAAATCAGCCCGTCACATCTGACTCGATAAGAAACATAAGAACCGTTTTCCGAAAAAGATAACAGCTATCTTCCAAACCACAAAAGACACTCGGGATGTTTTCTCATTCCAAACCAACTTGGATGAAACCACCCTACGAATTCTTGATGAAGCTTTAATCAAGATCCATGCTTTCCATTGTACTACTAATTAGTAGTAGTCCCACGTGTCATTGATCCTCTCTTCCTCTACTAAAACATCCCTTGTCTGATAAGGGACAAATCCGTCGGTAAAAGGTGAATCTGAATGGAAAGAGTTACGAGAGCTCTATGTGACCTGGAATTCCGAGAGTGTCGAGGGTGTTATCTTAAGCTTGGTTCGAAGGATGATTCTCCTATGGAATCCTCAATCTGCAATTTCCCATGACAATAAAAAGATGGTGGTCGAGAATATTTACGTTACGAATTCCTTCATGGATCTCAATCAAAGAGTCATTCAATCAGGAAGTTTAAAAATAGTTCAAGGTCACAGGATAACGCGTACGAAAGTGATCAATGCATTCTTGCAGTTCCTTGCCACCCCTGGCAGTTCGCCTGTGACTTAAATATGCCTGCTCATGCATACTGCATAAGACACGAGCGATTTGCAGAGGCGCACAATGACGTCAGCGGTCCATTTTCACCCACGCTAGAGTCCTTTTTATCCAGTGGGCACAAAACTACAGGGCTACGCACGCAAATCATTTCACCTTCTTCTTCTTCTTCTTCTTCTTCCTTTTTTTTTACATTTCACCCCCTGAGGTCCTTTTTTTTCTTTAACCAATCGCTGCGGGGATTCGGACATTAAAAGTTTCCCCTGGTTTTCTGTTCTCTGAGCACTTACATACTCGACGGGGATTCCTTAGACTTTAACTTTAGACTCGTATGAATTATGCATGCACTTGACGCAGAGCTTCGTAAAGATTAAAAAGACGTGCGTTGCCTGTCATCGTGTTAGTTTTTTAATTAGTTGTTAATCAAGGTCTTTGAATTAATCTAGAATTTAATTTTGGTTAGAGATCCTTAAATACGAATTTCTTTGGGTAAATTCCTTTGAGAATTTTTATTGGAATGTTAAAATGTTCGACAGGGATTGGTCCGAAGGTAGTTTGAATTGGGATTCCAAGGGTGGTCGTTTAAAAGGCCATTGAAAATAAATAAGTGTTTAAGGGTTGGTTTAAGAATGAAGAATAGATGATAGTAAAATGTTGCTGGCTATTTTAGAGGATTTAGTTATAAAATATGAGAAGTAGGAATCGCATCGTATTTCGAGAATGAACGAATGATATCACTGGGCTTGGATCAAAGGGCGAAAGGGCCGCTAGGAGAATCAGAAAGGTCACGCCCTGCTATCTCTTTATCGCATGACAAAGCCCTGCTCTTTCTATGTTCTTCGTGACATTCGTCGGTGAAATACGAGCCTTTCAGACGCCCTTATTTACCTCGCTCGACGAACATCGCTTCTCGCTCTCAGACTAAACAAGTGATTAGATCAGCAAGCCTCGAGAAAATTGTACTTTCACACGGAGCTTGGTGGAAGAACGCTGCCTTTTATCGATCCTCCCCGGAAATTGAGGTTCCCTTTAAAACCAAACAATTTGTTCCACGTTGAACTTACAATTAATTATACATACACAAAATGATCAATTCTTCAATATGAGCAATTTAAAAAAATCACATAAATAATTACTAATCCTGAAATAAAAGTGATGACGTTTCAAAAGTAATTTGAAGCCACTGATCATTACTTGTGTCCACCATGTACATTGAGATTCCCTTTAAAACCAAACAATTTGTTCCACGTTGAACTTACAATTAATTATACATACACAAAATGATCAATTCTTCAATATGAGCAATTTAAAAAAATCACATAAGTAATTACTAATCCTGAAATAAAAGTGATGACGTTTCAAAAGTAATTTGAAGCCACTGATCGTTACTTGTGTCCAGCATGTACATACAAGAAGTCGTCGACTAATTGCGGTCTGGAGAACTTGCCGCAGTCCAATTCCAATGTCGCCCATTAGCCCGAGAGTTGGCGGGCAGATTTTCTCGAGCCGGCAAAAGCGAGCCCAACCAGAATTCGCTCGAGTTGACGTAAATTCACATTTGCGGTTGCCAGCAATTCTCCCGCTGGTTAGCGAGCGAGTCGTACACACCCACACTCGACGCCAGAGCGCCTTAACCATCCATTAGGAAAGCATGAGAATTACTTAGTACGCAGAGTTACGGATTCCAGAGAGTACGAGGATCGTTCGAGTTCCAAGCGAAATCAGTGCGACGAACTTGTAGATATATATAATTAGTTCGTTACACCTGGCGTATGTCGATTTTAATTAAGGTAATGAAGAAATTCCAGTAAATTTTAGCTTGGAAAAATCAATCCTCTACTTAGAACTCTCTTTTGCTTTTAATTAAATTGATAAGAGTCTAGTTAAGAAAGGTCGTTGACTGATAAGAGTCCTTTGCCTTTTGGTGCACGTACAATTATTTCATTAAACGCTCCTGCTAATTAACGGGCAAATTATTCCATAAATCTTGTCGCTCTTCTCGACAGTCTTAACGCCCTTTTAAAGTGCTCTTATTCCTTCCTTCTTTAATAGCTTCTGACGTAGTAAAATCTCTCTCGGTTCTGCTGCAACCCAGCTTCCAACCGGGATATGATCAAAGTTTGTTTTGGGAGATTCTGTGATAACTCGGTTAAAATTTCCCTCCTGAAAGTGGAAACGCTTTTGAAGCGTCAAGTGTTGGCTGATTATCCGGTAGAGGTTTAATCGTATTGCTTGGATTATTATTGATGAGGTGTTCGTTTGTCTTCTACTTGGGAAGCTTTCTCACTTTATCTTCAAAGGCAACCTGACAGGATAACGTGCAATAATTCAGTTATACACGGACGAATTCGTTAGTGGAAATGTACGGGAATACTCCACAGACACGACTTACCGGCAAATTGGTCGAGCGAGTCAGCATCATCGATCATTACGACCGCACTCTCCTCTTATTACCTGGCGAACATGCTATCACTGTAGATGCACAGCTACTAATTATCATTCCCCAAAACCGCTACGTGAGTAATTGCTAGTTGAATTAATAGTGAATGCTCGTTTTAATCCTCAAACAATTGATTTATCAAGCGTTCGTCAAAGTCTGAGAACCTTTGAAATATCGAAAAAATGTTAATCGCCCTTCCCGACTGTTTCAGGGTCTGGTATTTCAGGCAGTGATTCAGTATTTAGCTAGGAAACAGTGGTATAAATTCCAGAACCCTAGGTCAAAGTTCATTTTTTGGCCGAAAAATTCGTCAAGGGGTATACCCAGAAAAATTTGCGAAAAAATGAATTTTGAGCTAGGGCTCTGGAATTTATATCACTTCTTCCTTGATGCAAGAAAACATTCCCCACCAAATTTCAGCCCCGGAAAATGTTGGGAAGTATGGAAAATATGGAAAAAATCAACAGAATTAGACGAAAATGAATTATTCAAGATCGGTTTTCCATGTGTTTTCGGTACAATTCCGGCATTTCTGCCACTGGTTTCATGTTTTCTATCCGTTTTGATACTCAAACAATCCAAAAATCAAGCGTTCGGCAAAGTCTCAGAACCTTCGAAAAATCGAAAATTTTTGAAGGGGTACATATGGAAAAATTTGCGAAAAAATGAATTTTGAGCTAGGGCTCTGGAATTTATATCACTTTTTCCTTGATGCAAGACAACATTACCCACCAAAAATCAGCCCCAGAAAATGTCAGGAAGTATAAAAAACATAGGAAAAACCGTCAGAATTAGACGAAATTAATAATTCAGGAGTATGTTTTCAAGTGTTTTCGATACAATTCCGGCACTTTTACCACAGATTCTTTATTTTCTACACATTTCAATACTTAAACAATTAATTCATAAACAATTCAAGAGAAATCTCACAACCATTCCTCGATAGAACGTTCCAAACTGTCATTGCGTAAGAATAAACGTTCTTTATTTCTATCGTAAAGTCCATCGTGTCATCGCTTTCTTTAGGGGAAGCAGTGCGAAAATATCTCGACGATTGGTTGTTGTCTATTTCTAGAAGAGTAGGATCTAGTTGTCTGGCATTCGTCCTTGCAGGGCTCATTGGTCGAAATGGATCTAGAAAATAGACGTTGCTATTTTTAGAGAATGTGGACTGCGGTGACCCGAGAATGTCAGAACGTTTCTATATGTTGAGAAAAATCGATGACTATCTTGGAGAAAAAGCTCCATGGAGATCGGAGCGTCAGATCACCTCTCAGATAGACATATGCAGATCCTTTCTATCTGGAGCGGCGAGCGGAAGCAACAAGATTTATGAGTCCACTCGTTCATCGGGATAAGCTTTCGTTGACGATATCCTGAGCTTGACAGACCGATTTCCACTTCTCCCAAGTTTTCAGTATGAAACCGCGACCCCTTCGGTCATTGCACCCCTTCGAGATTCGATGCTCAGATTCCATATAGATTTCTATATGAAACGATCAGTGCTCACAGCATCTGTGCCACTTCCTTGAATTACATAGAAATCGATCTATCATCTACAAAAAAAAAGCTCTTCCTCACTGGTTTACCTATTAATCAATACAGACACTTGTCATACGAATCCATCGACCGATTCCTATCGAGTTGATCTCGTGTAAGATAATAAATGTTCTAACTAATAGCTTGATACAATTAAAAAAGATCATTGATAATAAATATATTGTTTGCATTAGCAGGCACATTTTCTAGACTCTCATTCTTTCGGAAGTAGGTCGGAGTGTGATTAATGCATTTAATCGACCAGTAGCACGCAAGAGATTGTATAAATAAATAAATTCTTTCTAGTAGCATTCCAGGATGGATTCTTATCGTAAAGTATAATATAAATTATTCCTACTTCACGAAGGGAAAGTTTAATTCTCGCGTTCATGACTGATGCCATTTAAGTTGTCCAAAAGCTGTCACAGGGAAAAAGAATAAGAAGCTCATTCGACTTCCGCCTTGCGCGACAGTCGATCTTGCGGGGATTCGGTCTCATAAAAAATTGGCAGGGATAACGAAGCCGTTGTAAAGTCTCTTGGGGAAGAAAGTCGCCGAAGACGACCAGGAAGAAATAAATAGCTGTCAGAAAGGAGCACTTTTTTTCATCTCCCTTGTGAATTCAGACTGTGCTTCTCACTCGTTGGTCCATGACTTCTTTCTTATATCTTGTTTCATTAACTCACCAGACTCTAAACTTGCAGTTTCCACAGGTAGACTTGGCTTATTGTCGCGGTAGTAAAGGGGGAAACAGAGGTAGAATGGTGCAATAAAGCCTCGAGGTTTCGTGAAACACAGGATATTACGTTCAATCGACATTTATTTCTTCAAACTTGTAGGATAAAACAGTGTATAATAAACAAGCTTGGGTGAAAACAGTATACATTGTCTTAAAGCTAGTAAAAATGGACGAATATTGACAGATCAACAATATAAACGTAAGAGACAAATAATCATTTCTATTTAGACATTGTAAGTCTGATATAGTTTTCATCAACGATGTTATTATAATTAAAAGATCATCTTTAGGAGTTTATCTCGTAAAAACATTAAAGCCTATCTAACGCAGGATATTCGCAGGATAGTACAGATGGTTTACATCAACTTTTCATGGTAAAACTTTATGAAAAGGATTGGTTGGCGCAAGTATCATAGTATTACGAGCTATTCGAGAGTCTTATCACCACTTGGAGTCAATCACGTCAGTCGCCAGTTGAAGGGCCTATGAACCCCTCCATTACTTTTACGGTCGACGAATCCCCACCCTTTAACTCGATGATTGCCGAGCCGCGAAGGTTACCTAGTCCGTCCTCTTTACCAACCAACCGATTTTACCCTCTCATCTCACATAATTTTGCAATTAACCCGTTTTTCCCTCGACGATGATTCACCATGGAAATAATAGCCGAGTGAGTATCCGCCAACGAATAATTTCACCATTAAAACCCTGACCGAGTTTTATAATCCATGTGGATGGTAGATTTTTCTGCGTCACTTAACTCTCAACTACTCTCTTCAAAGTTTCACGCGATGAAAAGTCCGTCGACGAATTTCCGTCAGTGTTTAGTCAACTATCACAGAAGGGAATGAAGGAACGAGTTAAAAGTCGAGAGAGAGAGAGAGAGAGAGAGAGAGAGAGAGAGAGAGAGAGAGAGAGAGAGAAAAGAGAGCTTGGAACTCGGAAGAAATTCAAGAAAAGCTGAGAGAGCAGATATTAAATGAGAGAGAGAGAAAAAAAAGAAGAGAAAAAGGTGATGTTGAATTTTTCATCACGTTCGATTCTAGAATTGAGAATGCAGGATTCCTCGAGATTGATTTAGTAATTGCGAGAGTACTTTGCTAGTTCCTGCTCTTAGCAAATATTGAATCGTTGGATTAATTCCCTATTCCCCAAGGGAGGAAAGGCTTGTGTGTGTTCCTGATGCTCCCTGCTACCGAGACTCCCAAGGATCCTTCCTACTTTTATCTTCTATCGTAAAGTACGACGCGTTCCAAACGCTTACCGAATCTCGTCTTCTCAACCTTCGCACGTGTAATTGACTCTCGGCTTCATCAGTAACTTCTTCTTCGCGCTATCCTCTCAAGCGTACACCTGCACTTAACAACCACTTAAAACTCTTGTCAGTCTTGGTCCCCTTTGGAATTGGTGGCAGTGTGTACTTGGCAAGTTTAAATTCTTAATGAAGATCTTCCACTGTCAACTAAACGTACATAGTAATGACGTAAGATCCATTAGAGGAACTGATAGATTCCTCTCTACCACTGTCATCTTCATAAGTGAATGACAATGATGCTATTCGATCATTCGAATCACTTTCAACACTATGTCCTTTAAAACATTCCTCCCAACAAGGCATTCTAATACCACTGTCCATAGTAGCTTCCTGAACAACAAAGTTTCTACAGGATAAATCATAGAGACTACTAAATTCAGCAATGTCACTTTGAGAATCCAATTCATCATTCCTCATTAATTCCACTGCTGATTTCGACATGTATGGTTGTTTCGCGTTCCAGAATTCCTCATCTCCGGTAAAGCCATGATTGAGGAATGTCGAGTTCCAGCAAATATCGAGCGCAGGATTGATGATACCTACTGCTCGATCAATCGCGTCTCGATCTGTCTCTTTATTGTGGCAGCAGTCAGTTCGCATCATATGTGGAGCATGTTTCAAAGGAGTACTTGTATGATTGTATTCTACACAGCTTGTAGATTTCCTGAATTCTTGAAGATCCTTTTTAAGATGATTGGATGATTCACAGTTGTCAGAATTTCTAGTGTCAAGTTGTGATTGGTAGAGTCGTGGTTGTTGTCGAATTATATCCTTGCAAAGGATAATGCAGTGAGTCTCACTTTGACAGTCTTCTTCGTAGTTGGTTGAAATAGACGAATTTCTACTCTCGTAAATGCCTGAGTCACGTAAAACGGAGCCGGAAGTAGACTCATCCAACGGTGGATCCTCCAAGGACTTCCGGCTTTCTCCAGAGATGCTTGAAAGCTTGCTGGAATCCTGTGGGAGTCTGCGCTCAAAAACATCCACTAAGGCTGTTCTTGCTCTTGAAACGAGCATGCCAAGCTTTCCACAGATTTGAATGGTTTCTTCTTTTTTATAAGAAGATTCTGCTTTTGCCAGAGGAGAAGATGTTATGTAACCTGAATCATCATAGGCTTCATTGATCATAGAAGTCAAGGACGAAACAGAATAAGATTTCTTCTGCCAGTTGGATCCTCGTGAAACTTCAAGTTTCCTTTTCGCATATTCATCCAATGGTTTCATCTTGAAAAGCTTCCTTTTCCCATCTGTTCGCAGAACTCTTCTTAGACTCTTCTTACGACGATGTATGGCGATTTCTGATATCGAACTCGACAGGATGCTGTTCTGGTTACTTTCCTCTTCAAAGATAACATCTGGGATGTCCTCGATTAAATTGTTACTTGATTCACTCTTCATTTCTCCAGTTTCCAATGTTGCAAGACTCGATCTCTTTTTGAACACTGATGAGATCTTTTTTGAGAGCTTTCTTCGTCTCTCATTAAAGGAACGTGTGGATTTCCTGGTAACCAAGGACTCATCGAAATCTGTAGTAGTGTCGAGGGAGTCCTCGATGCTGGATATCCTGGAGACTGTTTCCAAGAGTCTTCTGGAAGATCGAGATCTCGACGAGTCGAGGAGTCCAGCTGGAGAAGTCCTTTTTATCCAGTCGAACATTTTTAGTTGATGAGATGATCAATATTCGACACACTTGAACAGGAAAGTATATAAACTGTGTAAAGATCCTCTTCGAGTGCAGGTGTCTCCTCACTGAACCGGTACTTAATTCTGGAGAGTTCGAATTCTGCACCCTCTACTTAAAGGACGAGCTCCTCAGGATTACTGGGGGTGGGGGTTGCAGACTTCCTCGAAGGGATTTTATGGTAGCCTTCGTCCGATGGTTATAAGAGATAGAAATATACTCTTAAAATTCTAATAATTATAATCTAGAATTTATTTCAGAATTATTTAACTCTTAAATAATTACTAACTTAAATCATTTTTAAGGATTAAAAGTAAAGATAAATATAGTTACTAGCATTCTTGAAGATTCAGAGATAAAATATTATAGTTACTGACATCTGATATAAATTAATGACACAAGGAATCTGAAAGGACGCGTCTCTTTTATCTTACTTTCTCAAAACTAACACTAGCGAAAATAGAGCATCCACGAAAAGTTCTCGAGGATTTCCCAAGGAAATCTTGAGATTCGTCATTGCCTGTACTTCGAGGCCAAGTTAATTCTCGGCAGGGAAGCGTGCACACGTGTATCTTCAAAGTTCATGGGGAATGCGTCCTCGACAGGAGTGACAATGCGTCAATATTGGCCTCACTGCTCCAGCAAATACATAGGTATACAACTGTTCGAGTATGTGCAAGCTTTGCCTTAACAGAATGACTTCACTAATGACATTACCACTACATACGTACTCTGCCATAGAAACTATAGGCTTGAATTAGAGATAAGAAACTCTATCAATGTGCTATTTTTGCTGCTTCTGTATACTCTCTTATCTACCATCAGCCAACAATTCCTGCTGAGTTATCAGTCATCCGTCATTCTTACTTACACGGAAGCCACTCGATAATTACCAACTACTCGCGAATTAGAAATTCATATACTCTCACAAAGATTATTCTCCAACAGAGTCATCCTTTTCGATTTAACCATATAATTCTCTTTCAAAGTTAACCACTGACTGAGCAACTCTTTCCCTCGCTCTCGATAATAATTAATCAAAGCCTGTCCTTTCCACGATGATTTTTCCTACCAAAGGGGAGAATATGCCGAGCGATCCTTTTTGTCCTGTGACCATTTGTCCGACGGCCAAGCTGCCGAATGGGCTTTTTATACGAATATTATGTATTCGTATGACCTCGCTTGAGGAAGTTTTTCTATTCAGCAAAAATCTTTCGGAAATACGAATAACATTCTCTCGGATAAAAACATTTGATACAATTGAACAATCTCGTTCGATAAGATTGCTGTATTTTTTATGTTTATCATGAAACATATAATATGAATTATTATTATCATTAAACACACTGTGTTTTATCAGATAAATATTTTTCCATAAGCGATTTTATATTCGAGTGCTAGCACCGGTAAGATTTCAATGATCGTTTCGAGGAAAACAGGGTGGAATATCTTTTCAATGGAATTTCCATGCTTCACCGGCTGCGTCAAACATTCTTTCACTTTCTGAGTGCTGTTTAACCACTCGCTTAATAAACACGCCTGGCAATCGGCTCGACGTAAGCGGGAGCCGAAGGGTAACCGAAGGGTAGCCGGTAGGTATGATGACCCATATAATCCGTAAGCAGTCGAGCATGGATCACTGATGCGTAAGAATAACCCGGAGACAATACAAGCAGTCATTCTTAGAACGCAAATATTCGCAGGCGGACAATGAATTTGCCAGATGTGGTGCAATAAATTTCGTCGAAGTTCCCACTTACATGAAACAAGGAAATGGTTTCCTAGAATTCCAGGAAATTGGTAGATACTGGTAGATCATTTTGTAGTCGAAATAGAATCGATGTACTCAATTCTACCGATCCCTTTTACTGACCAGTCGACACAATTAATTTCGGATTTCCCACGAAACGATTTGTACTCGCTCGCTTCTACAAACCGAGAGTAATAACACTGACACCCTATGAATTATTGATATTGAACTATCGACTGCTCTCGGCTTGTCAGTGTTATTGACAATGATGGTTCAGCCTTGTTTATCAGGCACGTAATTACGCCGAATATGTCCCTGCTCTAATTACGAGTCGTATCAAAGCGTGGCATTGCTATGGAATTTTTAAATTCATGCTTCAAGCGTAATTGCAATTAGAGTGTGTCACGCTTTTAAACTAATCAGTATGTTTTCGTACCTTCGCTGAATATAAATGATATCATCAAAGGACTTTCGGATGCTTTTTCAGAATGAATGTATTAATGAAGTCTTTAGAAGAGTACTTTATTAGCTTGAATCTGCAGAAGCGATCATTAGCAGATAGGTCAAATGGAGCAATCGAAGCATAATGTTTTTATTCTTCCTCGTTAATTTTTACTGCCAATAAGTGACGAGGTTGGCGCACTATACTCTGATTACCACTCAACCAGAGTGCCAAATCAGATTATAACACCTTGGATTTTTATAGAGTTTCATCTCATTTCATTTTCTCGCTGGAAGGAACATCTTTTGCTTCATCGACTGCTCTGCTCATCAAGTTCAGATCGAAAGTACCATTGGCAGAGAGGAGTGCGCCAGTCGTATTACGAAGTTCTGACATCGAGATGATTGGGCGCATGCAACTGATATATATTTCGCCACGAAAGCTAGCAATCCTCGGCAGACATCATTACGTAAATCGGTTGGTGAAAGATGCACGGAATCGCATTAGTATGAATCTCGAGATATCGCTTTCGTTCCCTATCGATAAGGCCACTGACACTAACGTTACTTTCTTTGACGTAATTCGGCCTTTGCGTCAATTGCAACGACACTCTCATTAAGCTATTAATAAAATATATAAGCTATTAGAAACTAGCATTAAACATTACCCATTAACATTTCTATTACAAATATTTAAAATATTCAAAAATACCAGAGTATATAATAAACACAAAACTATATTCAAAGGATCATTTATTATCCTAGAAGCGTCAGAAAAACAAACTGAAATCCAAGGATAATATTCCAGCCGAGTTTACAAGTGTCATAAAATACGACATAGCAATTTCTCGGTCTACCTGAATAACGGTACGTCAATCGGTGACTCCAGGGTGTCCTTTTACTGTCTTCAAGGAATATTAGCGGTCGACTCGCCTAAGCCGATTAGCAAGATTCCAGCAATTGACGGATTACCGTAGACATCCTTCACTGGAATCGGTGACAGGTATCCAGTCGCGGTACACCGAGTATTGCACCACAGTCCGCAGCCTTCGATCCCATTGTAAGGGATGACAATGAGTCGGCAGAGCCCTTCGATCGAGAACCTTCTCGAGAAATGCAAATTGAACTGCAATGCAATTGGCAATGCGACTCGATTTCTCAAGGAAACTGTGGAAATTCCTTAGGAATTAAATGGTTCGATACAGCGAGTGAGAATTGATTGAATAGAATTGGAAATAGTAAGTCGATAGTAAGAATAAAATGATATAACGAGAAGAAAGTATATGATGATTCTGCATTGGTTCGTGTTGGAGATAGCAGGTGCTCGATTATGATAAGAGAATCGATCCTGCCGCTTCCTTAACCTCGATAAAAGCTTGGCCAACTGAGAAGTGGAATTTCATTTTTCGTTCGAACAGCCCGGAAATATAGAGCTCTCATCTGATCGTTTAAAGATACCCTCTTTTCCACCCTCTTGATACATATTGCGTATCGCGTTCCAGATAACGTTCCTTTGTTTGCCTTTTTTTCTACCTCAGCCCTTACGACTTTATTAATTAAACAGACTCACTTTTTAGAAGGCGACAGTCATATTATTTTAACCGAAAGCAATTTCGTTTGGGAAAACAGTATGTTAATAATGGAATTCTCACGAAGATGAGCTTGTCTCAGGAGATGTCGCGCTATGCGTTGACTCGTATCACTGACGCGCTACGTTTCCCCTAATCTAATTAATACTGGCTGATCGAATTAAATTCACAGAATTGTAACGCGTGTTCGTTGATACTTGTATACTATTCGATTAAGGATTTCCACTCGAATTCTAATATTTGTGTAATTAATCACATGCAGTCTGTCACGTAGTTATAATTAGAGATATTAATTAACAATACCTGCCAAATGATCGTCGCGTATTATTGATGGGACAAATATTATATAGGAATATTCTAATCAGAGGTATAGAATTAATAATTATTATGAATGATGATAGGAATAGACAATTGGAAATTGATGAAGCAGTGATTCAAGGATTTTAGTAGATTTTCAGGAATATCTGATATTCCACAGGTGTTTTAGAATCTCGGCTGCTGACCTACCCCCGAATTGCAAGTCCCCAGGTCAAAGGGTGGGGTGGCGAAGTAACTGGAACTCTCTGTGCGCCTCGAGAGAGAGGGGTAGTAGGGAAGTCCTGAATTTCGAGGCAGGTACAAATACCGTCGGCCTTCGTCCTTGCACTTCATTTAATCTCAAATTCTCAACGAGTTCGGAACGAGTGATTTACTCACAGTTTACAAAACGACAGAATTATACTTTCGAAAGTTAGTCAACGTCTTGAAATATTAAACTTGTCGAAAATAAATAGTGTTGATGTGTACAATGTGAATTTAAATATTGGTTCGAATTCAAAGACACTGTGATTATATTATCAATACAATTCTTCGAGTGAAAATTTAATATAAGTACAAAATGAATAATAGTACGAGAATGAATATGTTCCTCCAGCGGATGCTGAGAAAGAGCGATGACGAGGTTGGTTATCTATTAACACTGTTTTAATTTACTTATATTTCCTATATTTATTACTTGTTAAAAATAATGATTACAGTACAAAATTTAATAAAAGATCTTTATAATTTGTTACAGTTGAATGTTGTGGATGCTGATGATAAAGACATTATCAGAGCAGAATCACCAAAGGGAGGACTAGGAAAAAGTGGTTGGATAAAGAAGCTTGGCTCATACTCCCCCAGTAAATACAAAGTTCCCAGCAGTCCTATGAGAACGAGCCCCATGAGGACCAGTTTGGACCACCACAGCAGCTTCTCCAGAAGCAGTGAGTACGTGTGCGGAACACCTGAAAAGAACATTTCCGGCTCGCCGCACACCCCTCTCGAAATGCCGGACTTAGAGAGTATAATCCGAGAGTTTGAAATGGGCTTCTTATCGCCGACGAAGCACGAAGCGACGAAGCAAACGGATCCGGCGAAGCAAAGGAACTTTGTTAAGAAGATCGTAGCTGCTTTCGAAGTGAAATATAACGCTTACAACGATCAGAAAAGCGAGCACGATGGTAGTCAATTCGAGGATGATAAAAGCTCTCTTAATTTTACTGACTTGACAAACTCACCCAAGAAGAAATCCGGAATATTTAGTAAATCCTTTAAGGGTAATCAAGAAGAAAATAAAAGTTATCAAGGACAATTAAGAAGTCCTACTAAATCTAATCAAAGTGATAAATCTGGAGATCGTTGGACATCGACATTTTTTAGTCCATCGAGTATTAACTTTAATGAAACAAAGAGTCCAAAGAAGTGCGGGTTATTTTCTAGTTCTTTTAATCGAAGTGTGTCGAAAGATTGTGGAAAACCTATTTATATGAATTCGATGGTAACTTTGGAACGTCAAGAAACACAGTGCAGTGATACTACAATCGACGATGCTAGTTTCCTGAAATTCGAAAAGGAGGATTCAATATTCGCACCGAGAATCGAAACGTATTGTGATAGTTTTCCTCTCGACGAAACTAAGAGTATCAGCAGCCTCGACCTCGATGTTACTCTGCCTGAACCAGAAGAAACAATGCGTTTAAGTCCAACCAGTTCAAATAACACAAGATTTCTATCAAGTGGTTTATCCGAGAATCCAGGAACGCCTTTGAAATCTTCCAGTGTTTTAGATAGAACACCAAAAATTGTAGGTGCATTCTTAAAGAAGCCGATTGAAATCGAAGATACTTCGATCGATTGGATTCCAATCACAGGCAAGAAACTGCCGAGAAAGAAATCCCTGAAGAAACTATTGTCCGTGCTGACAGGGAAAAAGTCGTCTTACGAAAAGAAACAGAAAGCTTTATTTTCATCTGAAAGAAACTTGAACGAGGATACCAGAGAACTTCAAGATTCTGGCTACGACGAACGATCTTGTTCATCATCCTCTCTGACATCCTTGATTTCAATCAGTGAAGCACTTTTGCATCAAGAAAACACTTACGTCGAACCAGAGCGAAGAACAACCCTTCGAACATTCCGCTCAAGGAATTCAATAGACGAAGAGGATGATGACGAAGCTTTTGCTGAGACTTATTGCAGCAGACGAGGGAAAAAGAGACTCCTTTTGACAGAAGTTCCACGAGAAGAAGTGAAATTAGATCTTGGTCCAACATTTCCTAATTCTACAAAAATGCTTACAATGTCTTTGGATCGACGTGCTCATTGCAAACCAAAAAATAGGACACCATCACCAAAATATCTGCCAATGTTACCGAAACATCCATTTTCATCTCGGATTCCAAAACATCCATTTGTTTCAATGACAAAGATGGAAGAGGAAGTTGAAGAAAATGTGGATAATCTTGAATGTTCTACACTTATTATTCGAAATGATCTTTACGAGGTCGAATTCCGCAGGAGTTGCAATGATATTCCTACTCCAGCATCCGCAAGGAGTTCGATGTCTTTTGAGAGTGAATACGATGTGCCAAGGAGATTCATCTCTAAGTCGGAGAGTAGAATCCCTGAGATGTGTGCGCGCGCTCCTCTTCGCAGGATGAAGAAACAAGAGCCGGTTTACGATGTGCCTCGCTCGCAGCATCCCGAGCGACCAAAATCCAGTATCTACGAAGATGCTATTGCTCTGAAGAGAAGAACAGCAGATTTACCTGCTGTATACGTCGCAGAGTTTTATTCAACGGCAGAAAGTGGTGAACCGCATTATGCAACAGTGAAACCCAGAAGCAGAAGGATTTATTTAAGCCAGGAAATGTTGGCGAAATATGAGAAGAGATCTCCATTTTGAAGACTTGGAAAAATCATCCCTTAATTGCTATGACTTCAGGGTGAGTCATCTATTTGTCTCGGGTTTTGTTATGATTAGAACTTTCTAGTGTCGGTTGACTTATGCGATGACTATTTAGATTCTTTCGACATGTTTTCTTAGCTGTGAGTCATATAGAATTCACACTGACACGATCGGCGAGTGATCGAGATTTTTATAAGTGTGTACTTCAAGGAAATGATTTGGGATAATTGGATCGATTTGTAATATCTCATGCTCTGGCATTGCGGAAATAATTAGTACGCGAGGAGAGCTTAATTTGCTGGAATTGTCTATAATTTTCATTTATTTTCTACTTGAATTGTAATATTGGGTGTAAACAATTGCAATCGTGTAAGGGATGATCATCTATTTAGTTGTATAAGAGTCATTTAGATCGAGTTAATTTAATTAAAGTCTAAGTATATCAGCGTACAATTTCGTACAAGTATTCTGGTCAGTATTATAAGTTCCTCGAATCATTGAATTATATCATGAATATCTGCGGAGTCCAGTATATTTTGCGATAAAATATAGCACTTGGATCTCTAAGCAGAAGCAAGCAATAATATTTAGGCAGAGATTTTGGCAAATTTTTAGATCGTATTTTATAAGGAATTTTATAAAGTTACACTTATTAGCCAAAATATGCCTGAATAAAATTGAGAGTAAGACTAATAAAGGAACGGGCTTGCAGTCTGATATCATTTCTACATGAAATGATAATACTGACTCTTATTTTATCATAATTTAATTAACATCCATGGCTCTAGAAGTTATCTAATTATCGATCTATCAAAGATAGTTAAAGGTGATTATTGTGGTAGAATGGCCCTTCAAATTATTTACAATGTAACTAACCACCGAATTACCATTGTCTTTCAAGAAAAGGGCATTTGTTATGTTACTATTGCATAACATAGAATTTTCCTTGGATAGTTAAATTTTAGGATAGAAATAAATAATCAGGGTAATATGTACTGTACTTTTACACGCGAGACACATATATTAATAATTAAGGGAAAGTCATGTCTAATCATTGCATTCTGACTATTAACTTTTTTTATTGGAGTGCACTTAATGCAAAATTGGGTAAATGTTGTCTACGATTATCTTAACGTGTGATATGAAGGACCAATCAGTATTACCTTTCTGTATAATAAGAGCAAAGACTGGTGATACATTTACCCAAACACTCCAACAACGAGTCGTATTTACAATTTTGTATATTAGAACTTCTTAATACGACACCAGCGGGATCATATAACAAATGATGAAATTGTATTTTTATTTTTGTATATCTTTTTTACCTGGAAGATCCTGAAATATAAGTTGCTATTTTACTGTACACTGTTTCACAGTTTCTTCAGTCCTTCGACCCTCGTAAAACCGGAGACATTTACTCCCTTTATGATACCTAGTGCGAGGTGAGAGTGTAATCGCACGACTAATAAAACAATCAAACAGTGTTGGAGGCGATTTGCCTGCAACCGAACGCTAAGGTCTTAGAACCTTAGCCATTAAGCCGACCATAATACAGGACTACTTACCCTCCAAATCCTACCTTTGAACCTTTGCCCTATTATAACTGCATTTCTAGATTCTAACGGTACATTCAGACTACCTGTAATACTCTAAGGTATTACTGATTGAAATCGAAGAGCTTTCCTTGAATTTGTAAATTCTAGAATAAGGGTAGATTTGACAGAGAAATGTTGTAACTTGTGAGGGTTGTAAATTCATAGGAAACGTTAGAGCCCTTTTGATCGGAGCATGTATCTAACGAGGTGATGGTCATTGCACAGATTGCGAGCGTCATCGGTGACCTCGCGCTATGGGTATACCTGTGCCACAAGCGTTGTTGACGTAGAAGATCCTTACGAGCACCATCAAAGGGAATGTGTCTCTTGCAGGTGCTCGAAAACCATAACGAGAGAATCTGCTTTTCCGTGAAACACACACATTCACAGATTTTTGCCATCAGCAAATGTACGTGCTGCATCAAAGCACTATTTCAAAAGTTTTCTATTTTCAAAGTTGACTTTCAGTCGCTTGGAAAGTGACGGCTTTAATGCGATATTCACTTTCGCATCATGGAATCCTCAAGCGTTTGGAGACCAGCACGTTTTACCGATAAAATTCTGTGTGAGCTTAGATTTCATGAGACTTTCTTGACTTGTCGTTTCTTTTGGAATCCTTTGCGGGTTCAAGATTCTCTCTTGGGATTCCTTTGAATTGGATTTTTAAATTCAATTATTAAATCGGTCAAACATTCCCTATGGAAGGAAAGAAGTTGGATATTAAATAAGTCAAGATTTCAAGATCGACTGAAGCAGAGATGAATATTTGGTAATAGTTCCCTTGGCACCGATCTTTTCCCCATATCAAGTCTTCTTCGCAAAAAGTGACAGCATGTGACATAGGTGCTCGGATTCCTTTTCCTCGCTTAATCCTATTACATACTGAGCCGAGATTTGTGGGAGGACGAACGCGATACTAAACTAATACATACTGATTTTTGTGAAGACGCGTTCCAACTAATGGATTTAACTTGGCAAGCCTGTTACACAAAGCTAACATAGAAGACCTCGAGTTTTCCATATGTACAGGGTGATTCACTTGCCTTTGAATCGCCAATGACGGATATACGCCATTGAAAATGGTATAATTATACTGTGTTGAGTAATTTTAATATAAAGGAGGATTTACCAAGACTTTTCCACACATTGACATTTAATATAATATTAAATTGTACTAATAATAGAAATAATTGGAACTCGAGTGTGAAGGGGATAATTAAAAGACAAGTGACTCACCCTGTACATACACAGGTAATACATATTGGTGCAACACGTCTCTCGACACGAGTGTGGATGAGAGCTAGCTGGATTTATATGCACCACCCGGAGGGTGGCATGTACAACAAGCATATTCGAATATTGCCTGGGAAATGCATGGTGCATGCGTGCCAGTTTCCTCTCGAAAGGATTTCAGGTTTACACAAAGCCTAAAGGACGAAAGCATTTACTAGAAAATAAGGGTTGTAATTTCCTGTGAAATAATCCTCTTTCACTTTGATTGAAATAGTCTGATTTCCAGTTTGACAGTATTGTTATTCTTATTCGATGTGATTAATTCATGGTGACTCATTGGCAGGAGCGTTTAACATTAATTGGTCGTAACAAGTTCATTAGTCGGGAAAAGAGGAAGCGGAAGAGGGTGGGTTGTTGGAGTAGCTGGGATACGAAATCCTTGGGGAAGATTTATTAGTCGGGTACCTAGTAAAGGAATAGCACGCGTCTCTTGGGTCTTAACTACCGTTTGTCCTAAAGAAGGATAGTCCTTTACAAATTACGGATAGCTGCCTAGGAAATCCGGGATCGAATAGAGTACAATCCTTTGTTCATCAAGTACAAATCCTTCCTTGTTCTCTTCGGAAGATTTCAAGGAATGTCCTGGCAAGTAATTATCTTGTAGGCAAAGCAGCTTATCCTTGCATTCCTTGAAGCGAGTCATAGTATACGTGTACCTTTCCCCAAGTGAACTTCCCTTTAGGATCTTAACTCAGCCGTCTTTTTTTTTTTTTTTTTTCGTAAGCAACCCTCGTTGGAGAGCCGGTTGGATAAATTTCCAAGGGCAGCGAGGTTATGCAAAATTAATACAGATTAGCGGCCTCATAAACAGGGTAGGAAGAGAGCAAGGGAGGAAAAAGTGGTTCCTGTTATACAACAGGCTCGTAACATTTCCCTGGTAGTGCCTTTAATGGTATCGCGTAAAAATTCAAATCTCTACTTATCGCCCCTTTCCCATTCAAATATTATATGAGAACATTCCACCCTTCAAGTGCCTCTAATAATTATTTGCATGAATTACCAATCGCACATTTTTTTCTAATAATTCATATTAAAGTGACAAGAAAAAGTGTGGTTTGGTAGGTCGAAGAATTAGTATGCAGCTTGAAGAAACAGGGTGACAATTCCCGAAAAAAAAAGAGAGAGGGTCTTCTCTGTTCAGCTAGGAGCTGTGGAAAGAAGCAATTTTCCAGGGTGATGACTTAGAAAATTGGTGCAACCTGGCCGATTTCACCGAGTGGCAGCGATTTTTTTCATTGTCACTATAGGGCTATTTGCGCGTCGACTGGGTTTCCATAAGGATTGAACAGGCAACGTTCGTCTGGTGAGAACAGCAAAGGGATGGCGGTAGTCTTTAGGGGGTGCGAGGAGGGAGTCACAGAACATTGCTCGCTGGGTAATCTTGTTGCCGATGTTGGATAAGGGTAGGAAAATATATAAGGTTGCAAAAAAATTCTGACAGTAACCAGAACCATACATGTATCTGCTTTACGAAATGTGTTCTTTGATCGTTGCGAAGTTCTTACATCAATAAAATTACGTATATAACAGTAAACAGATCCTTTCGTAAAGCCAGACACGTGCAGTTTGCCAAAGTATTCATAAGCTTTACGTGCACAAACCGTGGGGATGAAAGAATTCGGTTGTAGAGGGTTGTAACGGGGGTTGACAGATCCGTGAAAGAAGCGATATCTAACTGTACACTTTTACAGGATAGCCAGTGGAAAAAGGAAATTTTATATCTGTAATAACAACGGCCTTTTTTTTTTTTTTTGCTGGCAACATAGCAACCCTGGTGCTTATAGGGGAGAATAAATGTGTCGGCTGGACAATCAGACGACGAAGTTAAGGTTGCTCCTCCAGGTGCTCTTTCGCACGAACACCATCCTTTGTTCAACGCTAGGTGACATAATTAATGATTCCCGACGGAGGTACCGAGCAGCGATTTACCACCGTCCTCTTTTTTGCAAGGGAGATTAGGATAGGTCGTCCTGGATACTCTTCATCGTCCTTCAGAATTCTCGTTTATTAGTACTTACTTAAGAGGCCAAAAGCTTTCCCTTTGACTGACACGTAACTTGATGATAGTTTAGTAAATCACATGGTGGTCTTCCTTACTAGATTTGCATTGCAGACATAGTAAGCAAGAAATTTCATCTAGTAAACCATCGTTCTTCAATATTCTTCGTGGACTTCAATTTACTCAGGTAATTGTAGTAAAATAACCAGGTATGTCGAAAGCACAGCTACTATCTGAAATCGGTCATAATGCACTACTTTCAATTTCACGCGAACCATAATAATAGGCTTGCCACGTGTATATTCATATTATATGTATGAGCTGCAATGTAGCAATTTTCAAGTGTACCCTTCAACTCAATGCGCTCATTCACTACGGCTTATCAGTTTTTACTAGCATTGACATTTACGAATACTTGATACACTTTGACGGAAGGATAAAAAAATGATCAGCAATATTATGAATTAATTCGTATGATGAAATGAAGCTTGGAATTATAAGGAAGAGGATAGAATGTTCCAAAAGCTTTTAGCATGTCCAATTTACGATAATTCTCAGGGGATGAAGCCTAAATCGTAATGTCACGCGCAGACCAATTAACATTTGCCTACGTTCGCGAGTTAGAATCGACTCTCCAATTTCCATGAGTTAATGGCTGTCCAGATAAGGAAATTACCGAGCGTAGGAGAGGAAGATCCACGTAGAAGCATCCTGCCGCTGAAAATTGGAGTTTCCGATTGAGCATGTGAACTGAGGATTCGACTACTTCCTATGAAATCAGAGAAATTAGTATAATTTCTTTCAGAAGATTCATTAAATTATTAATGAATTATTTCACTCACAGTTGCTGGGAATCTTTTAGCCAATCTGACGTTCCAATCGACTAATACGACATAAATAGCATTCGCCTAAATGATATTAAAATCTAATATTATTTTTAAATCATTCAAATCATTCTAGTTGTTTTATATATTATTTCGAGGATTCTCTTACATTTTTAGAAGTGTTGTCACAGGCAGAATGGAGTAGAAGAAGCTGCAGTATAAATGACATCAGCCAAGCAGTGTAGCAACAGATGAGGGGTATGTAAGTGTCATCGAAGGAAGGTCGTAGAAGCCACGTGATAATGAAGTAAATATTGCTGACACTGTGCATGCATAAATTGGCCAGCCAAAATAAGAGAGACCAACGATACAACGAATCCAAACGTTCCCCAGCAACCATTAATTCATTATGCAGATCTTGCACTCTCTATTATAAAAAGAAAAAGACAATTTTACAGAAAAATCATTGGAAAACCACAATAATTTCATTTCTTAGGGAGAACGATAAATTACAATAAAAAGAATGCCTATCGTTAACCTGTCTGCTAACGTTGCCAGGCTTCATGAATCCTGATCGAGGTGGTAGATTCTTGATAGCCAATTCTGTGAGATGAGAAAAACGCTGGCCAAGCAAAAGAGTGATACCAACGAACTTGTAGAGAGCAACTGATGAACCAAAATAAATGGTGATATATGCCACATTATAGAACCACTGTTCACCGAAGGCATACATGCCAGTTAGATTAACTATTGTCCAAACACTAGCTTGTAAAATTAAAATAGCCCACGCAACAATCCCAGTTTTCAATTCTTTTCTTGGGTAGCCTAATTGTCTGACAGCATCATCGTAATCCTGAATAGCATTCCACACTTTAACAAATGATCTTCTGGTGAAAATGGCTAAGAGAATTTCATAGATCGCCACACAGAAATTGAAGACAACCTGGAATATATTATAAAAATATTCGATTCCTTTTATTAAATAATATTATTTATTATTATTATTGCATTGTTTACCATAATCGCCGAAGTCCAGCCAGAGACACGATCTCTTTTACTCGTCTGAAAGCCAATATAGATGACGCACATCTCCCAGGAGTACATGGCCGAGAAAATGAGGGAAAATATTAAGGGAGCATTCGAGGGCACCATCTGGTCCTTGGAGAAATCGTAGGGTGCCAGACCGAAGATCTTAATGACGCATATCATCGGATAGAGCACCGAATATACGGGTGAGTCTGGACCACGATATCTCTTCGCACGCATCTTCCTCACCTGCATGGAATTCGCAAAGACTTCCAAGTCGAAAGGCATAGCCTTATAAGTCACATGATTTTCGCTCATGCTGAATTGTAAATTTCACTAGAAAACAGGAGATATTTCATTGCCGGAACGTTAGAGACTATTTTCAAGTGTGGGCGACGCTAATGGGGATACAAATGGAGAGGCTGACCTTTACCGCGTGGGTTGAACTAGATTTCTTCTACGAGCAAAATGATTAAGGGTATTTTATACAAAGATCTTTTCCCTGTACTTTTACTCTGACTTTGCAAGTCTAGCATTCTCGAATTACGATCGTAAATAGTTATTATAAGTTTCGCAAATATTTTATATTTTAGAAACTCTTATTTGCATCTTTTTTTTCTACTGATTTTTCGCTCTTCATATATTCCGGGTGTATTATGACCACGAGGAAAAGTGCAGAGATGAGCGCAATAAATTTCCAGCCACAGTATGAAGCGAGCTTCCATTAATAACGTGTAGTTGCGTGACGTGGTACAGTGATGATTTGAAAAATGTCTTCTATTCGTCAAAAAAATGAGCGTCATGAAAGTTTTGTCTGTGGCGCAGTGAATCGAGTGGTAATGTTAGTCGATGTGAAAGGAATCGATGTAGAATCGAGGGCCAAGGCCAGCACTGGTTTCATTAGCTACCAAGAGGAAAACGTGGTCGGTGGGATTAAGAGTATATTTGGTAATAGAAAAGAAATAGATTCCAATCTCAGCTCTAGTGCTGCACGCTCCATTAGCAAGGATTAAAGTTCACTGTAGTGATTACAACCAGTCCCAATCGATTCGATACTTTGCCATCTGGAAAACTAGCCAGCTACTTGAAGAAACCATTATAAACACGATAGTCTAACGAAACTTCGAAGTCACTTTAGATTATTGGACAATTAAATTAGCACTTGTTGCGAATAAAAATATCTTTTATTGTAGGAAATAAATGAACTGTGCTAAATAAGATTTATTCGATACTTTAAGTAAAAAAGCAATTGAATTCCATTTCTTTTATACGACTTTTACCAACAACTCTCTTCGATTAAAGTTTGAGCGATCGAATATATTAGGAATCACGTACCTCGTCGCTCCAATTGCGCAGGCGAGCTTGCATCAGAGGACAGTAAAGTTTCCGCTCGAATTCTTCGTCCCTCCATTCACAGGGCAACTTTTTTCCTTGAACAACAGCGCAGTCGACGAGAGGAATTCGACCTTTCCGATTTTCCTCAGTCAGCCAACCAGTGTGAAACTTTTAAAGAATGGTTTTTCACAGGACGAACGATTGATCGGCTATTCGATCGACAGTCGAAGCGTCGATGCACGAATTTAACGTTGCAACGAAAAAAAAAAACAACCCTGGCTAATATTTATAGAAATCGTTGGTTTCCCGGTGGCTTTTTGGTTTTACAACGAAGCCTATCGTTTGAAAACTGATTCATCCAGCCGTAACACTGCTTGGACAAGTACGCCAGGATTGCTGTACGCTCGCACAACCTGTGCGTTCCATTGGTCACGATAAAGTCTGGAATTAAAGCTTCCAGTGGAAATAGAGAGGGGTGCAAGCGCTGCTGGAGAAGTGCAAACATACACTCGAGCCTTGACAGGTGGCCCCTGAACGACCTGTCATTAAACATTATCTTGGAACGGCAGGATGAATAATTGAACGCACCCGAGAAGAATAACAGCTTGGCGTGCAGGAGTGTCGCTAGATAGCTGTCGACGAAAATACACTTGGGAATGCGCTTATATTTTGCGCACACATTCCTCAAGAGTTTCTGTACTATTCGCACCTCAGTTACCCCAAAACTCATCTCCAGCTTTACTAAAATCCTAATACACCTTACTTTCATCTCATTTCTCCATTAATTACATTTTCTTACTCTATCCAGTATACATTTATTATATGCTTTTATATGAACTTTTGTTTTTTCTGTATTTTAATATTTATATAGTTGGACATATTGATTTTTTGATATCAAAGAAATTTTTAGTTACTAACAAATTGGAAGGTTCTGTTAAAGTCCTTTGACGGCACTGGAACGCATAGATGATCGATACCAGTAGTAAAAGGCATTGATTACCGAGTGTCCGAGTGACTAAACATAGTGCAAAACCACTACAAACAACTATAGTACTATTATTCTCTCTTTTTCCCCTCTGTGCAATACGAGCAGTATTTACACCCTGTATCTCAAACAAGACAATAGTATAAAAGTACAATACATATATGTTACATCCCACGCGATCTAATGTTAAGGTTCAACCTTTCATTCTAGAGTGTTCTAAAATGTTTACAGATTTTCATAAAATAAATAATAAAATCTCAGCTATTATAATGGTATTTGATTTCAGAAGAATGTGCTGACTGTTTTCTGCAATTGGGTGCAATTGGGTGCAATTGGCATACTTACGGATGGGCTAACAGGAGGACTGATCGATCGAATGTGCCCTGCTAGTGAAATAGAGAGAAACTGGGGGTTGCGAATGTAGAGTGACCAGGCAGGCGTATGTGGCACAGGGGTTGCGAGTGGGTTGGATGAGAATTTACGAGGGAAAGTGTCTCGCCAGTGCGACGCCCGAGAGAAATGCAATTTAAGTTGGCACGCCATAGCGAATGATATTCATTGAGCAGTCGACACGCTCCTTCTGCATACATATCCATGAGAATGAAACCTGTTTTTAGCGGATGTCCTAGTGCCAGTAGCAGAGAAATTACTCCCGCTTCTGTCGAGGCAGCCGGTGAAAGCCGCAAAACGAGCGAAACGTCCCCATAACTTCGGCGTGCCACTGGGAAAGGCAGTCACCACCCAATCCACCACCCAACTCGCTTCTCACCCTATGCTTGACACTTCTTGCTTGAAAGCCGATGACAGCACCACTGAAACGCGCCTGGATTTCAGCTTTATTCTTGAAAGCACCAGTCGATCTTCGTATCCACACACTAGCCAGAACCATATTGAGATCTTTATCAAATTGATGGTGTCGAAATTCCGAAGAAATTCACCTTGACTTTGTAGCGTGCGATGCATTTTTAAGAATAAAAGGTAGAAAAATGAAAGAAAAGAGGTCGACGAAAGCCATTTTTCCTAAAATTGATATAAAGGTCGAGTAGGATAAAAAAAAGAAGGTGTACGAAGTCTGCCTTTAAATGGACGTACAAGGATTGGACATTTTCAAGGGGTGCGATATCGAATTATCAATGTCGATTTCGACAATTGTTCATTCGACCCTCGTAGAATGAAATTGGTGGAAAAATGTGCGTATTATGGGGAACAGTCGAAGATTCGGAATTTTCATCGTCCACTTTCACTGAAGGGATTAATGCCCTTGAGAATGGATAGCTAAGAGCTTACTGGGAAGGAGGAGACGGGGGAAGCGATTAAGGACCAAGCTACGAGAAGGATCTCCGTGAGACACGTTCCCAACTGTCCTCTTGACAGACGTCGTTTAGGGAAAAAAAGGACTCTTGAGATGACCAAAAAGCTTCAATTGAATACTACAGGGACTATGAAAGCTTAGGCGCTTATAGTATCTCCTACTTGTAAGTTCTAATACATCTAATCAACATAAAACAATTGACCACTTGAATTAAAAGATAAATTTATATTGTATATTTATATTATAAAGATAAATGGAAATATAGTTTTCTGCTACCGTAACAGCGCAGATTGTATTCTTCGAAACTTCAAGTATACTCAGTGATAAGGCACGTAGGATATTGCGCCGTTAATCTTCGTCGATTGTTAAGAGTGAAACAATGGGACGGAGAATGCGCATGAAAATTACAGTCTGGGAAAGGCTTGTGTAAACGAAGCCATTCCCCGTCGTCTTATTGGGGAATGAAGATGTTGGGGAAAGGAGGACACCCTACTAAACTAACGACGAGCATTTCTCTGAATCGTCGACGAAATGAAAGCCCTGACTACTATTCAAAATAAATCGCAGTGTTGATGGTGGCTGGGTATTAACTTACAATGAGATTCGTCTACATGCATCTTGGAGAATTTGGAGATGAAAAGGCAACCCTAGATTTAGAACGATTGGAAGTGAGAAGGAACTGTCTCTTCTGATCTCTTCACTTTCCAAAGAATTATTGATACCAAGAAATCGATCGTACAACGAGAAGAGAATATTTAAAACAGATCTTGAAACTTCAAGAAATCATGTGACATGCTTAGTGAGAGCTCCTCACAGTTTCCCGAATGAAGCTCTGCCGTCACCGATGGGCTCAAAGGCCAAGTAGACTGACGCACAGTGTTTGCCCACATAATGAAGAGCCTAATAGGCTCGTTAGAGATTCCCTTTATAGAGCCAAAAGGCCTCTAATGACCTAGAGACGAGCAGCATATTGAATCGAGCATACATCATAACTATAATACTTTAAAACTGAGAACTTCCTGAAACAGTAACTGTATTTATAGATTGGATTCTGTTTTGTCAACGTGTTGCTGTCGAGAAGAGATAATCAAGTGATGACATCATTGGGAAATTAAAAGGAAATGTGTGCCAGAGATATATTATCAAGGTTGGCAAAGAGGATAGTGTGACTCATTGAGAATCATCGCACACTCTACGACAAGTGGGAGTCTAGTTCATTGACGCTTCTACGAAGCTAACGGTAAACATTCATGTATGCATCTGTTTCGATACACAACTTAGGCTCGTATAATTGGCAATGATAATACCCGAAGAGGAGAGTGTCCTGGAACTCGTAACAGCTTTCGAGTGAACAATTCCCGCCGGTGGCGTGGACTGCACTTGAATAATGCCAAATGGATGTGAGAGCTGGCGGACGTGCCGGTACATAGTATGCAAGTGATGCCTAAAGATTTATGGCATGGTGTATGCCATAGTCTCCCTGATAATTCATTGCCACGCTCCTAGTTCAGCTGAAATTCCGAAGATGCATCTAACTGGCTCGTGCTCTGTATACAAAGCAGTGAATAATTAGAAATCTATTATAAGTCCTTGAACATGAGATAAAAGTCAATTGAGTCACGCTGCCGTTGTAAAATGAGAAATTTAATTAATCAATCTAGATGAGGCATGAGTCAGTAACGAGAATGAAGGATATCGCTGGAATAAAGTTTGCAAGATCTAATTTATTCGCACCCCTAATAAAATCGGCCGATAGGTCCGCGACTTATCTCCTCCCCTTTATGAATGCTCCCTCCCAGGCGTATCAAATTTAGACCTGCCAGCCGGTCTGTTACTTTAACTCGATTGTAATAAATTTCAAGCGCTCATCCTGTTCCTCTTCTTCGCTTGTGAAGTTTACGCGTGCGAGCTTGCGTAACTGCACGCTCGAGATAATAAGATTATTTGGCCGCTCGTAAATTTCCCTTCGGCTTCATTAATTCTGCCGCGTGATTTAACTGGGATCTGCCGCGAGAACATTATTAATTCTTCGAAGGGTGTACATAGAGATCGTGCCCAATATCTTGGCACGACAGTTCACCCAACTTTTTCGCAATTCCCCATAGCACCACTGAAGCCCCGGATTATATTGGATAATTCATCAAGTCACTGACTTATCGAGGCGATGAAACTGTTGTCAACTCGCGTACTGGAAAATGGATCAATGGGACAATTGAACACTTATATATTTATAATAAATATATTATCAATCAGTTTTAACAAACATTAATATTACAATCAACAATAAATAATCTGGAGTATACTCGACTGTGTGCTATATCATAGCTTGTACCATACTGATTAGAATTCATTGGAGGACAAACACATGCGGGCTGTTCATGCTGTTAGTAATACTGGAGAGTATTAGACCATAGAAGTATGATTGTATAAATGAACTCCTTGCATCATTATCCGACTATCTACATGAGTCACTTGTACTAGATTCGTAGAGAACACCCACAGGTTTCTCTTTCACATTCTCTATCACAGCTAACGCTTTCTCTAGGATTTCATTGTGAATCTTCTCTAAATCTTGATTGGCATCGATGGTACTCCATGTTTCATCCTTCAATAGCTCATAATTCTTTGCTACCTTTTGCTGAAGTTCGGAGTTTTCAAAGCGTTCCTTTCCCCATCCAGCACGTTTTGCTTGGGAATCAAGAGAGACTTTTAGGAATACTACAATGTCAGGGGATGGCAGACCTCTGTCGCATTCTTTGCACCATTTGAGGCACTTGCCAGTTGCGGCTGATGTATATGCTGCTCCTGATGGAGCGTATCTAAAATGGTAGCATGATTATTTTTGGCATACCATTCTTCCAAATCATCGTATTAGTCACTCTCCAATACATACCTATCAACCACTAGGGTAACACCGCTTTGTAAAGTCTTCAGAATATCATGTTTACATTCCCATCGATTGGCAGAAAATAGTAAATGTGCTGTTTCCGCAGGCAAGTCTAGTTTCTTCGATAGAAAACTGTCCAATAGTTTACCTGTTGGCGATGATCTATCTGCAAAGTATTGCAATACTAGAATTAGTATTTTCTCGATTTCGAACAGATTAATCAATATTTAATTCATAACGTCTTATACTTCGAGATCTAGACTGACGTATTAAAACAGTTAACCAGTTCATTTTAGTATATTTAACTGTAACAATAAAGAAGAATGTTTGTTTACCTGGGAACGAACGCTGGGCAATATCTATCTGCTTCTTGTTTAAAGCCTCGATCAGCATTTTCACTTGAGTTGACTTGCCCGCTCGGTCACATCCTTCAAATACTAGAAAAGCACCTCGTCCTTTTGCCATGTCAGCTTTCTAATACGATTTGTCTACTTTCGATCATAAAACCGGGTAACTGCTGCTTGTAAAGGGAGAGCAGTATCTGTGAGTCCGACACTTGCCGCGTGGAACTGTTATACCGATGGTTGAAGTTGATTTGAGTCGGGTGAGAGGAGGGGCTATTACAAGTGGCGCTGTCTGAACAGCAGTGGGAGAAATTTTTAAGTCGTACTTTCCTGCGTGATTGAAAAAAGTGTATCGAAGATCGCGTTACTTCCTGAAATCAAGTGTGTTTTCTCCGAATACCGTGCGATAATAATGAACTTGACGCAGAATGGGAGAATTATAAAAGGTTCGTCACTTGTATGATTCTTTATTGTAATAGCAATAATAATGAGAGTAATTGCAATATTAATAATATACAGTTTACATTTTCCTTCGTTATCCGTAATTCCCGTAAACGTACATCAAACTCTGAATCTGTGAAGTGCATAAAGGTATCATGGTAATATGTTACATCAAGCCAGATCACATCACTTTTATAAACCATCCTATACATACATAACATACAGCTCAATTAATACTTCTGTTCAACTTTAACACTAACCACCGTAGAATCCCATCCTCTTAGTGCTTTTTCTTGTGGCCGATATACCCTATCGCATCTTTACCAAATCGATCGAGTTCGCTGAAGCGCACCAAGGTTTACGTAGAACAAGATTGCGATTATCTCGACGAAATGTTGCGTGCATAGCATTTATATATTAAACATCTTGAATAAAATAGTAAAATTAGGATTCGTAGGTATTGAGTCCGAGCGAACTCGATCGCACTCGTATTCTCGCCCGTAGGTATCGCAGCACAAAACTTAAATACATACTCGTTCGATAGAGTGTGGTATCTCAGCGTATACCATACGCGAAAGTTAAGAAGGGCAAAACGATTCTAGTAGTTGACATATCGCCATTCAACAAGAAGAAGCCATTTTTCACAAACAGAACTAGCCTGATTTTTATTTGTTTCACAGGTGAACGTAACACACATACACACACACTTATGCATCGGGGCTCGAGCAACGCGAGAATTTCCTACCTTCCGTGTTTCCGTCGGGCACCTAGTTCTCCATATGTACAAATCATAAATTTCAATATCTATATATACACGTACGCAACATACATAAGACACCGTTCACATTGAATATGCTACAATTTTTTATGCGTGGATACGTGTCCCGAGAGCACATTATCATGTCACGAGTATAAAACTAATCGTCGGGGGAGATATTTTACAAGGCGCGCAAAACCAGCCCACTCCAGTTGTGATCAATGGCATAGGAAAGGTTATTTTCGCTTATCGGCCAAAGGAGAGAACGATCACAAAATTTTCCAAACGATTTTCTCCTTGGCTCCCACCACCGTACGGTCACCGTGAAAATTCGCATCTATGTAGCGTCGACATCCCTGTATGGATCCTTATCCTACATTTGTACATTACGCAAATATCATCCCTCATGGCATCGCCAAGACTGCCCGGCCGGCTTGCAATACGCTCTCTTCATATGGAATATGGGAAACACTGAGCAAAAGAATAACTGTAGCACATTGATAGTGACCCCTAGAATTCTTATCCCCCGGCCAATGTTCCCTGTCGCTCAGAAGAATACCTTGCCCCATGTATTTGAGCAGATCACACGACTTTTCATAGCGTATGGATAACCATTCCAAGGAAAAACTCATGAGCACCCATGACAGAGATTTCCATTTTCCCCGATATATTATATTGAAAAGAATACTCCTGTAATGATAAGAATCTGTGAGGACCATCTTTTCCCGCTATCTTTCCTTCAATGTCTCTATCTTTATCTCCAGAGATAAAGATTGGAGAATCCCATTTTATGATCGCAACACTTTACAGACTGGCAGACTGCCGTTTCAATTGGTGTACATAATATCCTGCGAAATGAAATCATTTTCTAAAGAAGCAACCAGTCTGCAGAGTGATAAACGTATCATACAAGCAGTGTTGTTTTAAAACGCTTGATGCACTGCTTTCCACGAAACGGATGACAGTTTATCATTATCGGCATATGAAGTAATAGCTCGATGACTAATAACAGTAGTTGTATTACGCATTGTCTAACAATAGAATCCATAAAATTTGTAATACCCCTAACATTCTCTATTCATCGACTTTGTGATACTTGTTATCCAGCGTATAAAATCAGACTTCAACTTGTTACATCACGCACAGGATCTAATTCTTAGCTACAACATTTGTAATTCTTCATAATAAGATCGCAAGAAAACACTCCGCAAGAGACGAAAGGAAACACTCGATGTATCATCGCCCTAACACAGCTCAATTGAGCCATCGTTGCCACTTTGTATTAATCTGCATAATAATCATTAACCCAATTTCAAACAATCCGTGATTGAATAAAGTATCTCGCCATGGTACGTAATCCGATTATTTCAGTGTAGAGTAGAAATGTGTCTTTTGCTCAAATACGAATGATCTCATTACAGTGAGACTCAGAGGTCTTACTAGAAAATTCGTGTGCAAGTGTTCTCGCCAAGTTTATCGTGGAGGATATCGGCTTTGCTGTATGTTCTTCGCCGAACGATCCTTCATATCATTCGGGTTGTACATCATTGGTCCCTAGAGATCATTATATTCTTGAGAAATGCGGTAGCATTAATTCAAAACGAAGCTCAAGAATTACTTTGCACTCTACAGTTAAACAATTGTTATAACCAATCAGTGATATCACACTATCTTCAAATCGCTTGAAATTAGAATGTTACGATTATTCGATATATTTTCGGTGCTCAAGAAATTCTTATATGTATGTAAAGCGAATACTTAAGACGCTCAAAGATTTTCAAATAAACCGGCGTTACAAAAGCATAATTAACATAGATTTGTCGTCCAAAACCAAGGACACTCCTTCACCAAGCTTTCCCATAGTTTTGCTGTCCGAATTCGCAAGCAAGTGCTCGCGGCGTGTAGATCCATTAATGAAACAAAAGCTTTAGCGGTGAAAGCTATGACTGTGATACATGATGAACGTCTGATCTTGAGGGTGTTTCTCGTTTAAGAAAAAAGAAAATATGCTACCACTGTTAACTCGCACCAGTTCAACTGTGTCTCGCATAGTAGTACTCGAAAGTGGGTCACCTTGGAAATAGAAAGTGTTTAATGCCACTGGATTACCTTGTTCCGTGGTAGATGACGCGGATCCCTCATTGTGTAGCTCTGCACCTCTCGCGATAACGAGCTGGTCGAGCTCCATCGAGAGAGCTATATGCCATATACAACACAACACAACGTCGTCTCACTAACCGACACTCGCCACTATGATTAGGCATCATGTATTATCGAGAATACAACACCGATCTACATTACACTCATTATATCAATCTTTAATGTTTAAGTATCTATTCCATACTATTAAGTATATTGAATTTCAATATGATAATCGTTGCGTTCGGTGTTGCTAATCTCTCGTGTTGGTGTACGCAAAACACGCGTAATTGTCTCTAAGGTAGAGGCAGTACAATTGCAAGGGTTCTTCATGCTGAGAGGTACAGTAATATCCAAGTGCGTTACATCACGATTTTGTGCCAAAATATTAATAAGGTGCCTATTAGGTAAACCACCGCCATCCGTACACAAATATCGGAAAGACATATAGGTGCAAAGGAGACAGTTATGAAGCAGCGTGAAGCAGCGAAGTATGGTGATTTGTATGACACGAAAACATTCATAGTTAAACTAAAATAAATAGAGAGTCAGGTACATATAAGGACGGACCATAACTACAAATATCTTCCCTGTGGCACTACGCTATATCATCCTCGCCATGTACCACGTTGCTTACAGTGGTAGTCTGCAGTTTTACCCTACGCTATATGCAATCGTGAAAAGAACCGAAAAGCTTTGTGTATTAAAAAGACTTATACAGACGTCACCCATGCCTGCTACATACATACGGCAAACCATGCATATAAGACATTAAGTAACGATATATAAAATCAATAAAATAGATGTCCTTACTATCAGCAACAATTATTATTTGGCTACATCATTCTGCCTCCCCGACTGCTTGCGAAAGGAAACACAAAAAAGGTAGATTAAACACAGAATTCTGAGAGAAAGGATATCTAATACTTAGGAGATCTAATTAATATAACGACTACAAATTCATCTATCTCACTCAGCGCACCACTTATTTAACAGTATGCACATATAATACTATGAATGTGCGCTGATTTTTGATTATGTCAAATATGTTTTGCTCCAGTAACAGGACACAGAAGTTTCGGATATGTTTCAACTGATGATAATTACATGGTTACACAGTACAGTGTAAGAACAGTTCTCGTGAAATTAAATGTGCATGTATGTGGAAAGAAGTTAATTCCAGCGGAAGATTACGATACTTTTGCATAAACAGACAATGCACAAAACTAAGGGAAAGTTACGGCATGTACAAATTATTGGTACACGATACCGCCTCTAGGAGGAAAATGTACAGATAAGTAACATCTTAACATTACAGTTCCGGGAACATGTTCAAAGTAAAACGAAGCTGCATACCAGCATACTGCAGCCAATAACACAAAGATCATAGAGGACCGTGTATTATGAGAGTATGAGGCACATACGTGAAACTGTACTGTTAATGTTGTATAGAAGTGTGGTGACGAGAATCATAAGAAACGTGTAATTTACATTGAACTATTTGGGTACGCGAAAACTTACCCCCTGTGAAGCAGTTTCGGAATGATTCGCCGAGTGCACGGCTGGAGTTGCCGATGGCGTTAGAAAGTCCACGGGGGCATTTGGATCATTCACTGAAACCAATATTAATTACTCGATAAAATCTTTTAATGGCTCTATTATATACTGGGATAGTTAAAGGCCACCTGCATCATACCTGGTGCAGGAATAAACATTTGCGGAGAGGATGTAGCCATCGGAACTAACGGTGATGCTATAGGTGTCGGCATATTCGGTGATCCACTCCCTTTAGTACCATTTGGATTCATTACATCTATGTAATTGGCACGCATACTCCTGCCTTTTGGTAATTTGAACATATTGCTACCACTCGGTGGCAATTTTGGGGGATTTATTGGTGCTGATTCACCCGGTTGTGGAGTTGGTTGAGACGGCTGAGGCGGTTGTTCTATCACAGGTGCTCTAAATCCCATCTCAGCAGCCTTCGGGGGAGGTGCGAGGGACGCAGAACCACTATCACCATCCTCGTCTTTGTTAATCCATTTCTTACCCACGGAATCCCAGACAATCTGTAGTATACAACAGAAATGAAACATAATGTCGACAAAATTCTGATTTAAAATAGAAAATTACATATTTTATTAGTATTTCTGAAGGGCTCAAATGGGAAAGATTGGTATGGTCGAATACTGCTTGTTATGATAGAAATACAGCCGAATGTCATATCAAAGGTTCGTTAATCACCGTTTGTTAGTTGCTGGTCAGTCATATCAAATTAGAGCAATTTATACTGGCCTGTAATACTTAGTCATAAAATCACAGTTGTTCAATTACCACAAGTACCAGTTCGAGCCCTTAACAACATAAAACCGTCCAATGTAATCCCATAAAGGTCAATACGGGAAATAGAAACGATAAATATTTACCGTTGGATTATTATCATCCGGTAGAATCATCTGGTTCCGAGGTTTAGGGGCAAGTTTACTGAAGATACCACCAAACCATGATCCACCACTGTTAGATGGTTTTTTCTCCGTTGGTTTCTCAGCTGCTTTTTTGGAGGCTGCTGCTGGTTTTGCCGCCTGCTTAGGTGTGTCCAGTGCATCTAGTTCTTCCAGTGGATCATATTGCTTCTTCGCTGAAGGCGTCATTGAAATGGCCGGTTGTTGAGGCTGAAATAAAGTATACGATTCATCATCGCAAACTTGTTCTGGCAAAGTTCGTCACTATTTACTGTAATAGTGCAGACTTACACATTAAATACAGTACTTTCAATCTTGTACAAAGTATGATACATTCTACACATGTAACTATTACAGTAAGAAGTAAGAAACTTTGCCCGTGTCTTAGCTGCTGACTACAGTAATACAAAATAAAAATTACTTGGACGAATTATGAAGATAATTATAAGGTATAACATTAGAAACTTTATTTTGTCATCCAACAATAAAATGTATACACGAATAACAGCTAAAATTACAACTATCTACATGAATGCAATTAGTTGGTATCAAAAACTCGATAGGACTATAAAATGTCTCGGTGTTTCCATTAAAAAGGTATTCATACTAAAATACCCGTTTCCATAAGGATTAGTTTTCATAGTTCTAGCATAGCTACATAACAATATTACAATATTATGAGGAATCAGCATTATTATTATGGATCTGAATTAAACCTAGTTTAATCGCAATTTGTGGGGTGATCGATATCGTATGTTCGCGCCAGAGGCTTGCCAGCAATCAGACTTTTATACTCGATTGAAGTTTCTGTGGCTGCACTAACTGGTAAATCTATAGGATACGTTCCACCAAAAACTAGCGGCTTATATCGTGACAACTCGCACGATCGTTGCGCATTATTATCGTACGACCAGGCATCCACTGTATCACAAATCACATCCTTTCTACGAATATGAGGAGCTACTCTCATTACTTTCTTTTCCTCAAAATTACAATACTGCTTTAAGCTTTGACCTTGATCGTCCATAACTACGTGCGGGTCACTCTCCAAAATGCGATCAGACTTGGATAGGGATTCGATTATATCGACCTTGTTAAATTGAATGTCCAAGTCCGTCGTTTCTGAAACTGAACTACTTTCATCCAATTCATCAGTCGTATTCTCTTTCTCCTCATCTGACTTCTTTTTCAGTTTACATTTCAGAAATACAGGGGGCTGGCAAGAAGGCGGTTTCACAAACCTCCCGTCCACTCTCTTCATCTTTTTTACGTCTTTCGGATGGATTGTACTATTTTCTAAGATTCTCGGATATCGTGCAGATATCTTTGGATAGGAGGTAAACTTTCGAAAGTTTCCCGATTTATTGCCGTGATACTTAGAACCGTAAAAATCGACTGTTGGTGATACGGTCCCTGAACTAGTATTCGGATTACTATTACTTTCGGACGAGTCAAAAACATTTCGCGAACCTCGTCCTAATTGTACTTTACGACGCCGCAACGAGCTAAAAGGGAAGTCCAACGACCACTCCGGACTCTCAGTATTATCCGGAGAACGAGTATGACTACTTACTTCAGGAGTAGGTGTTTTTTCTTCTCTTTCCGTCTGTCCGTATGCAAACAGCAAGAAAAATGTGAGAAGTGTTATTTCTGATATGTTGTACATATTTACTTTCTACTTTTACTATTAAAAGTGTCGAAGAATGATAAACTGTCTCAGGTATGTGCTTCATTAAATATTAGCCAGATAGGTGCCCCCATTAGTATATCCTATAATACAAACTCTACGTTCCTTGTATGACTTACCTCATAGTTCCATTTTTCCTGTTGTTGGGTGCTATCCATATCAGTTTGATCTGAAGAGTATGGAGTATGGGACGATTGTTGCTGCCACTGTGAGGAACCCATTTCATTTGTTCCATAATTCGACGGATAATACGAATCCTGGTTCCAATAATCTTGCTGTTGTGGTTGTTGATATTGCGAGGCTTCATCATTACTTCTTATATATTGTGAATTCTGCTCGTATGTGTCTGGGAGATTGGATGGTAAAGACATTGGTTGCCATTCTGTCTGTCCTTCAGTAGATGGTACTTCCATCATAGATACAGGACCCTCTGAGTGCTCAGATTGAACAGCACTCCACTGTTGTTGCTGTTGTTTAACCTCGACTACTTCTTGACTTGTAGCTGTAGCCTGTGATTCTGATTTTAATTGTGAGCCATAAGCCTCGTTCTGAATTTCCCCAGTCTGTAAAGTAATCATTACAGTTTTATTAGTGCATCTCCTTAATTTATAAATATACGTGAATGTATTGATCTTACTTGACATTTTCCTACGATTTCTCCCAAGTTATTAAGCCAAGTAAGAGATGTGACATCGTCGATGGAATCCTTATAAATCGGGTCGTGATATTTGATTCTGTCACCCAACGTATAGACAGAATCGATGAAAGTCTTCTTGTATTTGGCTGGCTCATTGACAATATTTACGGCTATTTGTTCAGTGTATAACAAAGCCTTTTCGATCAGTCCATAATCAACCATTTTTACAGCTAAGTCAAACTTGAATGTTTGAAGATCCACTAAAGTGAAACCTGGTTCACACAAGTTTCTGGCATACTCGTAAATCTCTGTTAGCATAACTGCTTCTGTGGTAAGAAACTCGGCATAAGGTTTATGGTGATTTGTGCCAATTAATACGAGTTTCGCATTGTTTGCTCCATAAGCTCCAAAATCAAGTTGAGCAAGGATATAGCAGAAATGAGCTGCATAAATATCCCCACGGACAGAAAGTGTATCCCCGAGAGTTGTAATTGAGCGACGATTTATTTCTGGATTCGCGGAGGTATTCGAGATAATCATAGCTAGATGAGGTCTCCAATCATCCCATCGCGGATCTGTCACACACTACAAAGGAACAAAATAAATGATGATTGTTACTGAAACACAGATTAAAATTAATTTTAACATAATGGCTACATGCACGTACAGTGACGACAGAAGGCACTCGTCCAGAATGGAGCTGATACAATGTCTGTAATGGATCATTATGTGGCAGGCTGTTCGCGAACCGAGTCATCACGGATGCATGAGTACGCTTGTCTAATTTACTCGCTAAGAAAAGTGCGTGGCCCCACAATCCCTCAGTCATTGCATATTCTAGGAATTTAGAAACATCGTGAATACATCTGCGCGTAAGTAACATAATATGAATTAATAAAATATATACCTAAAGCCTCTTGAACCAAGCCATACAGAAGGGTGTTCCTAAATTCATCAGTTATCTGTTCGACACTTTTGTGTGGTTTACTATCATCAGTTTTCTCACTAACTGCTGTAACATCTTGTACAGCAGGTTCTCCACCTGTAACACCTGATCGTTGTGATATAACTGATTCCCTACGTCCTTTATCATGAGACTTTTGTTTCGCGTGGTCATATGGGTACGCATCTTTATTCCTCAGTAATAAGGCTGCTATATCAACACCCACAACATTCTGAAAGTTTCATAGTTATTAGTATGAACGTACATAAATATTAGAAATACAGTAACAATAAGAATTTACCCCATTCTGTTGAATTAACATGATCATCAACTCGTAAAGTAAAATGTATGAAGCTCGATCGACCATGTCTTCATTCGCAGCTGCTTTCTTAATTTTACTTTCGCAATATTCAATAATGGTTTTCTTATGCGTTACACCCCTGCATAAGAGAACATACCATTTAGAATAAAAAGTCATTGAAATCTTCATAATTACATCGAAACATGCATATTCATATAATTCAAATCATGTTTTTGGTTTAAAGTAACAGAAACAAGGAACTAAGTTTCCAGGCACATGCACATCTAGAGTTCACTTAAAGGAAAATTTAATCGGAATAGGCATGCTTAGATTGTCAGTACATGGATTACACTTGCTTAATCAGAGGTCCGGGGTAAGCCCGCAAGTCACGTGCTACGGGATCATGAGATAGTAGATTATCCAATGTAAGGATATCCACTCTAGCTCTCTCACCATCAGCAGGATAACTTGGGTGTACATGTATCAAGGATCCAATAGAGAAGCAACCTGAATAAAAAACATTTACAACATAAAATTATCCAGTGGAATTAAAATCAAGTAAAAGATAAAGTAATTCATACCATAAGTATGAGACGTGGAATACATGGTCGGAGTCATTCGAGCTGAGGCACTCGTGGAATCTTCGATGAGTGACATGTCACCCAATGTTCGTTTATCGCCAGTATTTCTGGAATGAAAGTAGTACATACAGCGCATGCCAAACTTCATGTTTTTAACCATATTATAATAATGTAGTAAGCAATATAACTGGCATTAAAAGAAAATGTACAAGGAGCATCGGGATAATATACTGTGGCAGCGGGGACATATCCTGGGGACCTGTGGACACTCGTGTTCGCGACAACTCGTTACGTGACTTTCCCTTTAAAACAAATTGAGGTATTAAGAAATATATCATTTCTGTCAGGATCAAGTGTATGGGGTATCTAATTTAACGATTGTCACGATTTCTAAGAAGTTACATCCAATATAATTCTACTGCCCAATATACGATCTGAGTAACGAACCGAGAATCTTTTCTCGGTCTCACCTATTTAAATTCTGAGTACTTGCACTGCGTCTTTGCAGTGGACTCTTGGTCCAGCCATGACGCCCGAAATAGGGAACATAGAGTGCTTTGTTCGGCGAGTAGAAACATGCAGTTGGGTTTGCAAAAAATCTGACGTACAATTCGTATTAAAATATGTATGTTCAGAAGAACAAATTATTGATATGGCTGATACAATCGTGCAATCATTTTGACTTACCTATCATCGCAGGAACTGCGGCCGGAGTGGACACTGGCTCTATCCTCAGGATAGTTGCCGACTGCTCTACCCATATGTTGCTGTTGATGCTGATTCGCATAATATTTTTGATACCATTCATAATAAGCAGCGGGATTTGTTCGACGAAGATTCTCAAGATACGCATAGTAATTACTGTTGTACTGAGATCCATAATCATATCCAGGATATCCTATGCAATTATATTAGCATTTAGTATTAATTTTGTATATTGCACGAATTCCACCCAAGTTTGCCTTTAAAACATACCATTGTATCCATAATAGGGATCCCTGGATCGCATATAATATTCCCTATCCCTATCATTGTAAGATGATCTACTAGATGGTCTCGAACTGAATAGAAAATTAAACTACAGTCAAGCAGCAGTATTACAAAGAAAAATATTCAATTGAAATACAGAACATACCTTCTGTTATATGGATCATCATAATATTCTCTCCTGTATGGATCTCGTATATCATAATCTTCGTATCGTCTAGGTCGCCTTTCATCTCGTCGTCGATCTCGATCGAGGTAATCTCTGTCTCTAGGAGGATATCGAGGATCATAGTCTCTTACATCTCTTTCTCTACGTCTCAAATCATCACCCCTCTCCCTTCTTCGATCTTCAGGCCTTCTTCTATTATCTCTTTCATCCAAATCTTCTTTTCCTCTACCTCTCCTATCTATTTCTTCCCTGGCATGTCTGTCTAAATCGTCACGACTATGATGTTTTCGATCATCCTCCCGATAAGACATTTCCCTGCGTTCAAATTCCTCTCTTGTACTATACGTACGATCGGTTTCAGCGCCGCGACGGCGGTCGTAATAATAATCATCGTCATAATCTCGTTCGCGTTCATAATTACTGGAAAAAATAAATAGAATCAAAAACTAAATTAAGCAAACTAACATGTTGAAACACTTACAATGTACTCTTTCTCTCGTATTCATATCGCCGCCGTTCCGGACTGCTATCGCGTCGTCTCTCACGACTATCATCTCTACTATTTCCGGAACTCTCGTCACCTTCATCTTCGTAAGAATCTCTGCGATTAGGTGGTAGAGAATTCCCTTGTACCTCGCCCATCGATGCTCCAACAGCTTCTTCTCGTTTATTTCTCGTGTCGGCTGTTTGTTCCGGAACTACTGCTGTTGTTAGAATTACAAATTTAGAGGATTGACCATTACACGCGTTTATTTAGAATTCGATATATATACTTACATCCACTGGACGGAACTTCCTGAGACCCAGTAACTACCCTGCTATTAGCAAGGTCGTCAGGGGCCTGTATCACTTCGTTTGGTGATGCACCACCAGGAATTTGTCTAAGATTCTCATCTGTTGGTTGAACAGGCTCCTCAGGTTCATTGCCTCTTCCCGGAACTTCTCTAGTTTCAGTGGGCTCTAAGCTTATTTGAGATTGTGACTGGTACCGCTCTTCTCCAGATGGATCATTACGCGATTGTTGTGGGGGTAAAGACCTTTCTCTCCCAGAGGGATCATTTCGACGCTCCATAGTGTCTGAATCCGAACGTGAGAGTATTGGCACACTTCTTTCTTGGCCAGGAGGCACATCGCGACGTTCTGATCGATCTGCTACACTTCGCAATTGAAGTCCTTGCTCTTGACCAGATGGATCATTTCGTCTCGGATCTGGCAGTCTCTGAGTAGATTGTACATATTGCTCTTGTCCAGTAGGATCATTTCTACGTGGATCTGTGGTGCTGGATTGCCCTGGGACTTCGCGTAAGAAAGGAATATCGTTAGGCACTTCATCGTTTTCATCCTCTTGATTTGGAGGACTTGGCTCATGGTCCTGATGACTATCTGTTAATTCTCCTGTTTCTAAGAATGTATTTCTATCATTTGATGCAAATTCATAATTATCTGGAACTTGCTCAGATGGTTGAAGAGACGGATGAGGTCGTGCTTGTTGTTGTGACATTGTAGGAACCTCCACATTATTGACTTCTTGTCTAAAATCACGAGCACTAGCTGCTTCTTTGGGTGAACTCACAACTGGTTTTGGATCATTGTCCAAAGTTTCCTTATTTATTGAATCCCTTGATCCGTATAAATCACGTTTTTGTATTGCTGGTGAGACCACCTCAAGATTGACAAATTCTGATGGTTGCTGGATATTCTCATAGTTTTCTACATTTTGTTCTGCAGCCCATTGTTTCGATGATCGTCCTGAATCTTTAGTATAACATGTATTCTCAGAGGAAAGTGGCAATGCACTTTGATTATACCACTGCTCATATCCACTTTGAGATACACTATCCATTGTTTTTGCATTTGTTGCTTGATATGGCAATGGTACTTCTTGAGCCACTGTAATGTTATTATCATTGGAATGAATGCTGTCTATACCAGCTGCAGTATAGTCTGCAGGCAACACGGGAATATTTTCAGGAACAGAATTATTTTGTGTTTTGTTAATATTAAAGGTGGGCACTGATTCTTGAGCCCAACCATCGCCCGAGTTAGTTTGATGCGCTTCTACAGGCTCTGTTTGATTATCCAAAGATTTATTAATTTTAGGACCCAAACTCAATTGTTCCACCTTTGCAGGTAGATCTTCAAGCAATTCCTTTTTCCCCCATTCAGTTGACTCATTTCTTGTTAAATTGAAGTCATTATTATCTTGAGATGGGACATCAAAGCTTGAATGCATAGAGGTACTTTCTGGTGGAGAAGGCACATGATACGGTTCAGATAATTGTGTCTTCACTTCTGCTGACTTCGGAGGTGCAGGTACATCCTTTGGTGGTAAAGAAGTCGGAGGGAATGAGGCTATAGACTTTTTGCGTTCATCACGATCAGCCATGGAGTCAGTCGCAGAAGCTGTACTTGACATAGAATAATGAGATGGTGGTCGATTCTGTGGACATTCATCCGGAGCTGTACTTGATATAGAGAAATGTGATGGTGGTTGATTCTGTGGAGTTTCATCCACAGTTGTATTATTATTTCCCTGCTCCATATTTTCTGTTTGAACATTTGTTTCTTCTTTTGGTGGCCACCATTGAGTAGCTGGCCACTCATTTGATTGTCCCCACTGTGAAACATCGGTATGTCCTTGCTGTAGCCAAGAATTGACTTCATTATCTGTCTCATAAGACTGCACCGGCTGTTGTTGCAGTTGGCTGGGTATTGCAGAATCACGCTTTTGATTTCGCCATTGAGAGCCAGGATGGCTCTGACTTGGCCAGTTATTTAAATCGCTACTACCCTGTTTAGTGTTTGACCAATTCATGGAATGTTCCTTGTTCCCACCTTCACTCGATGGTGGTGGCATTGGAAACAATGCACTTTGCCGCCGTGGCAATGGGGCACATTCATTTCCTAAATCATCCTTATTTCCACCTTCACTAGATGGTGGCAAGATTGGAAACAATGCACTTTGACGCTGTGGCAATGGCGCACATTCATTTCCTAAATCATCTAAGTGTGGCATTTTGTTATCTACATTTGACTCTTGCCAATGTGGTAAACTAGAATAATTCTGCCAAGTATGGGGAGGCATAGCATTTGCCTGGGTAGGCTTGCTCCAATTATATTGGCTAGCTAAAGGTGGTGGGGGTGTTGGTTCCTTTTGATTTGGAGGAATAGTTCTTTGTACCTGAGACATATTCTGCAACTGCTGTTCATTTCCCCATTGAGAATGTTCAGTGCTTGCCAAATTACTCTTCATAGCATTAGTTCTTGGCAGTGGTGGATATTGTTGATTTTGGGTGTAATTAGTATAGGGTACAAAAGAATCATTATGATTCGATGACAGCTGTCTCCCAGGCATCATTCCAGGAGTGCTTCTGTCTGCTACTGAATTCTGATTAATCAGATTAGACTTATTCCCATTAGCATTCTGATAATAATCATCCTGGATGGAATTTTGTATCAGCTGTCCTTGATTGGTGAAAGTAGGCACATAGTGTTGCTGTTGCTGCTGCTGCTGTTGTTGTTGCTGCTGCTGCTGCTGCTGCTGTTGAGGTTTCTGTTGTTGCTGTGTCTCTGTCTGTTTATCAAAGTCCCAATTCCATGAACTATTCCAAGGATCACTAGGTTGATTAGGTTGATTGACAACAGGGGACTGATGTTGAGCAGAATCATTTGCTACTATCTCTTGCTGAGCCCTTGGAACAGGTTTCCACATATTTTGATTTTGTATTCCATATCCTGCAGTGTGATCGACTCTAGACCTAGTTGGTCTAGCGCGATACGGATTCTAAAAATATATTAACTACTGTTTACACCCTCGAAAATTGGTGAAAGTTTAATTTGCAACACCTTGCAATGCTAATTATTCTACTTACATTCATAGTGTCGTTCGGAGAAAGTTTTTCACGTATTACTTATCGGAAACCTAGGGATGAAAGCCGTATTTATCCCTTCAACATTTACGAGCGGATGGCGTAATGTATTGAATTGTGAACTACACTTGTTCTCATATATGAGCGGGGAGAATATATGGGTCACTTTCGACGAATTCCGTATTTCCCGATCAGGCTACATAGCCGAACTAATCAAATTCTCATTGTATGCTTTTCTCAATGTGAAATAAACGGTGCACCATGTAGACGTCTAAATAAGTATGATGCGCGATCGAGTCAAAACAGAGTCCGTTCAATCTGGCAGGAATACTGCTCAGTAATGAAAGTCACTCTTGCGATGGATCTTGGGGGAATACCAATATTGGGATAATTATGTAACGAAAAGGGATGAAAGGATGATTTTTGGGTAGAAATAGATTGCCCTGACTTTCAAGGATTATTTTAGGGACGAGAACCCATCGAACGCGCTAGGAAATGTCGCGGTACCAGCTGTGAAATCAGAGCGTGCGTTCAGGGACCTCTCGTACGTTCACTCACCTAGCTATCGTATCTGGCACTTCTCTCCGCACGCAAGTATAAGCATTATTTTTGTCGAGGGACTCGTTGGGAGTGTACAGCCGTAAGATTTGCTGGCCTTCTCCACGGTCTTTTCAAGCTCTCGCGGACGACGGCCGAGGAGAGCTAGAGGAACGCAGACATTTTGCAGGAACGTCCGGGATGTGGGTTAAGCACGTCACGAACTTTTCCTCGTTGACTTTCCACGCGAGCAAATTGCTGCCGTAGTCCTTCGGATGCGCACACCTTTCGAATTATCTAGATACTAGCCGATTCCCGGAACAAGTAGCGAACAGAGTTAAAAGGCATCATCGAGTCTAGATTCTAGGTTCCACCGAGCGTTCGATGATTCAGGTAACGAGCACCGATGACCGAGCGTCGGTACGTCGACATCATCGACAACACATACACTAGAGTCTAGTCAATGGAGAGTTCCAGGCGACTGACGTGGATGTGGCGAGTGGAGGTTTGACGAATCGGCCACATCCGCGGCCAGTGCGCGTAAATGAATCTCAGGTGGTGAACTTTCGAACGTCGGCGAGGCTTTTCCCCATTTTTCTAAGATTTTGAGCAAGAGGTTGGACCAGTTTTCGGCAAAATGGTGTTGCTGACGATGATAGCAAGGATAGCCGATGGCTTGCCGTTAGCGGCGACTATGCAAGAAGACGAGCAGGTTAGAAATCTGTTATGATGAAATGTCACTTTTCCTTACTTTCCTCATATTATCGAGATCAAAATGAAATCCGACCCCTTACAGTCATTCAACTGATGGCGACAAATTTCCTCTTCTATTCTTGAGGAGATCAATATCTTACATGATCTTGATTTAATTTAACACATTCGTCCCTGCAAGATTTAATTGCTTGATTGCTCTTGAATTAAATTTAATTACATTCAACATACATACCACACTTATGTATACACTGGGTAGTTACATCAAAGTTTAATTTTATACTGTTTAATCCGATACAATTCAGAGTGGAAGGAGTATATTGGAATATCAGAACCAAGCAAAGATGTTGTTCAGAAAATTGGGTCCTCAATCCCCAAGCAGGTGTACTATAGAAACAGGGCCATATTTATTTCAGTAAGTGTCTGGTGTAATTCAGGAGTTTAATGTATAGATATCATTTAAGAGAAGATTTATTAATCCATTTGGTTAATAGCTATCTCATTGAGGATGATGTGTGCTATTTAGTGTTGTGTGAGAAGAACTATAGCAAGAGAATTGCATACAGTTATTTGGAAGAGATTGCGCAAGAATTTCATTCGCTATATGGCAAACGTGTTAATACTGTTACCAGGCCTTATAGTTTTATTGAATTTGGTTTGTATATAAATACATAGAACAGTTTGAGATTAGCTCTGATGGTTGTTATTTCATTAAAACTCTTTGTACAGAAACCTATATCCAAAAAGCCAAGAAGGTTTTTTCAGATGGAAGATCAAGGAGAAATATGAATGCGTTAAACAGTCAGTTACAAGATGTTCAGAGAATAATGGTGCAGAATATTGATGATGTTTTACAGAGAGGGACAGTTCTTTCAGGTAATTCCTTTTGTTATTACATACACAGAGTTGGAGGCTATCCTTGTGTACATTTAATATGAAATCTTTTATTCTTATAGAATTAGACACAAAGACACAAAATCTGTCTATGTTGTCACAGAAGTACAAAAAGGATGCAGCACATTTGAACAGCAAATCAATGTATGTCAAGGCTGTTGCAGGCCTGGTGGCTGTTTTGGTCTTCCTTCTGTATTTCTTTGTTCTTTAGTCAAAAAAGTAAAGGCAGATAATAGCTTAAGAACAATGTTTTTATTTTTAAATGGATGGGGTTCTATTATATTTTCGTGAGATCTTTAAGTTATTCCGATTCTGAATGTTCTCATGATCAAGCACACATTATTGTACATAAGTCATGTTCCAATGCAGAACAATAGTTGCAATGAATACCCTTGCATTCATATACATACATAGATGCATGATCCTAAGTGTAATTCTATGGAATAAAAGTAATACATACAGAAAAGAAACAGGTCTGCTAATTAAAAAGAATCTTTGCGATATGAGGCATGAAAGGACTGTTAGAGGAACATCTTATGGAGTGATGTTAGTTGTTTTATAAGGATAAAAAGACAATATGTACAGGGATATTGAAGTACCAACAAAACTTCGACATGTGTATTTTTTTCCCAGGTTCTCCATTTATTGGTACAGGGTCTTCTAAAGAATGAAAGTAAAAGAATACAGTAACCACAGGATTCTTTAGTTTCAATGGAGGCTGTATCGTTTTATTATCGCAATTTTTATGGGATCATATAATTTATATAAGAGCTGTACTTGATAGTGGAATTTATATTTATGTACCAATTGTGGTTTTAACGATAGTCTTGGTGCAAGAAATAAATATGCACCAAAAAGGAAGAAGTAACCAATGATATATGTATTATAGTTAGTTTTCCGCGTTATTATCAATGTTATTGCCCTTGTATGCATTTGAGTTATACCCGCCTGTTGTGGCATTGTATTTACAATAAAATATTGATTCAATGTTCCCTTTTAACTAATTGATTATAATCCGGTATGTCTAACGCTGATGAACGCGATTTATAATTTTCATTGGGTTTCTCATTATCAGAATCTGAGAAATCTGAATTGAAGAAGTAATTTACAGACCCATTCTTATCTTGTTTAGGTCTCTTGTTGAACTGCATTTTTCTTTGTGATGAAACATTTCCCCCATTTCTGTTCACTTTGCTTACAAATTCTTCATCATCTGTAATTAATTAATAATATAAATTGAAATATAAAAATCAATGAAGTCAGCCACAATTTTATACTGACCACTGTCTATAATCTCGTACATATCCAAGTGGTTCTTTAAAATGACATAGAGGGTTGGAAATTCAATTAAAACTTTATGTTCTAAATTTTCTTGCAATGTTAATGTCAAGTCCAATTCATAAAATCTAAGACATAGTAAAATATTGTGTGATTATATGAAATTTATGAGGACCTAACACAATACAATGAAATATTATTTACTTGCTATTTGATTTTATCACTCTTTCAGCCTTTAACAGCACCTTCACTCCTTGTAATCCTGCTGCTTGGTAAAACTGCAATCTTTCACTTAAAGCTAGTCTTAGATTTAACTGCTCTATATCGCTTCTATCCTCTAAAGTTCCAACAGGATCCAGAATATGCTCTACTAATGTTCCCAGTCTTATACTCTCAAGAGCCCTGTAGTATAAAGTTGTCTATACAAAATTGAACATTCAAAAGTAATCATCATGGCACATAATTCACTCTACCTTTCAGTCACACATTTGGTACACTCAGCTTGTGGAAAAATCCATTCTACCCTCCAGAATAATTCATTACTTTTCCAGTTTAAGAATGTTGTGTTCTCTTTATGTCTACTAAAATTCTGTGGCATAAATTGTAAGTTTATATTTCTTCGGAATGTAGCTGCCTTGAGCTTGTGCAAATGCTGTAATAAAATGTAATGTATTCTATGCAATAATGTAATACAAAGTGCATATTTCTTGATAAACTGACCATAGGTAGTACAGCTTGTCGTGTACATTTTTTAAATGGATTTCTTTTCAATTGATCTACTGATCTACCGACTTCTTCCAATAATCTATAGTCTGTCATCAAATAATTCAAATTATTGTTTCAGTTTTTATAAAAGTAAAAGAGAAGTTGACGAAATCATACCGCTTAATACATCTAAATCAGTAAATGACTTTAATGGTTTATATTTCGTTTTATCGCGAATTCCATCACATTCTAGCTCCTTTTTGTGAATGTTTACACACGTCAGACTGCATGTTCTAACCTCGCACTTAGGACACGTGTACTTGGCTTGACTAGTACCACACACTTCACAATCTGGAATTCTGTAATACACATTTTATTTAGAACTTTCCTACGAGACTTTATTTACACGTTCGCGAACTGTCAATTCGTATAACAATTGTGGCAAACGTACTTGTTAGTGGCACTTGCCGACGTGCATTCGTCATGGCTATCCATCTCCCTTCCACACATTTTTTTCCCTTCAAGCATACACGATTCTTCAATATATCCTATTTAAGGGTATTTGGTGGTGTAAACAAGATTTACGAATTACCCAGATTTGTATTTGTCTTAACTTTATTAAGTTTATATACATATCGATACATGTCGAATCTTAATGGAATAATTTAGCCATATAATATACAGTTATATCAGAATACAGAAAGTTTCGCCTTATTCTTCCGCTGGTTCTGTTCGGCCGCGATGTTCTTCTCCGATACCCTTAGTCCGACGAGTTCCTTTTGCTTCTCGTTATACTGCATTACGATATTGTTATAATGTACGCTACCCTTCATGTGTCTACCTAAAGATTCCTTCAATTTCGACGATTCTTTCTCTAGCCTCATTATATTTTCACCTATTTGTAAACTAGCTACATTTAAGTTTCTGTTGGTTTCCGTCTTCAAATTGCTCTTACTCTTCGAGCCGCTCGCATGTGCGTCGCATTTGGCTGTAATGAAATCTTGCAACATTAGCAATCGAAATGAATAACACTGGAGCCTCGCGATTAAAATAAAATGGCTCACGTCTATCTCCCAATGTTGCATTTATGAAATTAAATACATTTTTCTTCTCCTTCTCTTTCTCCCTTTGGTATTGCCTTTCTCGCTGTTGCTCGAGTGCATGTTGCTTTTTACGCATTCTGCGTTCAACGGAAAAGAGATTTTTATCTCCACACGCATTCTCACGTAATTGCATGCAGTGATCTGGGGAAATAAGTATATTACTAAGAATTCGATAAACAAAAGGAAAGATTTATACATTTTATAGATAATAATCTACCTAAAGATTTGCCAGCAGGTAGCACAGTTGCTTCAACTGGTTCCACTCTTCCATCAGCACGTTTTCCAAGCCCAGTACCAACAACATATCCCATTTGGGCCATTAACTTACTACCTATACCACGAGTATGTTTCTCCCAATGCCCAAGGGGTGCATTATTATCCAATGTTAATAAAGATTTTTGGATAGCTTCGTCTACCGAATATTCCTGCAAGTCACTATCTTCATCGCTATCATCCGATGTATCTGATAGTTCTAAGTCAGCATCATCTATGAAAGAAATCAGATTGCATAATAATGCTGTATAATTCTAAATTTAATATATTTAATAGGACTTCACTGACCCAATGGCAAAAGGTCTTGTAAGCCTACTTCAGTGATGTTACCACTTGCTTCAAACTTTACTCTATAATCATCTTCCTCTTTATCTGGAATCTTGAGTACAACACTCCGATGCCATAGTTTATTTTTCTGTTTTGCTAATACCCTACTGCCCATTTTGATACTCCCAAAATCGGGTTCTCTGCAAATTATCAATGACAATGCTATAGAAATTCTTTCATAACTGTATATATGATAAGACTATAGATTACCTATATTCCTGTAGATTAGAAAAAGGCACTAATTCACCATGCGAAAAGTTGCATTCGTCGTCGGAAAATTTGCATTTACCATCGAGATAATATGGGCAGGGGAGCATTTCCTTGTGTGTTGGATTTAAGAAAAGAACTCTCACCTAGATGATCAATAATTATCAAGTATTATTTACATGTATTTAAAGAGATTTGGTATTAAAAATAATTGAATATTATACCTTTATATCATGCATATTTTGAATTTCTACATCAGAAGATCGATAGACGGAGCACACCATAGCATTATGGTAACCAGTACCACCCCAACTGCTCCCATGAGGAGCTTTACATTTCATACCCTCAAGCTGCCTCAATTCCTCCTACAAGATTAACTTGCACCGTATAATTGTGTCATTTCTAGTCCCTACAGTATACTTGCATACTGACTTCTATGTCGCCCGAAGCTCCATCAGCTTTACTATCCTGCTCAGTACTCTTAGAGTTATCTGAGACTTCTCCCAGTTCAGCCTATAAATGATATAAAATGTAGTAACTCTGTAATAGTCGAATCTCCTAAATGCACTCAGTGCTATACCTTAAATAAGGCATATTCCTTTTGTAATGGATCATCAATATCACTGTCAGAGCTGTCGCTTTGTGATCCGTTTACACCTTCGAGACTATGCAAGCTTTCTTTCGTTAAAGTAATAAGTTCTTCGATGTCAGACTTTAAGCTCAATAAATTGTCTCGATCGGGTCCAGCGGGAGTCACTGACAAAGTGGTTTCCACTTGAGCCAACTGTAATAATTCATTTTTAACATTTCCGTACACAATTCTTGCATAAACAATGCGTCGAGAAATGTCAACGAATTCACGAAACATCGACGCATAGTCACAATGCTGCGAACCTGATCCTTGTACTGGGAGATGGATTCCCTCAAGCTTTGAGAGTCTGTCATTTCGTCCTGTTGTTAACGGACGGTTTCGATCGAAGTGTAACTTTCTTACATTACAAGAACAATGTAGATTTCTGACAGTTCACCTCTGCATCAACTGCAACTTTATAAAACAGTACTGCGGCATCACATTCCGCTGGGTTGACGATGGCCAGCCCGTCGCAGCGTGTTAGTCGATTTCCGGTGGTAAATGGTGGTAGAGTCAGCCGGATAGTTACTGCGTCTGTAACTTGGCGCCCTCTGACATTCACTTTTAATACGAAGCATAAATTGCTTGATTCAACCATAAGAATCATCTTTATCATCCTAAATTCAAAAGTAATAATCTTTTTATTACCATTTTCATCAAATTTAATTAATATTATTCAACATTATTACATTTATATATTATTTTACAGTTCCATGCTTACAGTATTAAAGAAATCGTTGCCACTGTGCCTCGGTAGCGCAGAAGGCAGCGCGTAAGTCTCATAATCTTAAGGTCGTGAGTTCGATCCTCACCCGGGGCATTTATTTTTCTTCTCAGTATCAAAATCAGTTAAAAATATATTAAAATCAACTACCTACATCTTTTAACTTTTTTCTAATCAATATTACACAATTTCAAAACTTAGGAAATCATGAAAATCCAGTTGAAGTCAGTTAAAGTTATACAGTAGAATCAAAAGAAGTTCTACCTTCGAATTAGAATGATAATGCAAATGTCAGATTAGCTTGGAGAGTGCCAGCAGATTGGATATCCAAAAGAGAGCGTCGCTCGAAAGCAGTCCTGAAGATAACAAGAGTGCGCGGAGGGTGGCTGGCAGAAAGGGAGTAAGAGACAATTATGTAAATGCGGTGTGCTCGCCAGAGGGGTGTTGCTGGTTTCTTGGGATTGAAATGTCGAAGTTAAAACGAGTTCTGAATTGTTCGCTGCCCTTTAGCGATAGGACAATTTGCAAGCAAACAGGCCATTAAGCCAACACAGTAGTTCTACTTTCCAACCTATGTGAATAGGTGTTGCGACCCTTCCAATTCTGACAATCTCGACTATCAAAACTGATGCTACGACTCCATAATATTTAACAAGCTCGTCCTTGTCAAATTAGCGAGGACCAACTATAATTAATATAATTTTAATGCATACTTCACATTCATCATAATATTATCAAACGATTACTATTTCTTTAAATAAAAATATTCGTATTAGACGATCGGTCCTTGAGAAGTTGATATTGGTGAATCTCAGCGATAGCCAAGACAGAATCAGAGGAAATAGAGGTGTGCGTCGCACTTGGTGGTTGGTGAAAGCGGATTGGAGAAGCAGAAGTGGTAGAGAGTATATCGTAGTGGAAAGCCGTATCATATCGCATCGTATCGCATCGCATCGCATGATATCGCATCGGCGCTGGATTTCCCGTGTTCCGGACTCGGCAATGCATCTGTTAGGTATAAATGCGATGGAGACGCGCGCGGCCCGGTTTGCAGGTGCACGCTCGTTGCAAGCGCGGTTGATTCCGCGTTGATTCAGGCTGTATTCAGTGCATCGAGCCCCGGCGAATGAAAAGGCGTTCCGCTTTCTGAATATATTCCAATTAAAAAGTCGGAGCTTCGTTACACTCGGCCCTGCCCCGCGTTCACCCTCTGGCCTGCACCGGCGTGCACACCACCCTCCGCGCCTCTCCGCACCCTCGCCGATTTCGCCCTCTCTTCAGCACCGCCGGCGGATCTCGTCACTCCTCACGTTCATCTCCCACCTTTTCCATCTTCAGAACGGCGCCGGGCCGTTCAGCAGGCTTTCCCATCTTTCTCTCATCTCTTTCGCCCGCAACCCCTTTTACTTCTGGCTTTTGCCTTCCACGAACGGCGCACTCGCTCTACGATATCTCCTTTTACGAACAGCATTCCAGCCACCCTAGCGCAGCACAGCACACGAGCTTCTTTCTTTAGTCAGCGCTCTCGTTTCTCCAGCAATTACTCCGCCGCTTTTTTCTCTCCCACCGGAGGAATTAGAAACCCCGGCGCGCCGCTCCGCCACAGTCTGTTTCCTTTCTTCATTCTATGAGACGTTGATGGATACTTTCTAAGGGATGTTTTCAAGTCCTGTTAAAAATGGACTTGGTCAGATATGGTTGAATAAAGCTTGTCGAGGAATTCGATGAGTTTTTAAGGATGATGGGATTTTGTTGAAGTATTTAACGATCCCCATCAAAGTTGATGGGGTTAGGGAACAAGAGGTGCGAGGATTATATATACATAGAGATATGTGGATGTTGTACGTGGATGGTAAAGGCACGAGGGTTAAGAAGGCGCGTGCCCAAGTGCCAACACGACTTACGCACGTATGCACACGCCTCTACGGCTATTCGCTCCGGGACAATACGCACGTGGCCAGGCACACGCGACATGCCACTTGTCTACCAAGAGCCTTCCTTTCTCTCCCCTTCTAGTTTTTCTGCTTCTCTCCTTCTTCTTTCTTTTTTATCATCAATTCTCTTTTTCTTTCCTTACGAGAATACCAAGTCCTTTGTAGAAACGATTGTCCCGGAAACATTGATAAGTCATCGAACGATCCTTCGGCCGGAATTGGTAAAGGAGCAAAACTGTAATAGCAGGATCAGCATCCCAATTGTTTAAGCCATTTGGAAGAGTTCGAGTATCGAATGAAACATTAACGATCCTTCAAAGTTTCAACCGCTCGAGCTCCAGCGGCTGTAAATGATGGTAAGATATATCTTTTGAGTATCCCATTGGATTATTGGCAGGAACAATGGAACGAGGCACAAAATTAGAGAGTAAGTGGGAACAATAATGTTAACTCCAGTGTTTCTTCTATTCGAGATTTTATCGTGAATAATATACGATTCATTATAGAAATGTAATTATGCGTGAAGGCCTTTTCGTTCTTCTTCTTCCGCCTCTAGCTGTGAACTGAAAGGAGATAAAAGCTGAGAAGAGGATGCCTCTCGCCAAGAAGCGTTCCTTTACTCGCGTGACTTCACGCTCGGCGACGGAGATCCATTTTTTTTCTTATTCAAGTATTGCATGGAGAGAGCGAGAAGAAAAAGAGTATGGAAAAAAGATGTTGAAGAGTGTTGAATAGAAGGTGGATGCTGTACTGGTTTTATTTGATTCCACGAAAGGTTTGAAAGAAGTCGAATAGAAATGAAGATGTCATCGTCGTATTTCCGTAGATCATCGTTTCCATATTCTATGGAAACTTACCCCATGATTTGAAATCCGCTTGATTTGTTTCAAGTCATACATAACTCTTGCTAGTACACCCTTAACTTGTCCTCGAAGCTTTATGGTGCATCCTTCCATAGTCTCGAGAATCCATGATTCTCCATCTGATACAATCCTTCCACCCTTCTATGGGGTTCCATTTCACCAAGGGTGAGCACTAATTAAGGTAGCACAGGGAATTGAATTCCCAACTGAATTTAAAGTGGTCGAAAGACAGGGTTTCTAATGATTATCCAATGATAAAGAATCAGTTGGTAGATTTGTCAAGGTAGTCTCTTTCTAGATCCGTCGGATTAAATTCATAATAGAGGTTTCATTAAGAGGATTGTCGGCCAAGGGACAATCGTTTTCGACGGTACTACATTGTGTAGCAGACTCGAAGGGATGCTGGCATTTATAGGAATTTGTCGGCAGGCTTTTTCGAAAATCACGACGGCCTCTCATTCGCCATTCAATGTTAATATCTACGCCTTGAAGTCGTTCGGTACAATGACTCGAGTCTCGATCGAGCTTTTCTCCTTCACGCTTTTCCTCTCGAATTCCTACCGCTTATTAACGGACGATTCAATGCAAGGAAATCGTTAGTTAACGACGTCGTTATCCAGCCACGATCCACATCCGGTGTAATAGTCTAATCATCCGTGTAAAGAGATTCATCCCTATCATTCTGCCGCCCCCTTTCACCCACTCTTACCCTTCTTTCCTTCCAATTAGAACATTTCGTCGATCAGATTTCCTTCTGGAGAAAATCATATGACAATCGTGCGTGTCAGAAAAGAGAGAGAAACAAATGTGTGAGCTCTCTGTTCGTTTTCTCGATATTCTTCTATCTACCGTTGTCGATTCCATTCAATTAATTCCTTGCCACAGAAGCCAACTCCTGCCACGAGTGCCGCCGGCACACTCGACTTGTATCGGTTTCAACCAATTACTTCCTGCCTGCTACATACACACATATACCCACATAGTCTCTTCAATTCTCAAGTTCTGCTTTGGCCACGTGCCTATTGTCACATACGAATTAGCTTCTTTATCGAGAACTCGTTATTTGTTATCAATTGCAGGGTGTTCGATTGAAAAATCAAATGAATTCTGCTTGACCATTGCTACTTGAATCTAGCAACCCCTTTTGTATGACTGCTTCTTTAATTATATTGAATAAAACCTGGTCTTTCTCATGAAAGTATAATGCGAAGACTGTATTGCGAAATGTGGAAAGGGCGAGTGAAATTCAGATTGATTCGTTTCGATAATAATTTATTTATCTACAATAATCTTGGCTCCAAGAAAAATGGATGACTAACTGGAGGAGGTCAATTATCGGCGGTGTAAATGTATATGTGTGTGTGTGTGTGTGTGTGTTTGTTTGTGTGTGAGAGAGAGAGAGCGAGCATTTGAACTAAATTGCTAAATGAAAGTCGGCCAGTGGCACGGAAAATACCTGCGCGCACTTCTGGACACATTGCAAGAATAGCAATGTTAATTATGATGGCACTTCTTTGGATATTCTCACTCTCCTCCCAATCCCATCGTTATTACATTCGTCTAAGACGCTATTGCCAGCTACAAAACTGATTTCACTACGAACTTGCACTAGAAACTCTTTTGCTTTTACTTATCTTCGCGGCGAAGTCGCAATATAACGATTTGCCGAAGTAATGCTTTAATTATTGAATATCTCACAACTGTGAAATAAATGTCTTGTGGCGTAAAAACGCACAGTTTCGAAGAACTTAACATTTACGACAATATAATTCTTGAAACTAAAATATTGGCTGTGAAAATAGGAATGATGGCTGCCGTCGGTAAAATCCGTAGCAGCAACACATGATATCCTGACTTTTCCATCACTTTCGAGAAGCTACAATCAACTACCACTACCAACTCCCATAATTACATATTTACACTGTCCCACATGTAAGATAAAACATGAGAAACAATTGCCCAAGATAGATAACGATATTCACTTGGGAAATTGTTGCTTGAAACATCGCTTATAGTTTAAATGCACTGAAAACTTTCAAATACACCATCAAATATCCTGGTATTATTATTTACTAATTTCTTCCGCTTCGAGATCTTACTTTCTTTTTTTTTATCACTGAATCATCTCTTTTTTGAAGGGGGGGGAACACAAGCAGCAGTCTTCGAGGGGATCGATCGTAAGAATGACTAACTCACAAGATTCTTCTGTCGATTTTTTCCCCAAGTTCTTTCGAATTCCTCGGAGACCGGATCTTGTTCACTGGAAAGCATCATGAGCTGGTGGAGGTAAACAGCCGCATTCTTCCGGATAAAGATGTTCATGGTATCCCGGAGATGATGCTGCGGGTTAGAGTGGACATCCATGAACGTAGGTGACATTCCGGAATAAGGCTGCTGCCGTAGAAAGAAAGGCTGCTGTCGATGCTGTCGAAGGTGTTGGTGGAGGTGGTGGTGGTGGAGGATGGCTCGTCGTTTGGGATTGGGTACTGTAAGGCGGACAATAAGCATCTATGCTTCCAGGATGTAAACCAACACCTCGTACAAGTAATTCTTTTTCCACCGTCGCTTGATGTCGTAATTGTTCCAATCGTAATTGATTCTGTCGCTTCCATTTGGTTCTATAAAGAAATTTTCATCGTTTAATGTGGTTAATAATGTTATATTAAGTTTAATTTGATAATATTAGTAATTTATTGAGTAAAGATATTATATAAAAGAGAATTAGAACTACCTTCTATTTTGATACCAAGTTTTAACTTGGGTTTCTGATAATGACAATGCATCAGCAACATCACTACGATCCGCGACACTGAGGTACTTTTGACAGCGAAATTTCCTCTCGAGGTATGCGAGTTGAGCATGGGTGAATGCCGTTCGTCTTCTTCTCGGTTTTCTACCACTTGGTGGACCGCTGGTTGTACCACAGGATTTCCCAGACGTTGCTGGACCAGGTGAGGGTGAAAGTGCTGGTGGAGGACTACCTAATCGAGTGCAAGGACTGCTTCCAGGATCAATGGTGTCTTCGGAGTCGGAATGTAAAGCAGAATCATCTTCTGAATCTTCTACGAACATATATGAAAATACTTTGGCATTATTTTGAAATCTTTTATCATTTTGAAAAATAGAACACATGTAAGAAATTATTCTAAATACAAGAATCATTCTTGTGACTCAGCAGTTGGTCCAATGAATTGATAGGGAATTGGTAGGGATCGACGCCTGATCGGCGGTAATCCAATTGCAAGGGTATTGTATCGGCAAGCGGCGTGGCCACCCGATAAACCTTATCCCAAGAGAAAAGTCTATTAAGCGACAATAGCCGAGTGGTTCAGGAGTGATGGTGATCGACTCTAGTTTGGGATAAACGATGACAATTAGGAGGGAGCATGCTGCGCCAGCTTTTATTAGCCAATAGTGCCGCCGACGGCACAGCAGGGTTCAATAATCGCAAGCGTCAAATTCATCCTAACGAGGACTAACGAATCCTTCCGCACCTTGGACCATCTGTAGAATCGTTTCTACTAATAGGGCGCTGGTCGACCACCTCCTGCGCTGAAATGTCGAATCTCGGACAGAAATAATAGAAGAATCTCAACGGGGTATTCTATAACGAGGATATCCTGGTGATAGGACACGCGACTCTTTACCACATAATTCTCCACTTGAATTCTTATTCCGTTCAGTTATCCTTCTTCGACTTGTTTATTCATGTGCACTTGAGCGTCACTCTCAAACCCTTTGTTATCCGTGCGTGCGCCAGTATGATTGACTAATTCATTAATGAAAGTCATGTGCACGCACAGCAAACAGTGCGGAGTCAGTGAATTTATTTGCAAACTAATATCGACTACATTTAACAGCCAATTACTAATACGATTAATACATAAATTATATTTTTATTAGAATACAAAAATCGAAGTGAATTATTTAAATAAATATTTCCACATGCTGATTAAACTCACCATGAACTCGTTCGGTAAGAACATCCCCCAGGAGGTCCCTAATAAGGAATGACTTGTGCTCCTGCATGCCGGTGTGTTGGTATGCGACGAGTATCCTTGCGAACTTGAAAAACCTTATTCTTTAAACTGTTTGACGTGCAGCACTTTGGACAATAGGAGCCGCGACGGCTCCAAGCGATGAGAAGATCACTATGCTCGGAGTATCGGCGAGTATCATGCTACCGTGGAGACGCGCGGCGTCGTTCTGCGGGATTGCTAGGGGTCGTAGAGACGTGCAACCCCCGACGATATCAGGAACGTGCTCTCTCAGACGGGTACACGTTGTGCTTGGAGGTGAGGGGTACATGAGAATACGAAGAAAGGTGTGCGCGACACATACACAAAGCGACACACATACACATATTACAAATTCAAACAGAGTATATGTGAAAAGGAGGGGGGGGGGGGGGTTGTTTGGCGCGGGGGTGTAAGTCGGCCGCGTTAACCCCGCGGTACCCTGCTCGAATTAATCCGCCCGTTTATTTTGAACGGGCTGGCTAATGCCCGCGCGATTTCGCAGCCATTTTGGGGGTGGAGGCGCGCCATCCACCCCCGACGTCCTCTCCCCACCAGGTTGAATATCTGCCCCTGTCATTGGTTGCCGGTGGATGTTAGCAGGGGTTCGAATGCCAAGCGATTCGCTGCTGAAGAACTACCCTGCGCGAAAGGGGGTTGGTTCCTAGCACGTCTTACGTAGCCGTCGCAGCGGCGCTCTCGAGCGCACCCGCACAAGTGGACCAGGCCAACGGGGGTTGCGCGTCGCATCCTCGAGAGCCGCATGATCATCCGCCGCGAGAGCAACGCGGCCAACCACCCCTCCACTCTTCCTTCTTCTTCTTCTTCTCCTCCTCCTCCTCCTCCTCCTCTTCTGGATCTGGAAAGAGAAGATAGAATGAAGACAGAGCGAGGAAAGAAGAGAGCGAGAGTCATTGGCGAGCGATTACCGCGAAACGAGAGGAACAAATTGGATGTGAAACGTTTCGCCGGGGAATATAATATCACCAACCCTCGATATCGGCATTGTTGTCAGCCTCGCGTGACTTAAAGCCTGCATTTACTCACTCCCACTTTTTTCTAGCATAAATTCAATAGAACGTTCTTCTACCCTTTGAAATTATCCTTATGTTTCATTTTTAGAAATCAGTCTTCTCTATACTTTTATCTTTCATGATAAAAGTCTATGGAATTGGAGTATGTGGAATGGCAGAGCAGGATTAATCCAAGAGTCCTCCTTTGGATAAGGGATGAAGGAAGTCAGATGTGAAGGAGGCAGAAGGCTGCGCGCATATCTCAGGGGTGGCTGTCGAATGGAAGCGTCGTTGTGGCATCGTAAAAATCCAGACTAGATTCTAACGAAGTCAATTTATTTCGGCGAAACATCACGCGCGCGGTGGGGGGTAGTTGTTAGTGTGCAAGGTGCAACATGAATGCGCGCTAGGTATTTGCATAAATACGCTCGCCCGCCCTCGCCTTGCTGTTGGCGGGCCTCGTCATCGGGGGTAGTTTGTGAGCGTAAATATGCATGATGCATGAAACCACCAATCCCCGCCGGCAGAGAGCGCATCCCCTCCCCCTCTTTTTCATCCACCACCCACCAGTTTCTCTCAACCACGGCCTTTCGCCCGTTAGTTTATTCACTGCGCCACTACTTATCCTTTCTCAGTGGATATCCGCGCGACTCTCCACGGTCCATAGAATCTACCTTAATATTCGACCTTCCGCAAAATCGGCCGGCTGTCGATTCAAGCGACGGATACCAGGATCAGGCAAAATAAGAAGGCCGAGTTGGCAAGCGAATACTTGTCTGTTATATGTATGTATAGTAGAATATATGTATAAAGCCTCTTAAATTGCAAGCGGATCGAGTGGTCCAAGCTTCGTTCTACACGGCACTCGGGACCGCCAATTAATTAATAAAACTCCCGCCAGCTTCATCCGGGACTTTCTCTCGCTCTTCGACAACTTTACCATCTACTACCTACTCCGCCATCGAAAGCTCTTCCGCATTTTCGACCAATGATATATATATATATATATATATATATATATTTTTCTATCTTATCATCGACTACCAACCTACGACTTCCTTCCTTCCAAGTATTATTCGAGGGCCACTTTGCTCGCTCCATTAATTCACCTGGTTTTGTAAGTCCGCCTCTTTCTTTTCCTCTTCTCGGATGAGACAGGCCAACGTACGGAAGAAAGTCTCTGTTGAGAATTGAAAGAAGAAAGTAAGATAGTGTGTGAGTGTGTACTGAAGAATTTTTTTTGGCAAGGATGGGAATCGCGTGGCAACGCATAAAGAGCGAGTGACAAGATGACAATGTCGATGAGGGGTTGGCTTTGCTTTTAATGGCTCAACGTGGCGGCTCGAGTTTTATATTCCCGGCACCTGCTACGATTTTATAAGTGAGGGAGAGTGATATTCCTGGGCGGGCAACGATGGTGCGCGTTTCTGAATTCATTGGGATTAACGTATGCAGGGTTATTAATTCAAGGGGGCAGCAGCAAAGCGGCCAGGCGACGTCGTTCCTGAAAAAGGGCTGCGCGGCTTCCTACCATCGTAACATCTCATCTTCCCCTCTTCTTATTCCTTGTTGCCGTTGACTTGGTAGTCGGGAACTGCGCAAACAGTGGAATAAATGCATGCATAGTAGACAAGCTAAATCGAGAGGATCGTCGAGCCGCGAAAACAAAGGCCTCACCTCTCTTACTGGCTGGTTAATAATCGCTTCGAAGCTCAACCCTACCCCCGGTTCGAGCGATGAAGCCTGCCTCTCTCGCCTGCTTCATGAATAACCCAGCCGGCGTGTCATTTTCACTACGAACAAGCTGCATTGCCTCCTGTAAATGCGAGTTCACGTTATCCTCGTTGAATACCACCGAGTGAGATTTTTCTCTCGCATGTCCCATCTATCCTTCTTCTTTTTTTTTTTTCATCAATAGCTCTCTTTTTTTATCCTCTCTGTTTTACTATTGGTAGCTCTCTTCAGTTCAGATGGATATAAGTATATGTCTGTGTGTGTTTGTTGTGAAAGTGCGTTCCGATGTATAAGCGAGGGAAGTTTCGTTGATAGAGATCGCATCTGGCGCGATTTGGATCAGGCATCCGAATTAATGGAAATCAAAACGCATGTGGAGGGCTTTGCCAATGGAGATTGGCTGGGAATCATCGCCCCTTGTCGACTCTGATTGCTATCGGTAATTTGTGATAGACCCCGCATCTCGATTGCACGCCGTGGGATAGTCGAACGGTACCACGCATCCTTACCACTCGGACAAATCGGATTCCGATTGGGGATGTGAAACGCCCTGTTTGTAAATGGATGATGCTAAATTAGAGACAAATCCAATCGATTATCCTTGATTATTATGATTGAATATATAAATTAAGGATTGTTAGAATAGTTTTGGCATTTTTTTATAGAATTATTAGTCAAAAAATGTGGAACGCTTCACGATTTTGCGTGTCATCCTTGCGCAGGGGCCATGCTAATCTTCTCTGTATCGTTCCAATTTTAGTATATGTACTGCCGAAGCAAGTACATTTGTCACAGTTCTTTCAATCGTATATATTCTACCTGAAATCGACAAGGGTACTTTTGAGAGAATTTTGAAATCGTGAAGCCCCCTGTTGAATTTACCTGAAACTACCTGTGCTCCTTAAATTTAGTACTTTGAACGAACTTGTGAAATATTTCAAAAGAATATTAATATTTCTTTAAGGTATTCCTACGTTAATTAAAATATCAGGATATCTTTCACTGTGTGTTGTAACATTATTTGTATATATCAAATGGATATGAAAATGACAAAAAAATGTGGAACGCTTCACGATTTTGCGTGTCATCCTTGCGCAGGGGCCATGCTAATCTTCTCTGTATCGTTCCAATTTTAGTATATGTACTGCCGAAGCAAGTACATCTGCCTATTTCCTTCCAACTGTATATATACTTGTGACACCCTATTCAGGTACTAGCGAGAAAGAAGGAATCGTTCCAGACTAATTCGCCATCTACCAGCGGGCGAACGAACTAAACCTTCTCACACAATATCACTTATCATACATGAACTTTCCCCATTAATTGGACTATTTCAAGTATCAAATGACATTTCAATTGTTAATTGGAAAAAACAATTTCCAAGAACTAAGTAACTATTAAAACGCAGCCGAACGAAAGCTTGGCGGCTCGGTTGAATCGAAGAAAGAGGTGAGTTCGCTTTCATTGGAATCGAGGACTTATTCACCGGGTTCTCGCGTTTCTGGCAGTGTCGCCAGTCGAGAAGTCGAAGGGGTGAATGAAGCGGGATCGATCTTGGAATCGGTGCAGGGCGGTCGATCGTTGCGTGACGAATTGGTAAACACGGATAAAAGACAGGGCGAAGAGGTATCTCACGGTGGGGCGATTTAGAACACTGCTGGATATACTCGAGGATCAAAAACTCAGTCTCTCACTCTTTCTCACCCCTTCAGTTTCTATTCTTCTCTTTATCACTCTGTTGGTATGCCTGAAATCCTGAAGTATCTGGTTTCCCTCAATCGGTTGGCGTTGCGCTTGGAAATCGCTAACAATCGCGGGCAAAAAGCAAAGTCCATTGAGATGCGACCACGCGTGTGAATATAACTGTCGACTGTGAAGGCTCAGCCATTGGGTAACGCAGTATAACAGCGGAAACAGCAGCGGCATCATCGTGTCCAGTGGCCGCCGCCAGCCAGCCAGCCACGATTGTTAGGGCGACAAGGGAAAAGTCGAGACGAGGCTGCGCTCGTTTTCCTTCGAATAGAACTTTCGCTCGCTCGCACTCCTCTTTTACCAAAGATCCGCTTTGTTTATCCAGCCGCTTCTTCTTCTTCGTTCTCTTCTATCCACCGCAGCACACTTACACCTTCCACCACCCCTTTCTCCGTTCATGTTATTATCCGCATTGGATTCTACTCGATAAGGGATGAACTTGTCCGAGCTGAGAATCCTTGAAGAAAGAAATAGAATTAGAAAGTGAATTCAAGATTTCAGATATGATTGGAAGATTTTCCCTTGAATAAGCAAAGAGAAATAATGACACTAGAAATTATAGTGAAGAAGACACGTATATCCAAGGATAGTATATGAATTCTGGCGATGTGGGAAAACTTGAGAAGCATCGAAAAGTACATGAAAGGTCTACAGGACGTGTTCGCTCAGTTCATTTCTACGAGTCTGCGGATTAAACAGAGCAAAAAGGCCTCGATGTGTACGCTCTCGTTTCTCCCTGAATATACCTACCATTCATTTCTACCTTTCCCTTTCCTCTCCTTCTTGCAAACCTTTCTATACTTTGTCTTCCACCTTTTTGCCCACCAATGCGCTCAACGGTTAACAACGCTCCGACGACAGTTTCAAGGCGGCGTCCTCAACCCCTTCGTCTTCGGGGTCTTTGCATTCGGTGCGGTTGGAGACAAAATAATTACGATTCCGTCAATTTCTCCCTTAGAATCGGACCGACTATGGAATACACCGGAAAAAACCCCACCGCAAACATTTATAAGACGCTAAGAATTGCTGAATAAACCTTTATACGAGTTTGACAAGGAATCGTCACAAAGAAGACCTGTCTTTGGAATAAAGAAATGAAATAATATGAGATCAAGATAAAGATTCTGACAAAATTTTAAACATTAGGATCATTGACAGTCGTTGAGGATTTCGCGAGGAATCAGAATAGAAAGCAGTATTGCTTCTTTCTCTTCTTTTTTTTCTCTCTCACAAGAGAAAGAAGGAGAGAAAAGAGAGGAGGAGACACTCTCGAAGAATGATGGCTATGGGTAAAAAGAGTGCTTGAACACGGACGTTGGTCAGGCTCCCGCGGTTCCAATTACGATTGAAAGGCGGCCCTGTTTGTTCGCCTCCTGTAACTGCGGACTCTTCAGTGCCTCGTACTACAAGGCACTCTTACCCCATGGCCACTTTCGAGTCTCGTCATTCCCAAGAGCGTGTGTGTTTCCATGGGCGAAGCAGACGCGCGCACACACGATTTCGGCAGACGCGGCAACAGCTTCCTTTTCCTTTCGTGTGACCAAAGAAAGCGTTTATTTGCTTGGTAACAAGCATTCCCAATTCAATGACACTTGAAAAGATTCCAAGTATTGATGATAATTTTAGTATGATTTATAGATTATGATAGTTCTATTTATTTACTGATTCTTATCTTTAATAATCAGAGGAACTTTTGATAGAGCAAAGTGGATGATATAAAAAGAGGGTTGGCCTGTGTTTTTGCACGATTTATCGCTCCCCCGGGTATTTCGTCAAAGACACGTGAATAATGCCTCGGATATACATGAATCCCGTTGGAGAGCTAAGTGCCGCGTAATCAAGGGATGATTGCCGCCACAAAGCTGCTTGATTGGCTCGTTTATGTTACGGTAATACTCGGCGCGCCCTGTGTCACGCGATCTGCGCACCCCCCGGCTCGCGCTCATCACTAACTCCTACATTTCTACGTACACATTCACATCCCTCTCTAACAAGATCCGAGAATATGTCAGAGCTCTCTCTCTCGCTTTTCTCGCGTTAGGAAATTAACTGATTTTCTTTGTGACAATGACTTTGATAAAACAATCAATACACAGTGTTATATTATTATATAAAACTCGTATTTTTAATGGATCTAATGTTTTATTAATTAATTACGAAATTCTGATAAGTGGAATTTTATATATTTTAATATAACAGATATAAAACAATTATTGATAAAGATGATAGTATTGGTATGCCCGACTTACGTGTACCTGCATTGGCACAGGCGCTCGAGCGGTTTTGCACGAGAGCCCCTTTGACTCCAATGCACTTTGCGCGAGTGGTCGCGCACAGTCAATAATGCGCAAGGCCGCACACGATCACCGGAAGTATAGGATATCGCTCGATCGCTCGTTAATTTCACGCTTCGAGAGACAGGAAAGTAGTCGGCACAGAGAGACAAGTAGAAGAGCGCCTAATAGTTACTGTCTACAGTGCAGAGAGCTTGCAGGCGCAGATTCCGCCGGGGTCAAGAGTGAAGGTATTTCTCGACCGAGAAAGCTTTCGTATCTACGGGCTAAAGCAGCACGAGAGGGAATTTTCCTCTCTGCCGGAAGTAATGGTGCGATTTAGCGCTTGCTCCGCAGCCAGATCCTCATTACATGAAACCGCTCGCCAACTGGCACATTATAAAATAGCAGGGTTAATTAATTCATTCAAGCATATCTCAACCTTAATTTTATTATTCTTTAGCACTCGGAATAATTCGGCTAATTTATCACCGAATTTTCCAAGACTAGTATTTTCAAGAGAGAATAATATTTTAGTTGTACAGTTAGTCTTTCGAGGGGTTGAAATGATTTTGGTAGCATCGTCAAGATGCAGCGTCCCGACGCCGGGGGTGGTTGGGTGGTTAGTAAGGGACTCGGTTGTTTACAAGCGACAGTTGATTTGACAAAGCCGCGGGTCCATTTATACGAGTGAATATTACAGGGCAAAGTCGAGGGGTGGCTTGTTATCCGCTCATTGAAGTTAACCACGGGGCTAAGTGCGCCGGGGAGTGCCGGTCGGGGCAAGGAGAAACGATGACTAAAGGTTAGGTACACACTAAGGGCGGAAACCCCCGCCCACCCTCACCCTGGCTGCGAGAGAGAACGCGGGCAAAGTATAAAGCCACCCTCACAAAAGCATCCAGGTGAGTTACGAATCTATCTGTTCTAAAAACAATATTCGACCCACCCTTAACTTTCACATTTTCATTCATCTTATACTCCCACATTTTATCTTCTATTTAACACATATAACAAGTACAGAATGATATTTATCTATTATAAATTCTTACAAATCGTTGGTATTAAAATTATTCTATCCTATAGAAAAAAAAATCCGCACTCGATTGATTAATATCGACAGGGTGAATATCAATAGAAGAATTATTGTCAATTGGTATAAAATTGGAATGGCATAACGAGGGTAGGGATTGGTGTGCGTGTACCTTGAAGGCAGAGGGTTGGCTCTAGGGAAACAGTAGCCGACGAGGACGAGGCATCCTGGTGATTCGCCGGTTAGAGAAAGAAAAGACGAGGCTTGGCGCAGGGGATGAAACGTGCGGGGGTGAAGAGGAGGAGGCCGCCGCCACACGAGGAAAGAGGAAGAGAGAGTCGAGGAGAAAGGCTGCTGAGCCAATGAGAGGCCAGATCGTTGCCGAGGTAACCGCGGGGCTTTCCGACGGATTATTCGACCGAGATTGAAAAGTTAGCGCCGTGTTACATAGGCGGGGGGCGGATGCTGCTGCACGCTCGCAACCGGAGAGGAGAGGAAAGTCGGCGCTATCAACCCCCACCGTGCCTACTATGATACGAGAGCGATCTCTCCCGCTGCTGCGAGAGGGCTAACACGATGGATTAAGGCTTATTTTAACGTCAACTACCGCCAACCACCCCTTTCCCTATTATCACCAAAGCGTACACTAAAGCAACCTTACATCATCGTTCATTCAATGTAAAGTCACCCTTTCGATTTAATTCTATATCATATAAATATTATATATTAAATATATTTACATAGAGAATCTCTTATTGACGGAATATTTATAAATAAAACTATAGAACAGGGATAGATAAATAGTAAGTTTAAGTCAGCCGGATGCCATTAGTACTTCGGGGACATGGTTGGCGAAGGGTCAAGCGCGAGGGCTCTCGTAAAATGTTTATTTCTGCATTGCAGTAAAGCTCGCTTGCCTCTGTGCTTACGTACTCCGTGTGGCTGCTGCGATATCCATCCACTCGGGGCTTACCTGACACGTGCATAATTAATTTCCTGCCCGAGGAGGGCGCGGCACTCCCACGCGCGTGTACAGATGTTCGCATCACCGAGGCAGCGTGTTATCTGTGTCAGTGAAATTAAAGTCGCACATTGGCTGTCGGATGTTGGTTTCATGGAATAAAATCAACGAGTGCTTGATTTCCGCTTGCTAAGAGTAATTGGTAGTAGTGATGCGTGTATGTGTGTGTGTGTGTGTGTGAGCGAAGGGAAAATAAGTTGAAAAGGTGGAAGAAGTAAGAAGAAGCGATTCTTTCGAACGGTTGGAGAGGAGAGGTAGTTCGGGTGCACACGGGGGAAGATAACAGGAGCGCTCTTCCTCGCTCGGTGTACTCCCCGCTGAAACGAAAAAGTTGTCCGGGTAACCGACGCGGAAACGCGGGATAATGACTACTTTTTCATATTTTAATTACGCAGTAATTAATTGAAATGTTTCCCCGCTCCGGAGAGCACTCGAGCAAAATGAGACGCGAGCGCCCGCGCCTGGCGAACCGAGAGGTATACCAGTGAGAGAGAGAGAGAGAGCGAGAGAGAGTACCTCTCCCGTTCATTCGCTTCTCTCTGACTTTCTCCTTTTTTCCTTCCTTCCTTCCTTCCTTCCTTCCTTCCTTCCTTCCTTCCTTCCTTCCGCCTTGCTTCTTTTTTTTTTTCATCGCGAGCTCTCATCCTCCGACCACTACCAGATTTATTCCCTTCGCCCCGTCGCTCTGACTGCTTCCACCCTTTCTCGAGAAATTAGGTAGCAGTCTTTTCAGCAGAGGCCGCCTCTGCCAATGCGGATTTCTCTCTACTCTTTAAACAATTCGAGCGTATACCTAATTGTACCGCTAATGGCTTTCGCGTGGAGGTGGAACGCTGGCAATGATTGGCTAGCCTTCTGATTAACTGGTCTTGTACGAGTAAATCGAGTAGGAACAAACGAGAGCCAATTTATATTTCTGATTTCGTACTCTTTCTTTCTAAGGAAGATTTCTTAGTAATTTATAGAAAGTGAAAGAAAGTTAATTCGAAGGTGTCTTAAAATAACAAAGTGTTCAAAAAATCGTAAAGGGGGGGGGGGGAATTAAAAATTCACCCTCACAGGTTTCGTCGCTCCGAAGGTTAATTCCCCAATTACTCCGGGGGCTATTTGGCGCGAGGATGTCTCGATGCTTAGGCAGCCGAGATACACTTCGTTACTACTCGTTAGTCAACACTGTCGACTCTCATTGCGACTGCATCCTGATGAACAATAGGCAGATGAAAGAAGTAAGATGCAAGCACAAAGAAAGCCCGGCGAAAGTGCGGACGGGTGTCAGGCGGGGCGCTTTTGTTATGGCAGTGCCTGCTTGCCTAGTACGTGCAATTGTCGTCTACTCGTGCCAACCATTGTTCCCGGTAACTCTTTCGCGGTAACGAGGAGGAACCTCAATTAGAATGGTTGGAGGACTTAAACGCCCAGAGGGTTTTAAGAGAGAAGGACGCACCAACACCGTCCTTATGAAAATATCGTCCTCCCTCAACTACCCCTATCTTTCTTTCCCCTTGAACTCGAAACTTTCCAATTGTTTATAAGCTCTGTATTTTCTAGAATTATATTTTGAATTTTCTGACAGAAGAGGCAAAATGAATATCGTTTAGAATGTTGTGTTTTACTTACATCGAGCAGCAAATGAAAAGAGATTCATCTTCAGAGAGTCAGAAAAAAATGAAGTTTGAGCTGAGGCTCTGGTTTTTGAAACACTTATTTCTTGATGGATAACAACATTCTCCAACAAATTTCAGCCCCTGAAACAGTCAGGAAGAGTTGAAAATGTAGAAAAAACCGTTCAAATTAGACGAAATTCATTATTCAGGAGCGCTTCTCCTCCTTCCCGACCGTTTCAGGGTCTGATATTTCAGGCAGTGATTCAGTATTTAGCTAGGAAACAGTGGTATAAATTCCAGAACGCCAGGTCAAAGTTCATTTTTTGGTCGAAAAATTCGTCAAGGGGTATACCCAGAAAAATTTGCGAAAAAAATGAATTTTGAGCTAGGGCTCTGGAATTTATATCACTTCTTTCTTGATGCAGGAAAACATTCCCAACCAAATTTCAGCCCCGGAAAATGTCGGGAAGCATGAAAAACATGGCAAAAACCGTCAGAATTAGACGAAAATGAATTATTCAGGATCGGTTTTCTATGTGTTTTCGGTACAATTCCGGCATTTCTGCCATTGATTTCATGTTTTCTATCCGTTTTGATACTCAAACAATCGAAAAATCAAGCATTCGTCAAAGTTCCAGAACCTTCGAAAAATCGAAAATTTTTGAAGGGGTACATATGCAAAAATTTGCGAAAAAATGAATTTTGAGCTAGGACTCTGGAATTTATATCACTTCTTCCTTGATGCAAGAAAACATTCCCCACCAAATTTCAGCCCCGAAAACTGTCAGGAAGTATAAAAAACATGGACAACCCCCTCGAAATCTGACGAAATTGATTATTCAGGATGGTCTTTCCGAATGTTTTCGGTATAATTCCGGCCTTTCGAACTGACAGAAAATACCAGTTACTATAAAAACATATAATAAGATAAAATCCGAAATCTCAGTGGAAGAACAGCGGCGTACTGGCATCTCCAATCGGGCTAGGATTATCCTGTCGAAGCGGGCGCAGCAGGATAAATAATAGAAAGGGAGTAGCTCCACATCGAACCTGGGATCCTGGTGACAAACCAGCGGGACGCTTTGAAGCTCAAATTGAGATAAATCCTCTTGACACCTAGCTGTCATGCGGTTTCCTGGCAAACCACAAAGGGTCACCGAGTTGTGAAACTCTATCCTTGTCAACCGCCTACATTTCTCGTACAAAGTTACCATGAAAATCTTCTAAAAGCTATTCAATTCACATTGCATATAGGAATGAAATTACTTTTATTGCAATGTAATTAGATAGCTTCCGTGATATTAATTGGACAGCGCGAGTATAAAGCGGTTAAATGGAATCGATACTTGGATGGCATCGTGTGGGGGGGGTGGCGGCGGTTCAACCAGGCCGATCGACCACGTGCATGTATGCACATACATATCACCCCACCCTGTTATCGGAAATCCAACCGAATATCTGGAATTTTTTCACCGGTACGCGCACCCCGTTTTATGATCGCCTGTGATACGTAGCTGAAATTAAGATGTACAGAAGACAGATCCTTCGATTGGCCGATAGAAAAAAAAAGCAAACCATAGAGCAAAGGCAATACTTCCTTAGACTTTCATCATCTAGGAATTGTTTTCAGGGCTAATTTTGAATTTCTCATACGAAACTTTTAATCCCAGGCCTGACATATTACCAATTACATCCCCATAACTATTTTAATCCTTCGCCATAAGGACGATCAAGGTATACTTCTAGAATCTTAATTTCTTGCTGTATTTTTATTTCCACGCCACAGGAAAGTTATACGTTTATACTGTGAGTATACCTACTGCAATAAATCAGTACTAGGATCCTGTTATCCTGGCGTCGTTGTCATCCGCAAAGCATACGGGAACCACCACAGGATCCATTGGGGGCGGGAAAGGTTTACGTGGAGGGTGCTGGTGAGTTATGACTTCCTGGTGGTACGAATGCTTCTGGCGCCACACTGTTGACGAGTGACAGGACATTGACGAGCCCCGAAGGATGTCAAGAACCGGAGGGGTTCTATTATGAAGCGACACTCTAGGACATTTCTGCCTGGGAGCGAAAATGTAGGGAAAAAATTCCTGCTTACATGGAATCCTGATAACTGGAATGCTTGGCGCTCGTAAGCTCGTGCTTCATCCTCCAGGACGCGCTTGGAATTCCTCCAGCATGGTATCCTAGTGGCTAGGATATTCGCGAGATATAAACGTGGTTGGTTTCCAGCGTGCCACGGTCATCCTTTCTTTTGCTATAGCATTACTTTTAATTCTTAACACGTGGCAAGCAATACCTACAAACAAAGAAGAGATGTGTTAGTGCGTGTGTGACATTAATTCGATGGGTAAATTGTTGCTGCTGGTTATGCGAGCCTAATGCTGTTGGTAGTCGGCTCGGGGAAAAAAAAATCCCTCGGTGCGTTTGTATGTTCGGGGGGGGGGTGGTATTTGGTAGACACGTGTGTCTGAGAACGCATACTCCCGGCGCTCCTAGGGGATAGGACGCCAGGGAGTTCAGTAGGATATCTCTCCAGCAGGACGTAGTCCTTGCTGGAGAGAAGGAAGGATATACAGGGAATTCCTTACGCCTCCTACTTCCTATTATCCTGGTAACTGGGCTCATTTCCTCTTTTGAAGTCCTTTCAGTCACCTAATGCAAATCCTATTCACACCTTTCACCCTCGTCCTACTCACACTTCCTCCCCCTACAGAAACTTAACTCTGGTAGAATTCCTTGAAGATCGCAATACGACTTTACATCCTGCTTGCAGATACGATATACAAGCGACGGGCTAATGAGAAATTAATTGATGTATCGTACTAAGAGACAATAAACAGTCTCTTGAAAGCAATGGTGAGATTGTCTTCCAGGGTAGGTAGTATTAATTGATATTATCTAAGACTTTAGTCTGAAAGTATTGATCATCTGTCATTCTTTATAAAGTCAGTCGTTTATACGTGATATGATATTGACAGATTTAGGGAAAAGGAAGTAGTTCAGTAGATAACAGTGGGAAACGTTTCAACTGGGTCTGACTCAAGTGCACCAGGTAACTATGAAAGATCTTTGGCTGGAGCTTACTTTCTCGAGGAGACTGTTGTCCTGGCATAGTGATAAGGATATCTACGTGTTGGTACGAGTTCCGTATAGGTCGTAGGAAGTGCAATTGATTGGGAAACCCGATAGCACCTGGTTCTGCTGGAATTTCCCTCACTACTACGTAACTTCCTTGTAGTTCACCTCCACTCGCCTCTACTTCCCTATACTCCAACTTCCTGCTTTCTTCCGGTGTTTACGTGAGCTTGCGGGAAAAGCTGGAATCGATACGGAACTACCGGATAGCGTTTCCTGTGTATGTATAGTAGACATCGTGTTGAAGTGAGATAGCTTTTCCCCGGGCGGAAGTCGGTTCTCGTATTATTCTGGGTCTTCATAGACTTTGAATTTTATGATACATACATCTGTTGTGTCTAGTATTAAATCTACTATTTATTAATATTATAAATATGTCTAATTGAAAATGGGGAATTTGCAAGAGTGAGTATAATTAATAGTCTAGATTATGTTAACAGTCGTGTTTCCCTGATAGAAAAGACGACGGCAGCAAGTCGATGAGGGTTAACCCTGAAACGCGTGGGATCCTGCCGGTTGGAGGGCGAACTAGTCAGGATTCTATCGGGAGCAGGAGGTCCTTCAAATGAGGCGCGATACAGATAGGTCTGGTACACCTGTTTCACCCTATGCGTTCTTGATCCGGAAATATGCTTCGCGTTTGAGGCAATTATCTTCATTAATGTAGGCGTCGTGGCGCTCTTAATTTCACTTGCAGGCCTTTCACGGGCTTCAGGACTCTTCCTCCTGGCGGCCTGTTATTGATCGTATCCTTTCACATACACACATACATAGTCTGCATTATATACACATAGTACCATTCATCCTGTCGGTATTTGTCCTGGTTTCCAGTCATCTAGTATTATGATCTTTCATACTATAAAACAATATGGGACACCGTATTTGGGCCTGGCACGTGACATTCACATTCTTCCCGCATTGTGGAATTTTCGACTTTCGTACCGACATGATAGCCGCGCCGCAGACTCCGGCAAAACGGGCTGACGTACGCTCTACGTCATCTCGCAAGAACTACGATAGTTGCAATTTATAGGATTATCTATTTTTTTAAACATTTAATACACTGATTATAGAATTTGTTGAATACAAATATATGTCTAGGTTGAAATTATGAAGAAAAAGATAGATTTTTCGGAAGTTTGATTATCTGATAAGACTGCCTTTAGTGACGTGGCATTCGACGTCATTCGCTTGTATTACGTATGACCTGGACGGAACGTGACGTTACATTGTTACGTATGAATTCCAGTTGCGACAGGGGCGGTGACGTCGCGAGAACGAGATGCTTTTCCTGCCAGGATAACAGGACTCATCAGGAGCAAGAGGAGATCGTTTCAATCCTCTCTGGTTGGGGTAGCTTCCCCTAATACACAACCCCACCTGATCCCTACTAATTCCCCTACCCGATACGCATGTTAACTGATACTATATTTAAATGTACTCCAATTTATTAAGTATGTGTGATTTAAAATATAGTAAAAATTGTATATAGATAGAAATTCAAGATTAGAAAGATTATTAATAAGTATATGGTTCACTGGATAGCTCGTCATCAGGTTTGAATTCTACGTCCTTCAGATTAAGGGTGGGTGAAAGTGGTCGTACCATTCTTGGTTTTACAGGAGGTGTAGGACAGATGAGACAACATTCCAATTGTTCCCTGACAGTCCTCTCCTCCCTATTTCCATCGATCTGGAAGGCAGTTCCTCCAGCATATTCCATCATACTGGTCATATTCTTGTCGTACTCGTCGAGCTAAATCAATCTCATGTATAAGTCAGAATTAATTTTAAATAATGTTATTTATATTGTACAAGCCTTACATCTCGCTCAACAATTGACTCGGAATCTCTCGGATGTATAGCCAAATTAGAATCGATCATTTTTGGATGACCTCCAGAAGACACAAGGTGCAAGCTCCCAGTAGAAGTGTTGTATCGGCGATTTATCAATCGCTGCTTACATGTTTCTCTTTCCACGATCATAAAAATAATTCTGCAAATACATAAAATTAGTGTTACTTCAGAAAAAGTATTTAAAGAAGTTGTTAATCGTTACCTATTGGGTGGGGTTGGAATTAAATCCAATAACTTAAAGTCCTCTACTGTTTTTGGATAGCCAGTTATGATCCATCCTTTCTTCAGGCACTCATACCGCGACACGTACTTCTACAATGTTTCAAAGAACATTATTTTAGTCTATCAATAAATTTCATTAAATCGAAGTTGCATACTTCAATAATTTCTACTCGGACTTCGGGCCGTGGTGGTTCTCCCAATTTGCATTCGCATAAACGAAGCATTTCTCCCAATGCTGTTTGCTGAAGACGTGCTTGCTGGGAAATATAGTCGAAATCGACTGTAAAACATTTTACCCATGAATAGTATGAATAAAGGTCAATTAAAGGTTATCATAGATATGGGAATTTCACTGTGAATAATGTCGAATCTCTTTGCCAAATATTTTGCCTGCGTAGTGCAACCGGAACCTCGAGAACCAATGAGAATAATACGGAAAAGGGATGGTGCACCGTAATGCTGCCTTCTCTTTGCCAATTTAGCGCAGTCTTTGCCCAATTCTTCGATAGTCCTTATACCCATTTCAATGTCCTTATAATAAAAATATTTCCATGTATTTCCTAGTATAAGGAAATTGAGAAATAGTACTGACTGTTATCGAATTAGCATAAGCTTCTCTGAGACCACGTAAAGTTTTCTTATAGTCATGACTATCGGAATATTTCGTCGAAACACTGCTCGAGACGGTTATAGTAGTTGGGGTATTGGATGCTTGGGCCGAAAGGTGTCCTTCTAATTCATCACAGCCACAACTGGATTCCTTAATTACGAACACGTGTGTGGGTATTATTCCGAAACGTTGGAAAATTCGGGCTTCGTTCTTTGTTCTCGGAATACCTAGTTAATAAGGATTCTACTACATTTTTTGCTGAAATATTGATGATCGATTTGAATTGGTTTCTAAACGTGTCTTACCCACAAGTATCCATCCTGGATTATTAGTTACACTACTCTCAACGATCTTCTTCATGTTCAATGCCATTTCCTCGGAGTCCTCGCATTTGCAGAGATCCTAAAGTTTAATACATTAATGTTGCTGTATGATATTTGTTTAATGAATGAAGCTCACTTCGGATGACGATTTTTGGGTAGTTAGAAGATCTCTCATCGTCAGAATGCGAATTTGGAGCTCTCCTTTGAGGACATTTGCCAGGCGCATCGTATCTGCTCGCAAATAGCAGTAATAGCTTATATAATATAGTGACAAATAGACACATAAAGACGATTATTGCATTGGACAAGCACCAAAATTCGGTGGTGCAATGAGAATAATTCGAGACACGTCGCGCTTCTTGGCAATGCGATCTAGATGTTGCTTTATAAAGATAAAAGGATCATCGGGTCGCTTTATCACTAATTCCGTGGCTAGTTCCTGAAAAATGTAATTATGGGAGACTTTTTTTTCCAATGCACATTAGGTTATTTACATGAAACAGTTCATAAATTCGATGACGCTCCAAATAGGCCACTGATCGAGCCTGCAGGGAAAGTGTTCTCGTTGTTGCCTCCAAAGAACTAGACATTTCTTCTTATTTCGAATTCAGCGTAGAAATAATAGATTTACAATGATAAAATTGTGGCTTATGTCAGACTGTCTAGGCTAAATTCTACAACTTTCGAATACTCCATTCTACTGTTCCGAATTGCAATGCTGACCGCGCTCCCCTTTCACTTTTGCGATGTCAACGTCTACTTTTTATAGATATAGCTTTTCTGTCTATTCATGAAACTTCTTTGGCATCCCAGTAAATGATGATTTCCTTCACGAGTAACACATTTCCCAAGATATTCAAGAGTGAACTCGTTGAACTGTAGTTGGGAAATGGATAAAGATTGTATTCTTTAAACCCGACTCGTTTTACATAACACCTTGGACGATTTCTAAATATCCAGACACACCTCGTCCCTCTCGTTCGACCAAGGGTTGGGTGGCGCCACGTGCTAGTCAGAGCACACGGTGCACGGGTGCACTTTCGTCCACTCTCGTCATCGGGAATCGGGGAGGCGACGTTGAAAAAGTGAGGTTGTCCCAACAGCAGTGCAGACACGCGTTCGCCAGTATGTCAAATGAGAAAGAAGTGTCCGAAGTGTCGGAGAAGATTTCCGAGATGGAAATCGAGGAGCCAGTGAAGAAGCTCACCCATAAGGAGAAGAAGAAACTGAAGAAACAGCTGGAATATGAGAGGACCGTGGAAATGTTAACGAAGACCGGTGGTCAGGGTCATAGTGAGCTCGAATCGAATTTCACAGTTTCCCAAAGTCAAACTCAACAGCGGACGACTCAGCAGCTGGACAATGCCGTTGACATTAAAGTGGAGAATTTTAGTATCGCTGCCAAAGGAAAAGAACTCTTTACCAACGCCAGCTTGCTGATTGCACAAGGCAGACGATACGGTCTCGTTGGCCCCAATGGGTAAGCAATTATTTTTAATAGATCGTTTCAAAAGTATCCAACATGTTTAACTATGTCTCTGCTTCTTTTCAGTCATGGCAAGACTACCTTATTGAGACATATTGCTAAAAGAGCATTCGCCATACCACCTAACATTGACGTGCTTTACTGCGAGCAAGAAGTCATTGCTGATGAGACACCTGCTGTTGAAGTTGTATTAAAGGCTGATGTGAAATGTAATGAATTACAAACTGAGTGTAAGAAATTGGAAGAACTCGTGGAGCAAGGAGATACTACTGTACAATCTAGATTACAAGAGGTCTATGAGGAGTTGAAGGCAATTGGAGCAGACTCAGCAGAACCAAGAGCTAGAAGAATTCTTGCTGGTCTTGGATTTAACCGTGCAATGCAAGATAGAGCAACCAAGAATTTCTCTGGTGGTTGGAGAATGCGTGTATCATTGGCCAGAGCTTTATTCTTAGAACCCACATTGCTCTTACTTGATGAACCTACCAATCACTTGGACTTGAATGCAGTCATTTGGTTGGATAATTATCTTCAGGCATGGAAAAAGACGTTACTTGTTGTGTCCCACGACCAGAGTTTCTTGGATAATGTCTGTACGGATATTATTCATTTAGACCAACAGAAACTATTCTACTATAAGGGCAACTATAGTATGTTTAAAAAGATGTATGAACAAAAGAGGAAAGAAATGGTAAAGGCTTATGAGAAACAAGAAAAGCGGTTGAAGGATTTGAAGGCATCTGGTCAAAGCAAGAAACAAGCTGAGAAGAAACAGAAGGAAGCTCTGACTAGAAAACAAGAGAAGAACAGGACAAAGATGCAGAAGCAAGAGGATGATAATGGACCTCAAGAACTTCTGCAAAGGCCAAGGGAATACATTGTCAAATTTAGCTTCCCTGATCCTCCACCATTACAACCTCCAATTCTTGGTCTACACAGTATGTGGTATTTTCTTATGTTTTTCTTTAATATATTACAGGGATTCTTACAAAGACTAATATCTTTTGCAGATGTGACTTTTTACTATGGGGGACAAAAGCCACTATTCATCAACGTCGATTTTGGTATCGATTTAAATTCCAGAATCGCGATAGTAGGTCCAAATGGTGTCGGAAAATCTACGTTCCTTAAATTATTAACTGGCGATTTGCAACCAATAAAGGGGGATTTGATTAGGAATCATCGATTGAGAATAGGAAGGTTCGATCAACATTCAGGAGAGCATCTCACAGCCGAGGAAACACCTTCGGAGTACCTAATGAGATTATTCGATCTTCCATATGAAAAAGCCAGAAAACAATTGGGCACATTCGGTCTTAGTTCGCACGCTCACACGATTAGAATGAAAGACTTATCGGGAGGACAGAAAGCTCGAGTTGCTTTAGCGGAATTGTGCTTGAATGCGCCTGATGTCGTAATTCTTGACGAACCTACAAATAATTTGGACATAGAATCCATTGATGCATTGGCAGAAGCCATCAATGATTACAAGGGAGGTGTTATCATAGTTTCTCACGACGAACGCCTTATTAGGGATACGGAGTGTTGTCTGCACGTTATTGAGGATCAGCTGATCAATGAAATCGACGGTGACTTCGACGATTATAGAAAGGAATTGCTCGAGAGTTTGGGAGAAGTTATTAACAATCCTAGTATAGCAGCAAATGCTGCTGTCCTTCAATGATCTCCCTAAGCTTTAACTAGATAAATGATTTCTTGGAGGCCTGTAAGATTGAAATTAGAAATCGAGGCGAAAGGAAAGATATATTTAGCGCGACTATTACTAGATACGATTAGCATGTGCATAGGAATGGGAGATGCTGAAAAGTCGATCAATAACTGAGTACTGCACCATGTTAATTGTACTCTAGTACGGCAATTAGGAACCATATTGGAGTCAGATGAAATATTTATATTTCTATGCATTCAGTTCCATACAGAATCGTATTTTGTATTATAAACATTTATCGTCGTGTTCCAATGTAAAAATGAAGGTGATTTACGAAATTTGCGTTGTCAATTTATCGAGATAGAAATCTCGCATACCCTGCCCATAACATTAGACATAAAATTGAAGGGAAAAAAGATCTATTTTTTCCTTTAATCCCAAATCCCAAAGGTATAGTCGGTATAGTCTGAAGTCTGAAGGATGAGATCGAAGATAGTTGGCGATACTGGCTTGCGTACAACCGGCGGCGCAATGTTCGCTGCCAAAAGGGGTAGACGAGTGATGTGAAAATTGTCAAATATTTTGTGCGAGGTGGTGTCCCGTGGAGAACCCGAACGTGTCTGAAAAGAGCCTCGCGATGTCGAGCACCCTGGAGAACAAGATTCTGAATTTGCAGGAGCGGCTTAGGGCGGAGAATGAGTCCAGGGATAGGGATAGGCAGAACAGCGAGGTTGGACCAGGAACAGGCCTTCAGCCGTCACCCGCGGGACCTGCTTCGAGTCCTGCCTTGCGAAGACCCAAACAACGTAAGTTCATCTAGTATTTCACCGCGCAATGAGGATCCCAAATTTTTCCCAATTTTTTGAGACTCCTTTGATCACATTGGCCTTACCTCTTTCGTACCCTAGGTTATGTTGATCATCACAATTTCGTATGTGGAACCTATATACGATACTCCCTTGATATCTTATTTTAACGCGTAGTTTATTTTACCTGTTTTACCCGCGTTAACAATTTATTTCTTTATATATTCTTGTAGAATCTGTCGTAGAAAGGATATCGTATTGTTCACTTGAATTGCAAACAAAAACAATGTACATTACCCCCAAAAATTCTGTCCTTCATCATTTGTATCAATTCTTAACAATCAAGTAAAAAATGTACTGTCCCGGGTATTTCTTTTTTTACAGATCCCAATATTTGTTCACTTTAGTAGACAAGCATTATAACATTTTCTATACAATGTTTCACTTTTTCAATCTAGTTGGAGAGATGGGTACACCAACAAGACCTAGAAAGCAGCTGGATCTGCCAGTCTCGCAGATGATACCCCCAAAGAAACATGATAGTGAATTTGAATCCAAATTACAAGAAATTATGAAGATGAATGGTATTTTAAGCATCAATGGTCAAAGGTACCAAACGGAGATGAAAGACTTAGAGCACCTAGGTGAACTAGGTAATGGTACTTGTGGGCATGTGGTGAAGATGAGGCACAAGCCTAGTGGGGTAGTAATAGCTGTAAAACAAATGAGGAGGTCTGGTAATGCTGAGGAAAATAAGAGGATAATCATGGATCTCGATGTAGTATTGAAGTCACATGATTGTCCATATATTGTGCAATGTCTGGGATGCTTTATCACAGAGTCTGATGTATGGATTTGTATGGAACTAATGGCAACTTGTTTGGATAAATTATTGAAGAGGAGTAGGCAGGCAATACCTGAGGATTTCTTAGGAAAAGTTACAGTAGCAGTATGTATAAAAGATCAGGATTTCATATTGGAATTATGGGGGAAAAAATCACATGCCCACTATTTTTACAGACAGTAAAAGCATTGTCGTACCTGAAAGAGAAGCATGGGGTAATTCACAGAGATGTGAAGCCTAGTAATATTCTTCTTGATGAGCAAGGAGGTGTGAAATTGTGTGACTTTGGTATATCCGGCAGATTAGTGGATAGTAAAGCTAAGACAAGAAGTGCAGGATGTGCTGCTTATATGGCTGTAGGTATCTATGATAAAAAAATTTAATACATTCTCTTACTATATTCTAAAAGATGTTGTCTTTCTTGCAGCCTGAAAGGATTGATCCCCCGGATCCCACAAAGCCAGACTATGACATAAGGGCGGATGTATGGAGCTTGGGTATAACTTTAGTTGAGTTAGCTACTGGAGTGTTCCCTTACCGAGATTGTAAGACTGATTTCGAGGTCAGTTTCAAAAAGCTACTGACAAATTTGCTTGATACATTGTTATCAAAATTCTTAATTTTTTTTTCTTTCAATAATACTGTAGGTACTGAGCAGAGTAGTTCAAGATGATCCTCCATCCCTTCCTCTAGAAGCTCCCTTTTCAAAGGAATTCAGAAGCTTTGTCTGTTGTTGCCTTACGAAAAATTATAAACACCGCCCAAAGTATCAAAAGCTCATGGAACACCCGTTTATTCGAAAGTATGAAGTACCTCAAGATGCGGACACAAACTCGTCTGTAATAAACTCCGGCTGCCAATGGTTTGGCCGAGTTATGCGACAGTTAGAACCAAGGTGGGCTGCTGCTGTTTTTACAGAGCATTAACGTGTTAAATTATGACTTTCATTCGCGTCGAGTATAGTAGTTACGTAAAAACCTGTTACGTAAAAACGTCGATAGAATCATAAACACGGCATGAAATTCCCAACTAATATTATAATGATTGGTTTGGTTTGATAATAACCAGGTTTCGCGATTTACATTGGTTTTAAAATGTTTAACACATCTTAGCATTCAAGGTTGATGGGTAGGTATTAAAACGGCTGAAAAATCGAAGCTGTGTTTTATAGTTGGGTTTTCGTTGGTCTACTAGTCTATTTACGTATACCTGTTATTCTTTGCGTACCGCCATTTACAAACCTTTCCGTAAATTTCGATTAAAAGTTTGCGTGCGTGTTGAATTGTGTTGCAGCGTTGAGCTTGAGGGAGGCAGCGCAGCGTAGCATCCCCTCTCCCTCGCCCCTGCCCCAGCCCTAGCCCTACCCCCGTCTTCACCTTCCTCAATAAACCACCCAAAAATCCCAAAAAACTTAAAAAAAATACACCTGAAAAACACCCAAAAATCTGCCCGATTTTCATTTCGAGTTGTATGGTTTGTGCACGCGCCTGTTACACACCCCACCCTTCAACCCCCACTCATGGTAAGCATTGTTTTTTATTTATTTCACTATTCGTTTTCTTTATCATTATATTATGTGAAAATTTGCTCATTATGTGGCACGTAAGAGTTTCTCCTGTGCACACTCCATTTATAGAATTAATCTTTATTTATATGTTTACTTGCGCTATTTTCTTCTAGATAGAGCCAGGCCAAGTGAATTGTTTTTCTACTTTTGCTAAGCATGCAATTTCGATTTTTCTACTTCGATCCACCGATTCTCTTTCTATATATATATAATATATATATACCATAATTATGTGTATATATATATATATATAGCCTGCAACCTCACGCGGAATCTCCTCTGCCCTCGTCTATGTTGCATGAAATTATGATTAACGCTCTAACTTCTATTAACTCTATACATGACAAGTTTTTTGCAGAAACCTCATGGCACAGTTATCGTAGCTGAGATTGGCATTCGGAAAAGAGCCCAGCCACTTTGCGAAGAAACGATATATGTTTTGAGCAGGCTACAATGGACTCTCGCCTTTACTATCCTGTTATTTAGTTTCAGATCGCCAGCGGGGCAGCAGCGAGTTACGGGTCACGTATCTCTAAAACAAACAGCTCATCTCAGGGCTCAGTCCGAAGTACCAGCCTTTCTCCGAAGCAATGCCACCAAAGAGTCTCAGAACTCCACTTTTCTACCATTTCATCAGAGATCAAATAGTGAGAATGGTGCGAACTATGTAACTCACAGTCCATATGCACTTAGACGAAAAGAAATCACAAGGCCATTCTCTCCACCTGCAACCAATGATGTGGATTCATCGGACTCAAACTTACAACGACCATATTCGCCGTACAGGCAATACGGCGAGCAAGATAAGGATTACTCTACGAATCGCTGTTCCACCAACGGACAGGAAAGACAGGAAGCAAGATCGTTCTCTCCTTACAGGCAAGAAATCAACTTCATAGAAGCGAGCACTAGACCATATTCTCCTTATCATGGACGTTTCGAAGAACAAAGAGACAGTAATAAGGAGCGGTGGCAGAATGCTCCTAGATCATTAAGTCCATTTGCCCGCGATTATTCGCCCTGGAGGCGAGAGAATGTAGATCCTCCTGGAGTAATACAACCCCCTCCCCCACCAACCAACGATAGCGGTCGTTACTCGCCATTTTTACAGCAACGACTTGGACAGTCCCCACCTGTGCCTCAAACCCATCCGCAATCTCAAGATATTTATGGAAGCCCGATGATTAACCGTAAAAGGTATGAACCGAATCTGTCCGAGGGGCCTGGCTTTATATTAATTGATACTTAAATGTTTCATTAAAAAATCCAAGCAGGTTTCCATCAGAGCCTCCCCCTCAAGGATCTCATGGGTCGACTAGTCCAGAATTGCTTATATCTCGATTCGCACACCAATTGAAGCAAGATCCACCATCGAGTATGCCTCCTAGCCAAGGAGGAGCGAAAGACCAGAAACCAAAACGCTTCGCTTCACATGTTCGACTCAGGCTCGGTAGTGATCGTGCTCCTTCACCGGAGCCACCACCGAGAATGAATCGTGGCGAATCCCCGCTTGCGATTCGAAGGAACAGAATGGATCAAGCATCGCCTTCATTTTCGCGAAGGTACACTTAACTGCAAGACAGTTTAGCATGGCCATACAATTGATAGATATGTTAAAATGTTTCATTCTGTTTATTTGTAGGTACGTTTCACCCTCCCCACCACAGCCTCCACCACGAAGGTTGTCGGAGAGTAATTCCGTGCCTGGCAGCCCTCAACACGTGCGAACCCGACTGCGTTATACCCCCGAACCTCAAAGGAGACCGCCGCCGCCATAACCCACCGTTACAATTAAATCGTATTCCTCGTTGGTGCCATATGCGATAAGGGTCACTGAATTAATCACATGCACCACATAGAAGGGTGTCGTGCCGGAGGATGGTTGCGCACAGAGAGAATCGTGTTTCGCACGGTGTACTTGATAGATGGATAAACCAAAAAGTAATTCCCCGTAATAGTCAAGCGCCGTGCGCCACTGTTCGCGAGGAGGTTGCCTATCGAGAGAACGATCCATTGATTGGTCTTTTGCACGGCTTTTTCATGGCCGCCAAGCAACGCGTTGGGCTACTTTGTCAATAATCCTTTCATTGACGTGTATTTATATAGAATGCAATCACCGATGCAATACGATGCTCAACTTTTTATATCGCTTGTAAAGATACGAATTAAACGTAGTACGTTCGTCGTTTTTCTAAAGTGATTCATAGGAGATACACGGCATCGTATTAAACGCGTAAACCGTTCCTATCATTCTTCGTTTACGCTTGTTTCGTTCATCGGGGAGGTAGGATTCGTGAGCAACGACCGATTCAACGAAACTCGCGATAGATGCCTCTCTTTCCTCGGACGGCCTTGCAGATTTTCTGCAACTTGACTCTTAGCCGCGACGAATTTTCCGTGTTTCGTTATGGTTTCTAATGATACCAGGCGAGCAGCGATCGTAGTCAGAATCCAATCAAATGCAAACCAAATCATACTGGGAAGAATGCTCTGCCGACATCTCCGTAAGGAAAGCACAACTCTCACGTCTCCTAGACTCTATAAATTTTGACAATTGTATATTATATTTAAATAAGAGGCGTGTCTGGGCTAGAATGTTGTAATTATAATTTTTAATTAACATTTATCCATTAACTTTGTTCAGTCTACACTGGTAATCATCTTTGTCGCTTATCTGACAAGAGGATCTGTTGCAATGTAAATAAACTTATATTTATACGAGTTGATTCCTTCCCATTTCTCATGCATGCACTTATCCACGTTGCAGTTCGTGACCAGGACGGCCAGAATATTACTGAAACTCTCAAGGAGGAATCAATATGCTGACATACGCGAATAAGTGACACATTTTCCTTCGTTACAATTCTCATTTGTAGCATTCACGTAATTTATGCATGCCTCAATATAGTTGCCGGATAATTTTAGATAATGAATTCTGCCACGTAAGTCCGATATATTTTGTTCAAACATCCATATGCGCTTGTTAAACATTTTCAGTAACTGATTTGATTTCATGGACTTATAAATATGCTGAGTGGTGATAATGACAGCGGGTCTATATTATCCAATATATCATTCAAAGCAACTAACTGTCTCTTCATTTAATAAGGCCAAACCAACTGATCGTAGTGCACGCAAATGCAGTCGATCCATTCCCGAAATGCATCCCGTACAAACATATGAGGAAACGGAAATCCTGACAATGAGAATCGATTTTTCAAAACAGAAAACTGGTTTTGGATGGTCGGACAGTGGTTTATAAAGCGGCAACAAAGTAGTACATTATTAACAGGCTGCTGCCCTTGGTCGTGGCAGTTTTACAAGAAAGTGAGTAGTTGAATTGAATGAAAAAGATTACCGTGACCTCAAATAGACAGTTGTGATAAGAGTATTCGACTGGGAAGAGTATTCCTTCGAACGCATAGTGCAGCGAATTACAGAATTCATTATCTTTTTGCTTTCGATGTATAGGTGCGCGTGCCTTGAGCGGCGATCATTCGTTTACGCATTACATATAAGTGTTTGCTAGCTCATCATCGGTTAGGCCGCGCCAAGTAGCATCCCGAATAAAAGTCTGTTGGAATCGTAAAATTAGATAAACGCTTGTCAGAAGCTGAAAGTAAGCGGCACATGATTTCCCACGATAAGGGCCACGCTCGAGGATCATTTTAAAAATAAATTCCTCGCTTGGATCGGCCCGTCCCTGAACAATCAATATGGCCTCCAGGTCTACGCGGGGCACGCGAGCGTAGAGCAGGTTTTTCGCTGAAAGCGAACGGAACAAGCGAGTTCGATGGCAATCTAATTAGCCAGGCTGGCGGATCGTGTGTGGACGCTCATTTCCGCAGTGCCCGTGACAATTTTCGTGTCAGCGCTCAGTCAGAAAGAAATTGAGAAGGCCTCGCCACCGCCAGCGCGGAAGACACCATCGACATTGGAGCACCGCTCGAGCCTTGTTTCTCGGCCCGCGCGCGGTTAACCGCCCATTCATCGAACATCTTCCAAGAATGAGTTTGCACTCTACTCGTGGAACTTCATAATTTTCGACTGGTTTTTCGTGGTTCAGCATGTCCGAGACTAAAAGCAAGGATTCTCCTACGATGGAGGGTAGTCAGGAAGGGGGCGAAGAGGCAGATATGGCTGCCAAGAGGGTCGAAGATAAGGTCAGTATCCAGCAGATCCTCGAAGGTATGACCAATGAATTTAACAAAAGCGTCAGCCCCGTCAAGAATGCCGAGATTATTCGGCCGGAGGAACCCGAGATCGAAGAGCCTGAGAAACCGGTAACAACCACTGATGAAAATATCACGATCGAAAGGGAGACCGATGTTGATAAGAGTGAAGAAGAGCTGCCTGCAAAGCAAAACTCTGTGGAATCCCAGCCTGATGAGGAACCGAAGGAGGACGAAAGCCTGACGAAACTAGAGTGCGTGAAAAAGGATAATGGGATACCACGAATTGTTCTTACATTTAGGACCATCGACGAAAATACCAATGATGGTAAAAAAACGAAAATATCGAGCTGTCCATCGAATCTTACCATAGTCCCTGACGAATTGGCTAATTGTGATCAGATTGGTGGTGTCTCAGTCAAGATTGAGAATTCTGATGAGAACTCTGATGCAGTGGAGAAGTCTGATTCTGAGGAAGGCAGGGCTGACCCACCCAAGAAAAATAAACATGAAAAACAAGATGAGAAAAATGAAGAACGACAGTTAAAGAAAGATGAAAATACAGAGCCTATTCAAGAGGATAAAGCCAGCACAAATGATGATAAGGCTAAGAGCAACGATGTAGAGCAACCTCCGAATGATGTTATTGAACAAGTGGAGCAACCAACACCTCCGGTTACTAGGAAAAGACGAATTGGGAGGCCAAGATTAAGAGATCTTAGGTTTATTATTTTCTTATCATTCCATTTCAAGAACATTTATTTCTCATGTGTGTAAATAATTCCTGGAATTTTTAGTGACTATGCCGAGGAGAATCCTGGGCCGAAAAGGTCTGCTAGGAGACTATGTAAAGAATCCTTCAAAAGTACTGTATTAGAAAGTGCAATGGCAAGAAAGGAAAAATCAAATTATACTGTAGAAAATTCTCAGAGTAAAAAAAGAAGATACAGTAGACCAGGTAGACCAAAGAAATTGTTTCATGGCAGAGATTCTAAAGGACCTCAAGCCAAACCACCCGATATCCGTCAAGAGGCAGAGACCTCGCTTACTGATGGGTTTGTTAGTGGCTCTGATGGAAATTCAATATTAGAATCTTCTAGAAATTCTACTTTGTCAGAAAATAGTGTAAATGAAACCACATTGGATGATTCGCACAATTTATCGTCCGATTTCGACGGAATGCCGAAATTGTCTCCTATGACTAGAAGCACAGATGTACCGGCGAAATTGAACAATCCAGTCGGTAGTCCATTAAGCGACGAAACGCCGCTAGCCGAAATCGAAAAGCCGTTTTTAAAGCCTGCTACTGCGCCTGGTCGACCTAAACGAGAAAGAGGTCGCCCAAGGGGAAGCACAGCTGCTAGGAAAATAGCAAAGGCTGATTCTTTTGAAGGTACTTAATCAAAGAAAATCTGCTTATTTTGCACAAGCTTTATTGCTGGTTTTATTAATATGGTGTTTCCAGATGGTTCTCCATCAGTAGCAGAAACTGGGAAAAATAATGATTATCCTGAAGGTAAAGATTTTTTAATTATCTGTTTATATTCCCATGTATACAAAGAGTATAACATACTATCTTTTCTAGAGAGTATTATACCTGTTAAAAGAACACGGAGAAGTATGGCTCCAAGTCCAAGTCCTGCCGAAGGACAGGCTTCCAAACCAGAATCAACAGCAGTAGTGAGTGAGGTAACCATGCCACTCAAATTCACTAAATATTCATTAAACTTAAAGAATCATGGCATACAGGGTATAATGCTCAATATATTCTTTTAGCCTTACGGACAGTCATTGTTATGTTTGTGTCAAGTCCGATCGCAATTATATGTGACAATAACTGGGTCTGGGGCTCCTCTTTACTGTACTGCTATAGATTCTATTGATAATAGACTTGTAGGATGCTGCAATGAGGTTGACAGCAATGACGTAGCAATGCGTCGACCTAGCACTCGTGTTCCTTTTATTATTTTATGTCGTATGCATAAAGAAAGACTTTTGAGGCATAATTGTTGCCCCTCCTGTGGATTGTTCTGCTCGCAAGGACGATTCGTACAATGCAGCAATGGTCATCAATATCATCGGGAATGTGAAATTTATCCCAATAAGAAAGGGGTATGTCCACACTGTGGAAGTGAAAGTACATCGTACGATGTAATGGTAACCATGAGTGGTCTTCGACGACCCGTGTATATTCCTACACGAAAGAAGTTCTCGAAACTTCCGTCAGCAAAAATGACTCTGCCAGGGAATGGTGATAACACCAAGTTGGCAGAGCATCCACCAAGTCCGTTGATTCCACCCGATATGATCAAAATACCGGAGCCAGTACAAAGTGATCGACCAGAACGTTATACCATTATGAGTCTGTATACATCCGTAAAAAATGGAGATTTAGAGAAGTTGGTCAATGTTCTAGGTAAGATTTGATTGCCACATATTCAATTGTATATTTAAGATGATATTAACAGTAATTCATTGTTTCAGCTTGCGGATACAATGCGAATCATACATTCCGAGATTATGCTCATCGAACTGGCTTGCACATAGCTGCTGATAAGGGTCATTTGTCTTGTGCACACGTTTTGGTACAAGGTGGCGCTCAATTAGATGTAATGGATAGAAATCAACTAACACCTTTAATGTTAGCAGCCAGTAAAGGCAAGGCGGACGTTGTGAAATATTTGGTAAGAATAGGCGCCGATGTGACTTTAAAAGGTGAAGATGGTATGACAGCTTTGCACATGGCGGCAAAGTCCGGTCATTTGGAAGTCTGCCAGATTATATTGAATGAATGCAAAGTACCGAGGACATTAGTAGGTGAGGATAGGTTTTGAGAAAGAATGATTTCAGGAAGTTTACGATTTTCTCTGAACTTTTATATATGTACTTTAAATCGTCTTCTGTCATTCCAACAGATTCAGTAGACGATGGGGGATGGACGAGCTTGATCTGGGCATGTGAATTCTGTCACTCTGACGTAGCTAGATTTTTACTTGACAAAAAATGCGATCCCTTGATCCGGGACGCTGAACAGAATATAGCACTTCACTGGAGTGCTTACAGTGGCAGCTCCGAAATTACAGAAATGTTGCTGAACGAAGGTTGCGATGTAAATGCTGTTAATGTTCATGGTGATACACCCTTGTAAGTTACTGTACATTAGCCCTATGCATTATACTTGGAATATTTAATAATGGCTGTCTTATATTTCCAAGGCATATAGCTGCTAGACAGGACCAATATGCAGTTAGTGTTCTTTTGCTAGCGCGAGGAGCTAAAGTAGGGGAACTTAATAAAGCTGGAGAGACTGCTGTGAATTGCTGTACTGCAGACGGCGATACCATGGCTGCTTTAAGGTTGAATGCCAAAGTCAATGAGCTCTCCGAACATATGTGGGAGAAGACAGTCAAAATTTTAACAAAGTGAGTGGTTTGATGTGGTACAAATTTTTCTATCAATTCAAATTCTTGAACAAATTTTATCTTGCAGTGATATTTCGCGCGGAAAAGAGACGAATCCTATTCAATGTGTCAATGGCTTTGATTCCGAGGATAAGCCTACGGATTTCCTTTATGTAACTGAAAATTGTTTCACTAGTAACATAAATGTGGATCGTACTATTACATCGTTACAATCATGTCGATGCGAAGATAATTGTAGTTCTGAAAAATGTTTATGTGGAAATATAAGCCTAAGGTGTTGGTATGATGAGGAGGGGAAGCTGATCCCCGAATTCAACTATGCCGGTATGTCAATAATATCATTTATTTATTATCATATTTTACAACATATATTGAATTAATTATTAATATATTTTAATCAGATCCACCAATGTTGTTTGAATGTAATCAAGCGTGCGATTGCAATCGCATAACATGTAATAATCGAGTAGTTCAGCATGGCCTGACACAGCGATTCCAATTATTCAGAACGAAAGGCAAGGGTTGGGGTCTTCGAACGTTGAGGCACATTCCGAAAGGTACTTACGTATGTGAATACGTAGGGGAGATAATTTCAGATTCTGAAGCGGATCATCGCGAGGATGATTCGTATTTATTTGATCTCGATAACAGGGTAGGTATTCAACAGTGATATTGCAATACAATAATATACATAAATGTAATTACAATAATTCGATTTTTTGTTATTCATGCAGGATGGCGAAACTTATTGTATCGATGCACGACGGTATGGAAATATTGCTCGTTTCATCAATCATTCATGTGCACCAAACTTGTTACCAGTACGAGTGTTTGTGGAGCATCAGGATCTACATTTTCCAAGGATAGCGTTCTTTGCGAACCGCGACATCGAAGCTGATGAAGAGCTCGGGTATGTTATAAACACTCGATTCAGACGTGGGAATCACAACACATGTACACACTAGTAAAAGTTGTTTCATGTTTTCGTTTGAATAAATCAGTTGTATTCTTGGTTTGGGTTGGCTAATCTTTGCTGCTTGTAGTCACGGCTTCTTTACCTTAATTTGATTAATTTCTTCCACGTTTCTTTCGTTGCTTCCTCTCATATCGAATAGTCCTGTTGATACTTGTAGTGCCAATTATAGTAGGAGGGTTGGTAAGTGGTATGGGTGCAGCACGAAGCTACAAAATGAATCAACTAGTCGAGTCACGATTGTACGAATACTCTGAACATTTGCTTTAATTGAAATGCAATAGTTCAACAAGAGAAAACCAACACGAGATTCTTTTCCCTCAGCTTTGATTACGGCGAGAAATTCTGGATAATAAAGTGCAAGTCCTTCACATGTACCTGTGGAGCGGAAAACTGTCGATACTCCGAGAAGACGATACAAGTAACCCTGGACAACTACCGCAGGAAGATTCAACAGGAAGAAATGTTGGCAGCTCAGTCGTCGTAACTCTGTGACGGTGTAGCTAATTTATCGCTTGTTGTATTTTGATTTCTTTTTTTTATATTCTCTTTTGATACCCGGAGTGCTGATTGAATCTCCAGTCGTCCTCTTTACCTTTGATCGATCGCTGGACCATTGGATTGGTCAGTCGAGGAAGTACAAGTACAAATGGTGGTGGGATTCAGCTATTTTCCAAGGACAGTGACGAATTCTACCTCGCATTTCAAATTATGAATGAACTGCGATATATTCCTGTTTATTGGCAACGAACATTCGTCCAGTTTCCATTTACTTGGATTCTTAGCTGTGCTAATTAAGTTTGCTGATTTTCTCAGGCGAATCAGTAGCAGCCTCTTGATACTGTGCCACCTTATTATCCTTGTTTAGCCTAAATTCTGGATGTGCATAATATATATCATTGTTAACTATTCTCAAAATGCTAGAGAAGGGGGTCCTACGTGGCGTCTACAGTTATTGTTAATGTTTGCCATTGTAAACGTGTGATAAAATGATCGAAGGATCCCTTTGTCGCAACGGGAAATTGACGAGGGTGATGCATATGAAATACATTTTACGTTGGTATACTTGGAAACATGTTAGCCGTGCGATTCTTCGCATATCCACTTTTTTAACGAGTGATTGTTTTTCGAATGTTCACCTCGCTGGATACGAAGTAGAGTGTAAGGCTATACCTTTTTGTACAAATCATTGATCTTTTGTATAATAAAACGAACGTATAGACCTTTTTAATAATTGTACCACTCTCTTTTACCACTCTGTGTCGCGTCCCTTTACATTCTACTCATTCCTTTGCTCTCCATTCCATTACTAACATATTACCACAATATTCATAATTCCCGCCAATCAACAATCGATATTCGATATATATTGGTCATGTTCAAATTTAGCGCCATTCGATTCCAGCAATCAAAATTGTACAACCACTCGTATCTCAAATACACAACCAACAAAAGTACTCATTAAAACCTGATTCTTGAATACAATTCCTTTAATAAAGGGTCTGAAAAATACCAGGTAAAGTCCAATCGATATGACTTTTTCATGATATTATAATTGATTACAATCGCTACCCCTGAAGTCTGAGATACATGCGCAGATGATAAATCCTAGGTGGCTGCGCAGTGAACTTTCGTGTGATTGGACGAGGGATGTCAGTCACTGGGAAATTCAAGCGAAGTACCGCCAGTTAGTGTAGCGACCGTCGAGAGTGTACAAGCAGTATGGGTATCCGTGTAGAATCGTAGATCTTTTCCACTTAACTATTCGTAATCGGAAGCACTTAGTTCGCCGGTGATCGTGCTGTATTCGTGTCGATCGGTTTGGCCTCGGCGTGTATTAGATTCGCGGTACACTCTCGACGATGAGATGCCGCGTCGTGCTTCGATCAGTGAGTGTGAATCAGTGAGCCACCGGACCAGGATCGTTTGGCGATAATCAGGACGATGACTAGCTGACGGATGGAGGCTTCTGCATCGTCCCTACGCCGGATTCGGGCTTGACGATCGAAGCAATACCAGAACGTAAGTAATCTTATTGAAATTCTCATTCTTTGTCGAGGAATCCATTGATATCCTAAATATTGTCATTCGATCAAAGCCTATTTCCCATATTATATTTTTCTATTGTAATAAATAACCTCCCTGTAATATATCTCTTACAAAGAGAATTCTGTGCATCATTATTCTACTGTATATTTGTATATCTATATGGTATGTTTCGTATCTGCCTGTGTACGTACATCCATCGTTTTACCTGGGCATTTTAATATTCGAAAACAAACGTAACGAGAAGCGTAGCAATCTGTCGATGCATGGTTGAGTAAAGATCGGTTTATCCGACTTATTGAAAGTCTGTATAGCTTCACTGATTGCAATATTAGTAGGATCAGAATCAGAAATACAGAAATTTCCGTCACTGTGTTTCTATGACGAGTTTTATTAAAAAAAAAAAAACAAAAAGTAGAACAGTAATAAGATTTAGATTCTTGGAAAATTGTGTAACACTAGTCTAAGACTGGATGAATACATCTTTGGTAAGTATTACATCTTTTTATTAAATTATTACTGCGGTAACAGACTTGTCATTTGTATGGAACTTTTTATTACGGAACTCATGAAAGGTCGTGGAAGTTGGGGAGTCACGAGTCTCACGTTACACATTCAGAACTCTGTCGCCGTTTCATATTTGGCACTGGAAATATGTCAGCTGAGTAAAATTTATTAACAGCATGCTATTTGATTTTAGCCACTGGTATTTACACTTGGACCAATATCTGGACAGGATTTTCTATGTGAGGATTTGTAAATGGGTGTAAGTGGGATTCTGGGGTTACGGGCGCGTCATAAATCCTTTTTCTGCAGAAGCATTAAATTCCATAAATGGGAGTTGTAAAACCTTTCGGTCATAACAGAGACATATCCGGTTAGAAGAGAATGCATGAAATATAAAATACTTGGAATGATGATAGCAGTGAAATCTATGTGTCGCCTGGAAATCTGTGAAAGTCGTGCATTAACGTTGGCACATAAGGCTAGCGACCAATCTATTGGCACCATTGCCCACTTGTTTATCACACTAGCGCATGCTAAAAGTAGATACGCCTCTGGAAGCTCGAAGCATCCATTGACGATGCGAGTGGTGCTATTAACGCTTGCGAAATGTCGCGTATAAAGCGCGCGTCACTTTATATCAGAGTTTCTCCCCCAAGGAAGGGTGACAAAATTATTGCCGATCATGAAAATGTCAGGTCGATCGTATGAAACTCCAGCCAAAAGTGTCTAGCTGTCTATCGGTTTTGTGTTGGAGATTGGCCCAGATATAAGGAAAGGTTGAACTTGAATTTCCAACTAGTACGTTCAATTGACATTTTTTCCTTGGAATGTCCTTTTATCACGACAATGTCAAAAAGCTAAGCTCGAGTATTATAGAAGAATTGAAAAGCACTGTAATGTTACGTGATTCCAACAATTGGATGTAATGGGTTAACGAGTCGAGGAGTGGCTGTCCGTTGTGTGTGTCAGTAGTTAGGAAGTAGCACGGCTTGCCAAGACAAAGGGTGGTGAATCGTGGATCGTTAAGTTAGTGCGTGTGGTTGAGAGGCAGTGCTTAGGAGCTTTTCTCTCCTGATTAGGATCTCCGTTTCCTAGCACGATAGCGCGTGCTTGCCGACTCGGCTTTAAGCATGCACGTGGTACATGTAATTTCTCTTGGCCCTCGAATCTACGCTCGACCAACACACACCACTACCAACAACTTGTTCTTAGTCCGATAATCTCTTACGATCTACTCGGTTCTCCGACTTTAAGCTACATTATACTACTTTAAGGATAACTTCGACTCGCAAGCGTATTAAGAAAATTCTCGTCAGCCTTTTATTTCATTTATACCATTTAGATTATCACCGATTAAATATATATTAGTTATGAAACGAGCGCCATTTGGATGTTCGCACATAACAGTTTGCTTGTTGACGAAAATCACGATGGTTGATTTTGCCGCCAACAGCAGATATGTAGTTTCATGCGCGTACATCAATCGCTGCGGAATTAATAGCTGCTGTTGGGCTGAAATTAAAATTTCGTATTGAATAGCCGTCCCCTTTGCCATTGGCTAGCAATGCAGTATGTGCGATACTCGCTGATATTGAATTAGAACCACGCATTCTGCGCCCTTTCAAAGCGATGCTGCCCACCTTCTCTTTGAACTCGGTAATTTCTTTCGCGATTGATTTTAGCATGGAGAGTTCGGCTGCCTCGCATTAATAGACTCGTCGATATATCACAGTATCAGGGAATATCGATGACCAAATCGATGATAGTTTCGTTCATCCCCGAAATTCCACTGAAAATTCGTACAGTTAGCTTGTATTGGCTGGTTTAAAATATTTCAATGCTTGACGCATTGTTGACCGACTCTTGTCGTTATTGAGTAAAAAGCACGAGTACACTCATGATTGATTGAAAACGTCAGTGAACTGTTAATACCAATAGTAAAAGTATTTCAAAAGCCGTGCACAAGTTCGTTCAGTTGATTCTTTGAGTGGTTGAAAATGTCAAATTGTAGTATAAGTAATGAAATTGTAGAAGAGGACAGTTCTTTCTTTAATTCTTTTTCTCTGGAGCACTGACCTTCGGGTGAATGGCTTGCTTACCGGGAAATGGTGCTCTTTTTCCGAAAGCGGAGACCACCGAGTAACTTGTCGTCCTTTGTGACCCATCCACTTGCCTGATTGGATTTCGAATCGATTGAGAGTTCGATTTTCCCTGCAGTCGATTGACAAGCTTGCTTGGAGAAATTCTGTCGGGCTACGAACAGCGGTGATGAAATTAAATGTTCGATTAATCGTACGAGCATATTCGATTCTAACTAACAATTGTTTCTCATCTTTTCTACTATCAACGTGACAATCGAAGAGAATTTTTCTTACGAATATCTGTCGATTCTTTCAAGCAGTTAAGCAAAGTTTTCTTCATCGAGCGATGATCGGGGTTCTTCAGAGTAAGAACTAATATCTTGAAAGCAATTTCGAGTTAATGAAGCGCGCGGTGGAAGACCCTTAAGTACTTACTTATCTCCGAACTTGTGGTCTCAAGAACATCGTTTGTTCAAGGAAGCGTAATGACATCATTAGCAAATAAATCATAATAAAAATTCCATCGTGTATCCAATTTTTTCCACCAATACTTTTATAATAAAATAAATATTAGAAATCTTCCCTATCAATTTCTAGTTTGCTATTTAATCCTATCATAATTGATGGATGCTGAGGAGATCTAACCTTCTGCTCTCACAGCACTGGCATACTAATAGTGTCGTCGAGTGACCGGGAATATAATCCAGGACTCGTCGAGAGCGTTTTGATGTTGGAGCTTGCGACCCCGAGCACGAGGAATCCCGATCGAGTAGGACCACGAAACGCTGCTTCATTGAAATCAAATTAACAGGGCAACCATTCCAACTACGAATTTAATCAGCACGTAAATTGCGTTAGATAACCATCGTGTATTGTCAAATTCCAACCTTTCCTTCCCTTTATTTCAACACAAGTACTAACATACTTATTCCATCTACAATTCAAAAGAATTCTCTTCTCGAGCTTTCAAACTCCCACTGCTTCTCTTTTACCTGAACAACAAAGCTTTCTACATTCACTATTACATGAAATCAAAACAAGGCTTTCAAAGAAACCTAAAAGCATTGACATATTAATAAAGAATACTTATACAAGTTGATTACAAGTTCAAATATTAGTCTAAAATAAATCATAAAAATGTCCGCGGTAAGATATTTGAGCTTTGAAAATTGTGCCCTGGTGAGATGAAGGTGGGGCGGTCTCTGGCTGGTCCCAGAGGGTTGCGAGCAGGTGGCAGAGAGGACAAGAGGGTTGAACCAGGGGTTGAAATCAGAGGCAGAAGGAGAGGATACGAGAGAGGGGGGTGGTGATGGTGGCAGTGGTGGTGGGTAGGATGATAGGGATGATGGGGTAGGAGGCAGTAGACAGTGCGGGGGTGGCGGTGGCAATACTAAAGGGTGGCTGGGGGTGGAGCAGTGGTGGTTATATATAGCGGAGCACCCGGAGCATCGATCGACGGAGCCTGGGAGTCCGGATTCGACACTGTTCCCTCGCACAGCCCCGTGAATCCCAGCTATAGGGATCCACGCTACCTTCCGCTCTTCCTGCCTAACCTGCCTCTGGCATTTCTCCTATACACCCTTCACCTCTTCCCATACCAACTATCTCAGTACTAAACGATCGCCACCATAATCGAAAACAATCACTCAACCTTCACGAATTCACCCTTGTAACAACCCGCATACTTTCACACTCTCGTCAAGATAATACAGACAAATTCTCACATAAAAGAAACCCCCCCCCCCCTTTTTTTTTTATCAATCAAACTTTTTAATAGCACTACTGAGTTATCACTTTGGTGAGTTGTTTTTTCGATAGTATATAACCGTCGCACGCTCTAAAGTTTAAGGGCGAGGTAAAACAGATGATAGTCCTGCGAAAGACAGCGAGGATAAGTTGGTACTCGCTTTGCATGCAAAGTGTTAGACACAGACATAAGAGAGAGAGAGAGAGAGAGAGAGAGTGAGAGAGGAGTTGGCTCGAGTCTAGGAAGAGCGGCGTGTTTAAGGACAAACTTGATTTCGGGTAATGAGTTTGGGGATAGCGGCACGAGGTGTACCTTCGTAGCAACGATGGGACGAGCTTTTTTCTAGTGTTGGCGCTTGTACTTCATGAAAGCTATTTTACTCTCTTTTTCTGTGCGCGCGCGCGAGAGAGAGAGAGAGTATTGGAACGTGACGGAGAAAGAGGAAGGTAAAAGTAGTAGAGGACGGTTCAATCGAGGAAAGTAGCGCGACATAGCAAGCCTCCGGCAATTGAGCTCCGCCACCACTGGATCGCGACTTGTTGCATTTCCAGGAGAGCGTGCTTCTACTCTGAACCTCTTCTCTCTTCTCTCTCTCTCTCTCTCTCTCTCTCTCTCTCTCTCTCTTCTTCCCAACAGTGTCGACCCCGACTACTGTTGTTCAGTGCATACTAACTCCTCATTATTTCAGCCAGCCAATATTTCGAGCATTGATTTTACCATCGCGCTCGATTTACCCGATGCCGTCCTGTTGCCATCCCCGATACTACTAATTCCTATTCGATATTGAACTCTCTCTCCTCCTCCTCCTCCTCCTCTCTTCTCAACTCCCCTCAACGACGAACCGCTGCCACCTGCTGCATCATTCTCTGCTGTCGCGATAACACTCGCGACCGACGCTGCATAATATTACTGACACGACACGATATTATAATAGAACTGTAGTCGCTCTGGGAGTTGTCATTCCGAGAATATATAAAGTCGATAGAGTGGAAATTGTTCGGTGGGAATTTGAAAATGTCGTTATAGTCAGTGTTCCTCGAGAGGAGTAGATAGTTCTCTTAATTAAGAGGTAAATCGAAGTTTTTGTCGAGTGATTAGATTGGATTGTTCGACGAAGTTGTTGAAAAGCAATTCTCCCCTTGGCAAATCAGATCTTTGTAGAAATCGGATATAATTGTTGTTCTGCTTTGTTGGAATGATAGTGAAGAGAAATCGAGTTTATGAGGACGAAATCTGTAAAAGGAGAGTAAGTCGGTGATAAGGTTGTTAAGGTGAATTCCAGGGGAGCACATGAGAATCCTTGTAATCTGGAGCTTCCTAAAAAAAAAAAGAAGAAGAAGAGAAAAGGGTCGACGCTAAATGAACAGCCGGCACTTTCTAGCAGGGCAGAGGGCAAAGAACGCCGCTCGCTCGTGATGCAGCTTTTTGCCCTCGGCCAAAGGAAGCTCCTTTCGCTTCGTGAAAATTAATTTTTTCCCCGGGGCAGGTACATGCGGCCTGATAGTGCCCTAGCGTACCTTCGCCAACCGCTCGGCAAAGAGTACGCTTGACGTGGACGTCAATTATTCGAAACCCTTTTTCATGCCATCGTTCGTCGATGGTAACTTCCTTTCCAGTCAAATAGACCTACTAGTTCGATCAACCAATGAAAATGAATACTCAGCCAATGACAATTTCGTACTATCCACTCGTCAATAGTAAACAAACAATACATAAAGATCTATAATTAACAAAAATCGATAGGACTTTTTTGATAAGGGAAAGTCTATTTCCTTTCAATGACTTTACCGGACTTAATGAGAAGTTTTCATTATTTATAGAGCGGAGAGAGTATGATGTCGAGTTAGTGTGACAGCAGATGTCAAGTGCCGCTTGGCAAAAGGAACCTTTTGTTCAGTGGTCGGCAAGCAAAGTCTCCCATACAGGACACACAAAGCGTAGCGCGGCTAATTTCGTCAAATTTGCACGCATCATCTCCGGGAGATGTTCCACAGTGTAGGACGACGTCGACGTCAAAGGTTTCATTAGTCGGGCAGGCGTAAACACCGGGGCCTCCATTCGAGTCCATTAGCTTCGACGAATTTAACGCCGCTCCACAAAGCCACCGCGGAGTTTCCGCTGCCACTGCCAGCCGTATAAAGAGATATCGCATGGTACTATCCAACCGCAATCACTTCTCCATATACACTGGACTCGCAATATTTTTTTAAAAAGCCTCACAGTATAATATTATATAATACATCAATTAAAATCTATCCTATTAAATTCACTTTACTTATTTCATTTTCATTGTTTTAATGAAAACGAATTTCACGAATTTCTCAAGATTTCCTTTGATTTCGAAGTACGAACATCTTAGGAACTAGGAATAGTAAGACATACGGAATCCTCGGTGGTAGATCAAAGTTTATCCTGTTGATAGGAATGGTACGAAGCGATCGATTCCGAATGGCGTAATCTTGAAAGCCGGATTACTCGAGTACGTTTCCGTGAAAGGCTTGGAGTCATTGTCCATGCGTGCTCCAAGTGGAACAGCTGTTAGTAAAGGGCTCAGCATTTGGCATTGGTTTTAAGTAGATCGTGGTCTTCCTTTGGGTCAGCCAGATTAATATGTCGAATTATATCTTAGTATTAATATTTTTCTAGTATGATAAATGGATTTGAATCGATCTTTTATAGGAGAATTGGAATTTGGTTTTTCTTTTGACAGCTTGTTTTTGGGTTTGCCTTTTTTAGTAGTGACACAAACATGGCAGAACATTGTTCGCGCCATTCACAATCTCATTCCTATAGGATCTCTCTTGAAGGGTGCTTTCAACTAGTAGATAGCTTTGTGCGACAGATGATTGCGACGTGACTATTCGCTCGGTGAATTGATAGTCACTGGTAAATCGCTTTTACCTTCGTCCCTTTAACAGCAATCTCTCCGCGGTACCGTCAACTTCCTGGACGGTACAATTCCACGAGAATAATATCGGAAGCTTGTAATCAAGTCGGGAAAGATATTCCAAATATTTGCCAGTATTGTTTTGCTACTCCGGTTTATTCCCGGAAGAAGCAATACCAGCGCCGTTTACATTGAGTTTGTGCGTGCATGCAAGAGTATCGGCGAGCAGTAATGAATAATTAAAATAACAAGTAATTTCGTGGAATGATGAGCGCAAACAAAAGTGAAGAGAGAGTTATAATTATAACTACTTGGACTTTGAAATGGTAATTATTATCGAAGTAAGATCTTGTTCGAAATATGAAAGGGTGGTTTGAGTAAAAAGGGCGAAGATATCGGACGAAGAAGACTCTCTCAGGCCTCTAGTGTCCCTTTGACGAAAAGCAGAAGGCTTTGCCGAGGGATTCTAGTGAAAAATTCCTGAAGGGCTGCTTCCACGCGATTGCCGATTGGCACGTGGAAAACCTCGGCCCCCGCATATTTCAAACCCACACGATATTGGCTCCGTCTTCTCGAAAGATCGATCTGCCAAGTGAGAGAATATTTGCGCACTCCGCCAATCGAGAGATCTTTCTACTGAAGAGTTGGTAGTCGTCGATGTAAAGTGTCGAATAAAAGTATCGTCTGCTTTAAGAAAAAAAAAAGGGGTAGCGTAGACATTGGTACGAACACATAGGTATGCGACGCTTCCTGTCAGCAGGCCTTTTTCCCCTTGGTACTTTCCGGTCTGTTATCAATCGCTCTGGCGAATCGATCGACTGACCTCAACTTTTATGGCGCAATACATTACATTTCTGATAAAAGTTCTCCATCACGTGCTCTCCTGTTAAAAGAATTCTGATAGCAGTATCGTAGATAACAGTGTTCGTGAACGATAACCCAACATCCAATTCTTTCGAGTCTTTTCCACGAATTCTGCCATTTTTTTTCTTATACATAAATAACATCGTAATTCCTGTAATCCGAAAAATATTCTATTTTACAAACAAGCCTTTTATCACACTAATATTTGAAATAGAAGCTGGTATAAATGTTGAATATATCCAGACGAATTCAATACTATGGGAAAGCTGGGTTTTACCAGAGCGGACTTCCATTCGATGGGGGGAAGTTTTTTGTTTAGGTGGAATGGTACAGTGAATGGGCGAGGAATTAGTCGGGATTCGTTGGGCAAGGAGCATTAGGTTTCCGGTTGCGTTCCCCGGCAGAATATTCGCCCGGGAGACTGGGCAGATAATTACTATCGATCTCTCGCTCTCTCTCTCTCTCTCTCGCTCTCTCTCGTGAGAGTTCGTTTGGTGTTGGCGGTCGGTGACGAGAGCTCGAGTCGCGGCCTCCACCTGTTGCTAGGCTCACTCGCGCGTCTTTTCTTCCCTAGTTACACTCACGAACAGCTAGGAATTCCCAGGAATTCGTTAAGGAACGCTTTACCCTTCGCTAAGGTTCTGTTCTAATTAAAGTCCAATTAGAAACATACCTTTGAAAGGGTAGTTAGTTACGAAATTCTCATTTTGTACAGTGAATGTATCAAGTTTCGATGGTGGTTGGTAGTTAAAAGAGAGATAGAATTGTATTATTGTTAATAAAAAATATTGATACGAGATATCGAAGAGAAACAATACATCTCAACCCCAGCAATATGAATATACTGGACGGTTGGGAAATTCAAAGGGGTTTTTTTGTCTGTATGGGAGGATTTTATTTTTTTTTGTTCCCTCTACCTCTTTATAACTCTGAAATACTGGGGTTTGAATTGAAGGGTGAGCTTCGGGCGGACAACGGGGTGGAATGAAATTTCGCAATTGTTTCAAGTTGATAATCAGATTCCACAAGAGAATGCTCCCCCGTGGAACCTATTATGAGCCCTCGCCCCGCAAATTAGTCGCGCGTGTAACGGTCATTAAGTGAAACTTTTCTAATCGAATTATCCATCGAGCTGAGGAAACTGTTTTTCCGTGTTCACGTCGATCCTATTAATAGGCATTAACGTCCTCTTAAGTTCTGGGTACAGCATCACTTTTCCGTACCATGCTAGTCGACGCTACTAGGAAACTCTATTTTAATTGGCAATCATTAACATGCAACACCTCGTCAACTTGAAAAAATTGCAAAACTTTTCGTGCGTCATTTTATTTTATATCATTTCTCTCTCTTGGCAATGACGACGTTCCTCTTATTATGAAATCACTTTCCAGGAATGATGGATTTACTGTCTCTTTTGGATGACTGTGGGGGTAATGACAGTGAATGAAAAGAAATGGGAGGCAGCCGTACTCAGGACAATAATGGGACATGAGATTTCCGAGCAAACTTGATGAATAATAGCCTGGCATTATTTCCTCCGAGCATTTTTCTAGATAATACGCATTATACGTTGGTGAATGCATTCACGAAGTATATTCGAAGTATGCTTTAAAATAACAAAGGAATTTCAAAGCTTTTTTTCTATTTAATAATCATCCCTTTTAGAGATACCATGATTAGTTCATTTTCGCACCCACGTTCCTCTTAATTCCAGCTTATCATTCGATCGTGAACGAGTGTCATTAATGTCGAAGAGTAACGATAACTATCGATTACTAGTCTCCTTTGAACAGGAATTAAGCTGGACGACAGGTCATTTCTAAAAGAAGCATCCACCCTCTCTCATTCCATGCAGGAAGCTTCGATTTTTGGCCCCTCGAGGTTGAAAATCCTGAGGGGTTGGTTGGGGAGATTCAGTAGGATTTGAAGGGAGGCAGGAAATTTCCTGTGCTCTTTAATTACTGGAGTAGATGCTCTCTCACAGTCGCACAAGGGATCCTTGATCGTCGTTCGCATTAGACGTGGACATAATTAGTGGACACTCCTGCCATTAGTGTCGAGATGTCTGCCAACATCGATTTCAAGTGGTCGATTCATCGAATGCGTGTACTGCTTCCTATCAATGTAATCATCGGCCAGAACAAATACCATTTTCACGATATCCAATTACCTCGGTCCTGTTATAATGGAATTACAAACCATGCAAATAATTATATCGGTTCTGTGGTAAACGGTAGGAGCTTGTAACATTAGGTTGAAGTAGGTTTCCTGTGGGAGTGGGTGAGGTTTTGGGAGGAAACGAGAGAGTAGGATGGTTCACGGTAGGAACGTCAGGAATATTGACGTTTTTTTCCCTGGCAATCGAAGCGATGCCTTATCGGCACGGAGCAGAAACGGATAAAGGTTCGGTTCTCACAGTATTGAAAGCAACAGAGCCTTCCCAATCGGATAGAGGGTGGAATTTTATAACTCGGCTGATTCCATCCGTAGAATTCTGGCCGAGTATTTCTGTATTGAATTACTAGCAGCAGCCGACGCCTCACTCTGACAAACAATGGATCGCTATGGTCCACGTTGTCTCAATAACTCGCCTCGCAAAATGCATCGCCGTCCGAATTAGTCTCGGTCCAGCCGTCCGAGAATGAATATAAATCGACGGCCAGAAATCCAGTGGAATTCTTTTTTTTTTTTTTGTTTTTTCACCCACCAATCCTCGCACGTGTATGCTTTCATTCAATTGAGTCGATGTTTATTAAATCAATGCTCGCATTTGCCAAGAGTGTATGGAAAGCAAGGGTAACACGCATAGGGGATGAACAGTTAGCATAATTGATAATTGATCATTTTTCAAAAGTTATGAATGTTCGAATTACTTGATGAAGATCTTCTGAAATGGATTATTATAAAAAGCCGGAAGAAAATCTGCTAGGATTAAATGGATCCTAGCCTTTCTGTGCCAGTATGATTACTTGGTTCATCCTATTAATGAACTTACGTAATTAAATCATTTTTTCATCTATTTCTTATTACATTTTTCTTCTGCAATGAGAGTGTTCAGTTTATTCTGTACGGGAGAGAAAGTTTGTGCAAGGAGTGGGATAAAGCTAGAGGAGTTTGTGTTGGGTGATCTTGATGGGAAGCAACAGGGTGGCGGTGTATCTTTGTCAGCTTCAGAATTGTATCCGATGCTTCTTCGGAACTTCACCGAACACTTCCACGTCGTAAGTCAAGTCTTTTGACATTCTGACATAATCTCAAAGTTCATTATCAGAAAAGAATGTTATTATAACAGCTTATTGGAGGATGAACTTTTATCGGCAACGCTTCTTTTTTTCCAATCTTTGGAAAATGGAAAGAGAGAATACGATTGGAAGGAGAATGCTTTCTGATATAATTAAAGTACGATGGGATCGCAAAACTCAGAGAACGAGGATAGCTTTCAGTCCGTTTGGTTATCCAGGATTACCGAGTTAACGATCGCTCGTCCAAAGGATCAGATTGCAGTGATTTCCCTCTTTGATTTCTCATGGCATAGCAGGGAATGTCGCAGGATGTCGAGTTTCTGTGTGCCTGTCATTAAATGTTAATGTCGAGCGCAGAGAAATACATCGGGGCGACGCTTGTGTGTGGAACGTCACACGTTAAAACGTCGACACTTGTATTGGCAGCTTTGATTCGTTACCTGTCGCTTCGTGTTAATGAGCTTCAAACACAACTAAGATTCTGCTTTCTATAACGCATAGAAATTCAAAGTTATTTGCAATGTAACTTTGTAGAACTTTTATTCTTCAAGTGCTTGGTATTCATTTCTGCCAAATGCGATGCATGAACTCATTCTTCAACGAAACTGGATAGATTCACCCCTCTTCTGTATCTTCCTCCAATGCGTTCCACTTTGCTATTCTCTTCTGCTCCAGAAGAATCAATAAGTTGGTCCGCTTGATAATACGCGCTTCTACTGAAATCCTCTTCTTATTTTTGGAGATCAACGTTATCTATTGTGTATACTATCAGTTCGAAGATGATACGAAGTTTAATGTTGGATCGATTTTATTCTAGTTTCATCAACTAGTATTGACAGACTAATTTTATTCGTCCAATAGATCAAAAGATTATTTTCGTACGCGTCATATAAACAAATTAGCGTAACAATGTGTTAACAGATTTGACGAATGTACATTCAGTGCATCGTGTAAATCGATTAAAATTAGGCTTACTGGGTCATAATCGATTCTATCATTAACCCATTGATTACTCCAGAATTGTTAGTCTATAACAAGTTTCACAGTAATAAAAGGCCTAGCACTTTTTCCATCTGGCAAGTCAGGTGTTTGAACGTTCAAAGGTCTGACAGGCATGGTAGAAACTAATTTCCTTTTTTATCAGGGCCAAGTGAACACTCCTACGATTACTTATTGATCCCGTGGCAGTTGGTGCTATCATGCGAGACACTGGGCCGCTGCATGCTATGGATTTTCTGTCGGTTGATGAGTCGGTCGACTCGATAAATACCTGCCAAGTAGTCCTGTAATCCGAGTCTGATTTTCTACCATAATCATTTATTCTGAAATCAATATTTCATATTACTGTCATTAAATTCATAATAATTGGAAAAAGTCGATTTTTTCTTATGTTCTCTTTCAAAAGATTAGATAAATTTCTCATTGCAGAGAGTTTCATTGATCACGGAGAGGTATGTCCAGGGTGAGAATGACTATGGTGGTAATGACTGTGTACGCCAGCACGCTAGGCGTCGTCGTAGCTGTAATACCGTCTGGCCAAGCGGCTGTTTCCGATCCGTTTGCAAGCTTGCACAGCATGAGATAAACTAATCTCCGGCGACGCTTGGGACTCCTAATCCTTACGACCTTCTAACCCTATTCCCCATAGAGCAATGCCACTCTCGCATTACTTCGCCTTTCCCCAATCTTCTTGTACACGCAATAACTTCTCTTAATCGAATGGATAAACATCATCGAATCCTTTCATGCTTGATGGTAGTTTCTCACCTTCAGATTTTCAGGAGTCCTAGAAACTTCTAGGAATATTAGCTGTACTTGACTTGGTAAAGGATTGACTCGAGCATAGAACGATCAAGCATTCTTGCGAATGCTGCTTTATTGGGAAGCCATTTCCCAAATACCGCTCTGCGGCTATGCACACCTACAGGTGCTTCAGTCCGATTGGAAATCAGGCAAGGAAAATTGCCACGCAATTCCACGCGCTTTCCACTCGAGCGGAATTCGCGCGCGCGCGTGTATGTCGGAACTAATTTCCACTACGCCGTGCTTGAATACCAGGGCGAGTTAAGTTCATCTACGCTTCCATGCTTTCTATGTCGGAAGAACTTTCGTTTAATAAATCGCCTTTTGTACGCTTTTATATTAAACTCGAGTTTCCTCTGTGATTATTTCAATGAATCACTGACAGAAATGTCGGAATTATACTGCAAAACTTTTGGAAATGTTCTTCTGAGTAATTGATTTTGTCTAAGTTAAATTGGGTTTTCTCATGTTTTTTATACTTCCCGACATTTTCCGGGGCTGAAATTTGATGGAGAATGTTGTCTTGCATCAAGGAAGAAGTGATATAAATTCCAGAGCCCCAGCTCAAAATTCATTTTTTCGCAAATTTTTGCATATGTACCCCTTCAAAAATTTTCGATTTTTCGAAAGTTCTGGGACTTTGCCGAATGCTTGATAAATCGATTGTTTGAGTATCAAAATGGATAGAAAACATGAAACCAGTGGCAGAAATGCCGGAATTGTACCGAAAACACATGGAAAACCGATCTTGAATAATTCATTTTCGTCTAATTCTGACGGTTTTTCCCATGTTTTTCATACTTCCCAACATTTTCCGGGGCTGAAATTTGGTGGGGAATGTTTCCTTGCATCAAGGAAGAAGTGATATAAATTCCAGAGCCGTACCTCAAAATTCATTTTTTCGCAAATTTTTCTGGGTATACCCCTTGACGAATTTTTCGGCCAAAAAATGAACTTTGACCTGGGGTTCTGGAATTTATACCACTATTTCCTAGCTAAATACTGAATCACTGCCTGAAATATCAGACCCTGAAACGGTCGAGAAGGGTGGTTCACAAATTTTAGATTTTACCAAGGTCCTCGGACTTTGACGAACACTTGATAAATCGATTGTTTGAGTATGAAAACGGATAGAAAACAAAGAATTAATGGTGTAAGATTCAGAATTGTATCGAAAACCTTCTGAAAGTGTTCCTAATAAACCCGGTACTAATTACAACTGACTTGCGTGCACGGAAATGGGCTAGAATAGTAGAGGGCGAGCGGTGATTTTCCTGATTATGTTTGCTCGTAAGAGGAAACTGGTAACTGTAATGAGAAGTGGGCTCGTAAATGTGGGACTGTTTCCTAGCGTGGGGTTGGCCTCGACACGTTCATCGCTACTGGCAGCTTGACGGCTGTTCAACACTTACCTCCACCTGGTGCTATAATTCACCATTTCCACATATGTATAACATAAAAACAGCTGACACATACTACTCTTGGAATATGCTTTGATTCGACGTTTATTTAGTGAGTATATTTTTAGCCAATAATTAGTTCGGGATTCGCGAGGAGTGGTTTCGGTAGTCGATTGATATATTCGATTGGCTCGGGAGAGGAAATTTTATTCCAGGACAGCCGAGAAGTCATTTCACGCGAGCGTAGATTGCAGTGACGAGAAAAACATGGGCTGGCCGAATGTGCAACAGATTGTCGTTGGCGCCGTGATCCGCAAAAGGTTCATTCCACTCTACCCACCTCTCCAAATCCTCGACCACGTCGATCGCTTTTCCCCGAGATAATTCTAGCAGAGAGACGCGCATCCTACCATGGACGGAAATAAATCCCCTAGTGATTTTTTTCTCCCCTACCCTTTTCCCGATTGTTGATCAATTTTGTCGCAGGTTTATCTTGGATTTCACGCGTGTTTTTCAGTGACATTCAGTCTCTCTCTCTCTCTCTCTCTCTCTCTCTCTCTCTCTCTCTCTCTCTCTCTCTCTCTCTCTCTCTCTCTCTCTCTCTCTCGAGTATCAGTTGTGTGTCAGTCCAATGGACGGTAGAGTGTTCTACGATACGATGATCCTAGCTGGCAGTTGGCGTTTACCCAGTTGATGCATCATGGAATTTGATCTGGAAACAGTGATTCCCATAGAAGGTGGTATATATATGACGGTATACAATACCCTGCCAGTCAACCTTCGCCAAGCGAAATCCCAGCTTAAACATATCCATGCACATTTCCAGTGCTAAATGTGGAATGACAAACTCCTGTCACGTAACTTCCTCGTCCTCTCTCATGGGGATATTAATATATACGGAGTCCAGAATCCATGCAAAGCACAAATGATTGTGTTACGTTACCTTCTGTCGAAATGCGCTTTCCCACAAGTTCTCACAATTTCTAGTGGCGACTAGTGATGTAAGAATTCGAGGGCCAAGTCAGAATAAAAAGTCAGGCTTTCCGGAAGAGGTGGAAAATACGATATCCTGCTCAGAGTCAGGAAGTTCTACTGGGAAGGGTCGACGTTCGGTTCGTAGGAGATCCGATCGGGAAATAGATTTTCCAGACGACGTGCTTTCCTTCCCGAACAATACTTCGTCGATCTTCTTCCGCCGCTGTTGAAGAACATCCTTCGTGTCACTCGCATTCCTTCAACGAGTCGGCTCCACTTATTCCATAATTAATCCGCCATGAATTTCTAAGCGAATACTCAACATTTGAGTGATTCTTGCTGTGAAATAGTAGCGATAAATAGGTCAGTGTAGTGCAAGTCATTTATCAGAAGTAGACTTCCAAGTGCATGCTAGTCACTTATCGCTCAGCATAGAACTTTCCTATGCTCTATTCTTAACTCGAACCGAGACGTAGTTGCTAATGCATTCTCGCACAAACGCGTCGATGGAATAGTCATTAATTTCATTTCATTTTCTTGGATGAAAGACTTGATTTCTTTTTTATGGTAAGTCTTAGATTATGATAAAGACAGGCAAGAAAAATGATATTCTTCGTTCGCTCCATTTGTTCGCTCTTCGAATCAGTGAAATGGCATGGAAAATAGAAGGGAGGTCTTGTTTTCTTCGGGTTGGTCGTAGCCACATGATCGTCCCCCATGAATCTCAAGTTTCTTTCTGTTTGTATCATTCTACTATTGATTCGAGTGAGTAAGTTTTGTACTATTTTCAGAGATTTTACTAGAAGCTAGTCTGTCTTTGGTGAACTCCTTTTCTGTTGGAAAGGTCAGCTCTTCTAGAATTGAGTAGTATGGCTTCGCCATTTTTAATCCACCTGACAATGACGAACGAGTGTAAAGAATCAAACGTTCCTCCAGATTCATTGAAATTGCAGGGTTTTCATGGAATCTAGCCAAAGTGCTTCCTTGGAAAACTGCATTGGTGCGTGTTCCTCTGGGATAACAGTACTCCCATCAATCTTACCCATATATTATGTACACTCTCCTCCAACAAATTTGCTGAAAAATCTTCATCTCGAGAAACCCTCTGGTGAATGTATCCTCTGTGATTTTTTCTCCCTTGGATTCTCGCAAGATAAATTCAGAATTTCCACTCGGTTCTTTGAGACTCGATCAGTTGGAAAATTTGGATTAATGGTGGTAAATCGAGCGACTCCCATAAATCCGTATGTTTCGGGTGTTATAACGATCGAGCTTTCGACAAATGTAATAAAAGCTCTGACGAAAGGATTGTGTCGAAATAGTCATCCGTAATTTCCCAGCGCGAGAAACAGTTGTCCGGGTGATAAATTCATTTCCGGGTAAAAGGGTGTTTTCAGTAGTGGTGTGAAATCGATCGGGTTTCGATGTTGGTACGATTCAAGTTAAACCTGTACGCCTGATAATTTTAACTAACGTCAAAAGAATTTTGATGCAGGCTTTAAAATTATCAAGTTTCGAAAGGATTAGTACTTCGAGGAAGAAAAGGTATGTCGGATCTTATGTCACCAAGATAAGCTTGGATGAAATTTAATCTTAAGTCAACTGGATTAACTTCTACAGAAGCAACGAACAATTAGGCTCTACTAATTAACTTAAGCAATTCTACTAAGAACTTTGCTTAATACACAACATACAAGTTGTATCCTTTAACAAAGTCTTTCATTGCTTTGTCCTTTTGACTTTAAGACCCTTTGTGCGAATGTTACTGTGTCGCCTGTGCGGAAACAAAAAGTTTGACGAGCAGTTACAAGAGCAAAGGAGTTTCCTAGCCTAATATCACGTTTATGCGTGCACCTTCCACCCAGCTAGGCTTTGATCCCACCTGCTGCTGCGCCAGGAGGTTTAAGCCGCTTGCCTGCTAGTACTTTGTTGGGCTTCGTAATTGCAAGGACAATTTGTACGCCCGAGTTTGACGCAAAGCCGGCTGCCAGTCTAAGCAGAAGCATAAAGGCATTTTTCCTAGAGTTGACTCAAGACGTTTATTTCCTTTCTCGCACTATTCAAGCAGATTCTTTTTCTTGATTATTTTTAACAATAACTGTATTTCTTCATCAGATATTAACGATTAAATAATCAATTAATGATTGAATGTTAATGTGAAACTAGGATTTTGATTGCACAGCGACGTTAATGATCATTGAGAGAAGTCGACGTTCTTTGGCTAGCGTTGAATCCTTCAACTTTTTACGCAACACACCATACACGGATTTCGCTGTATTAAATCCACCTTGACGCAGAGTACTTCACTCTGAAAATCCTCCAGGTTTTTTCGTTCGCCCAGTTTTACGGTTGGAACTTAATAACCGGTTCCCAATAGCGCGTTCATCTTTGACGTCGCTCGTTGGAGCGTCGAGTGATTCCTCGAGGAATTAATGCACGCCCCACTGCAAAAACCACCGGAGGCATAGCACGCCGATAAAGTTCTCTCTCTTTCTCCTTCTCCCTCTCTCTCTCTCTCTCTCTCTCTCTTTCAATATTTTCGGGAAAAATGTCTCCCATGCTTTGGCATGTGGGAAAAATAAGTCAAGCGGGAAGTTTACATTGGTCCAGTGAAATTTGTGTGGTAGGTAAAATCTTTTATAGTAATAAAGCTCGTATTTTCCATTGATGGAATTTTGCGAGGGATTATATTTGAATTCTGGATTCTCACAATTAATAATAAATAGTAGTAATATCGATGTAATAAAATCGAAATAATAGCATTGAACCAGCTTCCTTTTGTCTCTTTGGTTTCCACCAGACTGTATGGGAAAGCGTAGGTTTCTGCCTGGCATATAATGACTACATCCTGGATGGAGACAGGAAGCACGCAGCGCACGCTATTGCGTTTGTCTTTGAAATTCGTGTCAGAGGAAAAACTTGTGCGACGATTCGTCCGGATCAAAGGGATTCGGGTGTAATTACTAGAACACATAGGACCTTTTGCCAGTGTGGTTCCGTGTCTTCTTGGACCAGTGCTCTCTTTAGCAGGGAGAATCTCGTCTCGACGGTAGACAGCATCCAGTGACGAATAAGTGAGCTTATTCTATTAGTGTCGGTTGCAAGGAAGAGTAAGAGAAATGTGAGTTTCAACGCAAATGATGGAATCCTTCAGGATTTCCTATCCGACTATTAATACTCGGTGAAATCGTCGGATGAAATGAAATCGTCTCTAAATGGAATTCTAATGATTCTGACATCACCATTGTAATAATGAAATCATGAAAATCACTGGAGTTCTATTTGAGTTGAATGTCTGATAGAATTTATCTTGGATCTTTTCTGACAGACGCTCAACCCGATACGGCCAACCTACATTTTCTACTAGCCGATTCCAGTAGAAAGTGGCCGAGCACTCAGCCTGATGGTTGGCATATAATTTTTCCTAGAGTTTGCCGAGCAGGTCAAGGCGATACCATTTGGTCGCTTCTTGCCGGAAACTTGCCACTTAAAGTGACCACCGGCACCGCACCTTCCTGAAGTTTCGTAGTTGACATTACCTGCAAGTTTGCCATCCATGCAAATGCAGAGGTAAACACTGGCGTGTTGCTTAATATAGCGTCTGATACATAGCGTTAGAAAATATTGAAATATATCAAAATATGAACAAGTTATTAGTCACGATTTAATTGATCGATTTTCAACTATCTTTCAAAATCCTTTCACGTTTGAATTTATCTGATCGATCGCTCGAGTTCCCTACAAACTTTTCCACCCTGTTGCTTATTCGCTTATCCACAAGTTCCAACACTCGTTCAGCATCTTTGAGAGTGGATAAGAGTCTCGAGCTTTTTTCGCATGTACACAGTGAACCTTAAAGCTCATTGTTATCTTCGAGTCGATCTTTATTCTCTACACTTTCATCTCGTGAAAAGAAAATATTTCTTATCTTCATATACAAAGCCACAAGCTTTGATATATTCCAGAACACATTGAAAAGCTCGAGGATCAGCACTGAAATTGTACGTCGTCCATTCCATGAGACATTCACACTTGCGAAGAGTTTGTTCGAAATAGATACGAAGCAAAGTCTCAGCATTTCTCTTCTCATTCGAGAACAATGGTGAGGCTTTTATCCAAGGTAGCAAGCTCAGTTGATACCCAATATCGGTCGCGCACCGCTTGGAATAAGGTGCCGCTCTTTACACAGAGGGACAGCTGTACCTGTTGATCTTCGCCGAGTATAGAAGCGTTGAGAGCAGATACACAGAGCTTTCTCCAGAGTGGTATGAATATTTATATGCTTCTAGTCCATCGAAGTAATAAATGTACTTCCACTCTCGCACTTTCTATCTCTCGTCTTATACACCCTTGTGTGTTTTTTTTACGAGGCAGACTATTGTCAATATCGTAGTAAGCTTTCTTTGGTCCAGGATGCTGGAGAATATATTGTGAAAGTATAAGGAAGAAAATAAACTGACACATGAGAAAGGACAGGTTTGTTTCGACGGATGATTCTTCGTATGTAATCTGTTTTCCTCGAAGAACGTTACTCCTTGTTGAGGGGTTGTGCGACGCTCTTCCTTGAATATCGAGGAACCAGCATCCCTTAGGGGAAGATCCATAAATTTGTTTTTCTTTCTCGGACCCTTCTACTTTCCCTGGGTATCGCAAGCTGCCTCGGCAACCCGTGCCATCATCCAAGGCGTTCTTGTGTTCCCAGTGCTCCCACTAATTTCGCGGCAAGTCAGCCGACCCTTCGGCTCACCTTATTAGATTTCCCAGAACGGTTGAAGCAAGGGCTTTAGGGAGTACAGCTGGTTCAAGGACTGGGAAAACCAAGAGAAAAGGAAGTGGAGTGAAAGGTTTCTTTCACCCCTGACGAAAGTAGTTGCCTCATTGCTCCTGTCAATATCTCGTTATCAGACACTTCTCTTTTCCCAAACGACAGTGGAACAGTAACCACTTTGATCCCCAGTGTTTCAGAATCTTAAGATTCCCGTTAAAAAAATAATGATAACAATAAAAATAGTATGTATTACTAACCCTTGTGAAAAGGGAAGACTTCTTTCAAGTTTTCACTTCAAATATAATACAATCTTCCAAGGAATGCAAGTTGCATACTCGAAGAATCTTACATATGTTCACTGTCAACGACCAATTCTACTTGTCCCATAAGAAGCATAAGAAATTGTCACATGGTTGGTGGATAGTGATAAAGAAGGTTCGATCGAATAGATCGAAGAAAATTCTCGATGATATTCCACTCACGTTGTCGAGGGAAGGTGAGGGTTGCGCCGTATGTCAGCCAGGGTGGCGGATAGAAAATCGAGGGTACTGAGAGGTTGGAGGGTAGCGCAGTGGTTGCCGGGTAACAGTAAGGGTGGGATAAGGGTTCCCCGAGGTGCCTAGCAACAGGTTGCTATCCTAAAATTTCGACAAGCCGATTCAGTCGCTTGAACGAACATCTACGGAATGCCAAGTAGTATTGGTCATCATCACTCAGAACTACAAGAATACCTTTAACAAATAATAAATCATTCATCATCCACTTGTTGTGTCTTATAATTCTTAGACTTCTCCTCTTCAATTTTCTTCACAATTATTCACTCTTCTCTTATCCTTGTTTTTGTCCTGTTCTCCAAGGGTGGTAGTGGTCGTCGAGGGTGGTAATGCAGGATCTATTCTCAGGACGTATTGAGCGCGCTGGCTTATTCAGCGCTCATTATCCCATCAAAAGCAGCAGCGAGGGGGGATAAAGTGCACAAATACGAGGACTCCGGTGTGCAAGCATCCACCCCGATAATACTGATTGCAGCCTGATTGATAAAGCGACCGGGAGCCGCGCGATGAAGGGAGACCTAATAATGGTAGCTCCGAGAGAGTTACTTCGGAAAAGAGATGGACAGAATAGCTAGGAACAAGCCAGGCAAATTATTAGACGATCCAATAAAAGTTTCGAGCAGTATTGGAAGAAGGTTCGCAGAGGTTTCTGACGAATAGAATTAGAGTGTAATTTCCACTCTTCTCTCTCTCTCTCTCTCTCTCAGGGATATTAAGTGAATCGATGTCCCGATGGAAATGCATTACGGCCATTTGTCAGCGATGACGCGCACACCTATCGCCACTCAAATTCGAAGTGTGATTAAAGCCTGTTTCACACGAGAGATACCTATCATTGAATATGAAAGGGAGAGAGAGAGAGAGAGAGAGAGAGAATTTGCAATATAGGAAAGGGTGAATGTACCTGTAATATGAATCGAGCTTTAGTCACCGCTAGACGAGCGTATAACCGAATCGCGCGTGTAATGGACTGTGATTCGTTTTGTCGATTAGAGGGAAGGGCTGTCAGCTTAATAATTCGATGGCGAGACAAATAAAGCCTGGTGTTGGTGAGAAGAGGATAGAACGGATGCAAATCAGATATGTATGCGTTCCCATACGGAAATTATACCGGCGATGAATATTCTCGGTCACGATTCAATCCGCTCGAAATCCAGGCCGAATCTAGAAGCGAAATCAGTCTCTCTACTTCCACTAGAGCAACTTCTGCACTAGTTCTTCTCCTATTGGAGAAGTGGATCTGTCAAACGAAGTTCATCTAGCAGTTTTAATGGGTATATCTCTTGCTAACCGTTTTAGAAGCATACGTGCGAGTGGTACATCACTCGAGTAATTCTTCCGGAAGTATCCGAGATTGCTAGCGATCTTTGCTCAACATATATCGATGCTATTGAAGCGTAAGCACATGATTCTCCCAGGGTTGTATCTTGTAGTGGATGCGTGATTCCGGCGAACCGGAAGTAAGAAGCTGCTGGCCGACGGTGAGTCTGGCTGACAAACAAGATTGTAGAGAGACATTCAGAGTCGTATAGTATTGGAATTCAAGGGAGAAAGAGGGTCGAGTAACTTCTAAGCGAAGCTATTTGGAAATTCAAGACCGCTGGTACAGCAGAACTCTCACGTCGAGTTTCAGAAGAAGATTCGAGCGTGGAAATGCAAGAGGTGGAAGAGAAGATCTTTGGATAGAGTGTCTGCATGCGTTTGTGAAGCTAAGCTAGAAATGGCGGAATTTTTTCGTTAGACTTGTCACTCTTCGTTTGACTCTTCCGAGAGAAAACTGCTTCGTGCAGCGTAGGAAGGCGTAACAGTAATAAGGATAAATGGAGAGGATGCGATAGTAGGAAGAAGGTGAATTTAGAAGTGACTTCTGAGAAATACATAAGGATGCTAACAAGGGCCACTCGCCATTGGTCAGTCCGCCCAGAAAGATAGATAGATAAAGTTGAATTTATGAGGTGGGTTGAACTACCTAGCTCATAAATTATAATTATCAGAAAGACAGAACCTTACGGTGATAATCAACCACGATCTTGATATTCTTGGATGTCTGACTAGTGATCGATCTATACTACTTGCTGGTAGAACTATGATTTATGGTAATAGTAGGTGAAGGAAATTGATTGATAAAAATTTGGTGAGATGTTAAATCGAAGTAGAAGAGTTCGGTTGAAAATATTATCTCTAAGGAAAAGGCACCAATGATCTGATAGGCGTGACAGAGATTAAACGAATGGTATGGTCGGACGATCGCGTGACTACGTTCCACTGCCGATGTTCCAAGATTAGGCCAGTCAACCTAACCCAATTAAGGGAAGGGAGTTTTACTGAATTTCCACAAACCCACCTCACCTGGCCCTACCTCGTCCTCGTCGACCAGTCCTCGAGGACCCTCATTTGTTTGGCGAAAAAGGACGCTGGGATACTTGGTCGAAACTTCGGCAAATTGCTGCGGTCGTCCTTTAGGGTCCTGGAATTTCCTGAGATTCCTTGGGGACCTCTCATTAGAGTTTATGTAATAATACTCGGCCTAACACTAATTCAACTGTCTCGTCAATAATAAGCTTACAACATTTCAGTCGATTATGAAATCCAGGTGTGCGAATTTCTCGATTCAATCGAACTGTCGCTTCGATCAGACTGCTGTATGCCAGTGCTCATTCTACTGAATTCTCAGGATGGGCTTTTCCCCTTACAATGGAAACAGCGGAGGGAAAAAGATTCAGAGCGTCAGTCGACGGTGGAGAGATATTCTGTATATATTCCATTCTCGGCTTCCTTCACGGTTTCCATCTGGCGTTCTCAATAATGCTAGATCGCAGGTGATTATCCTTGGTATCTTGGAGGGCGGTCGCATTATAACGATAAAGCCGGCATCCATCTCTATCGTTCACTAGAATCTCGCCCCTATTTACAGCATGTACATCGCCACCGTGAATATTCACCAAGTTACAACCTAACAATACTATCGCTTCTCTCCCTCTCTCTCTCTCTCTCTCTCTCTCTCTCTCTCTCTCTCTCTTTCGGTACAGTTATTCCGGGACTTCCGGGCCCATTATTCTCCTATAAATTGTATAGTTATATGTTGAATTTTACAAGGAGCTTTCTATGTCATTTTATTGAATTTTTCCTTTTATTATGTTTGCAGGATGTTGGGTGTGGGAGGCCGGCATGTGTCTACGCGTCGGCGTGGCAGCAGCTCGCTGGGGCGTGGAGGTGCGGGCCTCACATATGGGTCCGCTGGGCCATCCGGGTCCAGTAATACAGTGGAAAGGTTCCAATTACCACCGGATATCCCGAACTATGCCGCCAGAAGACGAAGAGCAGTTACTACTAGTGATTACAAGAGTTGTGCACTCATTCATACTCGGATCAAGCTTGGTGATATTGTGTAAGTCGAGAATTTTCATAAAAAATCGTCAAAATTCATCTTTCCACTGATTTCCTGAATGTCTAACCAGACACTAGCGTTACTTGGAAAGTAAGGGGTTGATATTTCCGGGGGTGGATTCTAGAATTCGGTGGTCGGTAAGGGTAGAACCGAGGGTAAAATAGAACCACAGGGTAAATCCTCACACAAACCGTTTTAAGAGTAAAATTGCTTGTGGATGGTACAAAGTTACCGACAGCAGACTTGTTTCTATCGATTGTATGAAATCAACCCTCTGAATTATCAGGGTGGACACCCTCAGTTGGTAGACTCTGCATTGTGTCTGTTCTATCGTCGGTAACTCTGTTTTCTCACATATCTTACCGTCTGACCATATACTGACTTATACTACTGGCGATACTTGTACTACTGTGGGTTCAAGATAACTGAGTATTACTCTGTGTTAGTAATGGAATTTCTCGGTTATCATTGCGTGTATTAAGATATCATCGGAGAAAGATGTCGCTAGTGGATTGTTGCTCATTGTTAACATGATGCGAGGCACCACTGCAGTCGGTTTAAAGTCTAATGTAGCAATGTGTCGGTACTCTCGGTGCACTTGCACTCGGACTCTTGCCACCCTATCGATTAGGGTTCGATTGTTTGACCATTAGCCGTATTTTTAGCGCTCACTGTCGTCGTCCGCTTCACTGAATCGAATTAGAATTTCCATGCTCGAGCGTCGACACTTTCTTCTTCATTCTCTATTGTCGAAAGCTTGTGTGTTTCTTTGTCTCTTTCTTTCTTCGTACTAGTTAACACAACGTTCGTTGGAACGAGTGGTAGTGTCACGGTGCTTTTTTCCGATTATCATCGCGTGCCAGGGCTCGTCCGGGCGGAGGAGGGTTTGTGCTTTCAACGAAGAATAAGGAGAATAAGCGGGTCACTCGGTCTCTCGGTTTGCGCTAAAAACCTCGATAATACTCTCTCAGGCTGCATTCCATTGCTCGAGGCTGCAGGCCGAGTGATCGCCGAGTGTTCGCCGAGTCGTGATTCGATCTCAAGATCATTCCATCATTAATTTCTACCTCGGAGAAAGGAGTGAGCGACTACGAGAATTGAAAGAGCAGGGGTGCCGGACTCTCCGGTATCCAAGGGTGACTGTTCGAAACCTGTAAAAACAGAATCAATAGGAAGAGAATGGAGGAGTTACGCGGAACTAGGTCTGCTCTATATCGCGAGTGAGATCACGCTGGGGTTCATGACCTTTTTCTCTTATTAGACGATCGTACCGGTCGCATTGGTCCACGCGCATACTTTTCTATCGTTGGTGGCTGCGATCCTGCAGGCGACGGCGGCGACTGGCGGCGCGGCGCGGCGCGGCGCGGCGTTTGGCTGATTACCAATGAAATCGATCTGCAACCGGTGCATTCCATCGGTGTCCGTTCTGACTACTCGCTCTCTCGCTCGCACAGGCGACAATGTGGCCTCGGGCGACGAGGGTCCAGAGGCATCCACGCATTTCTGGGATTCTCAGCGGTGCTAAGTGGCTAGGAGAGAAGAGAGACAGAGAGAGAGAGAGAGAGAGAGAGAGAGCTGTGTAGCAGGGCGAGCGTTTCGCAGCTTGGAATCGAGGGCTTTAGAAGCCCATACGCTTAGGAAGTAGAGCAAAAAATTCGATTACGCGGCCAGATCGATCGCGATTATGCTAGCGGCGGACAGGGCCGATAGCCAGCTCCGGTGGCGAGTCGATCCATTAGCGCGGCCACCCTGGCCGAGCAGAGCACAGAACCTGCCGTTACACTCATGTTAGCACCACGGACCACCAGAGTGACTGAGCGAGAGTAGGAAGAGAGCGCCGCCGGCGGCAGAGGGGGAGGCTTGGAAAATTTCTCTCGCGAAATACTCGAAAGACTCGTCGACCTATTTCGGATCGCGATCGATTCCGCCGGTCGCCGAGGGCACTGCTTTTTGGGACAGGTCTCTCTTTCTCTCTCTCTCTCTCTCTCTCTACAGTAACCAACATAAGTCAGATCGACTGTTGGTTGGTACTATTTTCAGTTCGATCGTGCTATTCGATTTTCCTCTGGCAGATAGATAGATAGAGATAGATAGAGATAGAAGAGATGCCATGCTTTCGTGTTCGATACGAGATTCAGTGGAAATCCATGGCTTTTGGTGCCAAGCCACAAGTAGAATTGAGAGCAGATTCTCTCGAGACATTGGTAGAGCGGAGAGAGGAAGGGTGGTTTCGAAACCGATCTCTCGAGTCACATGGATTCCTGGTTGAGTTCTACCGATTGGTGGTGTCTGTTTGTATCGTGTTGGTTATGTTGGATGTGTGCCTGTCTATCTCGGTGGTGAATCGGGTTGGAGCCAGAGTCGCGGAGTCGAGTCGTGTCGAGTCGAGTCGGCTCGCTGGTGTGTTTCAGGCTGGCTGCCGGCTGCCGCCGTGAATCAATACCCGCATTGCGCGTGCCACCTCTCTTTCTCTTTCCCTCGCTTCCTCCGACCTCCAGCCCCTTCTTTCTCTTACCCTCTGCCTTCGTCGTACCCTCTGCTTCTCTTCTTCTTCCTCTCTGGTACCCTCTCGCTTTCACTCGCCACTCTCTCTCTCTCTCTCTCTCTCTCTCTCTCACTCTCTCGCTCTCGCGCGCGCTCTCCCGCGAACCTTTCTCTCTCTTACTCGTTCTCTTCGACCTCCTCTTCTCTTTTCACCCTCTGTCGATGCTCTATTCTCTCTCTTTCTCTCTTCTATACAAGATCGTACCTTCTCTAACATTCTATTCCTCTCTGTTACTCTTTCTTCACGAATTCGCTTGATTCTCTCTCTCTCTCTCTCTCTCTCTCTCTCTCTCTCTCTCTCTCTCTCTCTCTCTCTCTCTCTCTCTCTCTCTCTCTCTCTCCCTCTCCCTCTCTTTCTAATACTAGCAGTCCTCACTCTCGCCCTTTCTCTTCCGTCAAGATCCGTCAATCGTACGTTTTTACCCAACCGCTAACCCGTATCTAGTTGGAAGAATGCACACACACCCCACTGTTGGTCACTGTAATTATCCCATGGTTTCTAGTGCTTCTACTATAAATAGAAATGTAGATGTCACTATCTGAATGACCTCACTCGTCCTATTTATAATCGAAAGGCGTCGGCCAATTGTTCCCCGTCGACTTTCGAATCCCTGCACTTTCGTAGCACTTGGCAAATTTCGAGGAAATTTTCTCAAGGATTTTCCAAGGGGGAGAGAAAGTGACGAAAGAGCGAGGGTGGCGTAGGCGGCGTACTGTCGGGAGGGTTGATTCTAAGAGAGGGCTGCTTTCGTATGGGGTTCGCGCGAATACTGTAGAAGTTGTATTTACGTGGAAAGAAAGTAGTGAAACTACTGTATTTTATTAAAATGTCTATAAAACTAGTATATATTATTTCGTGGAATAAATAATTGAGTTGTACTTTCATTTATAATAGTTTAGAACTCATAATTATTTATGATATTCCACGAATTCCTATGCTAGTTTCACCGACATCTTATTATACTGTTTGCCAAGTATTCACCCTTTTATTTGTTTGTTCCCCCAATCGACATTGGAAATTCGCGGTCTATTCTCGCCAATAACACCAGTCTTTTCCTCCCATCAAGTTCGAACTTCCACACTCTTCGAACTGGAATTTTCCCTGGAAGAATGCTAGACTGTCATGGAGATTGGCCGGTGCATTTTCTAAGCTGCAGGAAAATCGGCGGTGAGACTGTGTGGCGCGCGTTCAGTCCTTTGGGATTTACTTGGTGGTTTGGTGTGAGTTCTGAAAGTGTGGGTGAAAGATATCCCGCTTTATTCCCCATGACAGGAGCATGCAGCATCGTCGGGTCAGTAAACCCTGCAGGCGGTAAAGTTACCCCTGTTTCCATCCGGCCGTTTTCTCTCTCTCTCTCTATCTCTCTCTCTCTCTCTCTCTCTCTCTCTCTCTCTCTCTCTCTCTCTCTCTCTCTCTCTCTCTCTCTCTCTCTCTCTTTCTCTTTCTCTTTCGCATCTCTGCTTGGAACTCCTTCTGGGAAAGATATTTTATAATAAGGCGCCACATAACGGGTGGTCCATGTTTTCACTGGGCAGCTTCAATCGTCCCGAAAGGATGAACACTGGAACAACGACGACGACGACGACGACGACGACGACGCTGCTGCAAATATCCCGGCAGGAGGCACGAGCATCCCGGACCGATATCGACCTTTACGAGGCGCGTACTGGCCGTAAAAATATATAAAGCTTGCCAAATAAAATCGCCGTTAATCCTAGCCGTAGTGTCAGCGAGTACCACTTGTCTCGGTCATCGTTCTTTTAAGTACGATCTGCAATAGTATACGGCCTCATAAAGAGTAGGAATGGAGAGGGTTGCCTTTTCCCAAGAGGATTAATTGACGAGTCTGAGTGCGGATTCGATAAGGAGAATCTCCGAGTATTTTAGCAGAACTATAAGATTCATCATTGACAGAAGATTTCTACTAAGAAAACTTCTTTTTCATACAAAGTAGTATCGAACTTTTTCTCGATAACCTTTTTTTATACTTGCGCGACGCATTCTGAGTCGATGCTTTCTGCTCTCGTTAAAAGTATAGTAGAGGGTGGGGTAAATCGATCGACGAGTGACCGCTCTTAGTAATGAACTAGGACGACTAGTAAATTCCTCGAGGAGAGAAAGAGAGAAAGAGAGAATACTGTGTGCAGCACGTGTATCGAAGCATGGCTTGCATCAAGGAAGCAGTTTGAAACGGATTAATTAGAGGAGTGACGGGCGATTGGCGATCGGCGGCGGTCGTTGCTAGATCGGACGACGTGGAAACCTTATTGTCTCTATCCTCGGCATAAGGAGACGTAAATCCATTTGGCTCCGCTTTCGATGCCACGGCACACCCGTGCACCAGTTGGAAGACCAATAGATGACGAAGCTGACGGGGTTCAGATGACTTGACTTACGAAGCCCCAAGCGTCCTCTTTCACCGGAGCAACGCACCCTCCCTCCGATCATTCTCTTCCGACGATATGCCGATGAAGTCGTCGTGAATACGGGTCACTGAATTCGTTCCACTTTCCACCGGCTATTTCAGTGTCACTGATATTGTCCTATTAAACTTCACCTGTACGAATCCTGTCCCTTTTGTCCAGGACATTGCCCTATTTGTATATTCTTCTATTATTAATTATTAATAGACATTACTAATTGATTATTTTATATAGAAATTAATTAACAGTTATATTATTAATTCTTAGTAATAGAATTATTATAAAATAAGAGTCAGGATGGGAATATCAGAGAATGTGTAATACCATTCTCGATTTTTCGAGATACCGATAGGAATCGATCTAGCTCGAGTCGAAGAGTGCAGCCCTTTGCCGTGTCGCGAGTGAACTAGCAGCCGGCATTCTTCTTTTGATCGTCCGAGCGTCTTGTCGCTGCTCCGCTTCTTTTGTTGCCGCTGGTCCGGGCTGCTCGGCTGATGAAGAGCGCCCGCTCTCTTCTCCGCTCGAGAAGAAACACGGGCCGCCCCGGCACACAGATTCAATTATGATCGTACACGGCCCGAGAGTAATGCCTCTGTGCCAATGGGATTAAAAGCTGGTCCTTTTATTCGGCAGCAATTGACTTTGTAAGGATCGAGCTCTATGATTAGGTGGATTGCTGAGAGGAATGCGAGTGGTAAGATGTGAGATTGTATTAAGCAGGTTGGACAGGCTCGCAGGGAATATAGCAGGTGAAGTAGTAGGTCGAGTAGGTTGAGGACGATTTTAGCCAGACCGAAGAGAGCCTATCGGCAATGATGCTACTGATACCTCTTCGTCTGCTTGATCGGTCGTGTCCACCTCGTGCTTTCCACCTTGCTCCGCCAATCTTCCTAGCCACTATCGCTTTCCTGACGTCACGTGTCCGCTTTGACAGCTCGATCGAATGATTCGATTAAAATTCTACCGCGGTCACCTCCTCTCTTCCCGGCCCCCCCCCCCCCCCCCCCGCCCCCGCCCCCGCGCTTTCTCGAACCATCTATCTATTTCATTGGCTCTCTTAGAGGCTACTTTCATCATAGTTACTCGAGGAGTGACTTCAAATTCCCAGTAACATCCAAGCCAACTTTGTACTCTCGCTATTTACAGGGAACAGAGTACCAAGCTTGAATTACCATTTTCATCTAGGTACAATTTTGTTCCCATCGTTCGCTCGGTCGGCGGGGATCGCTCGATCGGACGCGTCGAGGAAAATAGTCTCGCTCTATAAATGGATCGCCTCGTAGTTAATGGGCCGAAGTTAACCCTTTGCGCCTCTGTGTCCGGCAGCATACACAACAGCGAGAGAGCGCGCCAGGCCGGCGTCGATAAGCCAACACAATTTCCGAACGAATTTCACTGGGAATAATAGGCCGAGTAGAATAATGCATACCGAAAGAGAGAGAGAGAGAGAGAGAGAGAGAAAGGATCGGAGCCAATGTTATTCCTCTTTCGTTATTTATTGACAATTACGCAAGCAAGAGTTGGCCACAAATTTAATTGCAACATTTCATAGGATATCTGTGCACCAGCGGCTACGCTCGTCAACTATTAAATAGTATACAATATATGACTAATATACAAAGTGTTGTAGACTACAGTTCATCCAAGCGTACCTTGGATTTATATATTGTTGACTGGTTAACGAACAATTAGCTAGATTGAAGTAAAAGTAGAGTAAATCCAATTACCACGCGCGTTAGTATGCAAATTCATTTTAAGCCCTCAACACTCAGGTGTGGTTCGTGTTGGAACTTTAAATTTATTAATTTCCAAGGATCACATGAAAGTTTCGATACGTGTATTGTTCCTATATTAACTTGCGAGCTTTTAGGGAATTCCATTGGTCGACCACTCATTAGTAAGTGCGATCACGACTCTGCCAACTATTATTAAAACTAGCTCACCATGGGGATTCTATTTCAGTAAGCTATTGTTCGTTCTCTCAATGTTTTCCAGGGGACTTTCAAAGCAGAAGCCATTCGGGAAGAGGCTTTCGGGTTAACAAAAGTCGAAATGTCCCAATTTCCTTATAACTAGCCGCGTATGCATCGCTCGTTTTAATAAAGGCCTCTCTCTCTCTCTCTCTCTTTCTCTCTTCATTAATGCCTGCCAATGGATGCGGGCGTAATTTGCAGTAAACGAGTGGCGGAACATCTCAGAAAAAGACAGCACTCGAGCGGCAAAAGGGAGAAGTGTACTTAACCCGTCCGTCGGAGGGAGGAGGAAGGCGCAAGCGAGGGGTGGTTCAGGCGAGCATCACAGGCTCCTCCCGGTTTCCATTTCTCATCTTCAACGAGACTAATTCCGGATGCTGCCGAGCGGAGATCCTGTAAAGGGGCCGGCGTTCTCTCCCACCGCGCGTTTCCCATCTCCGTTCTCGATTCTAGCGCGTTCATAAAGCAGTTCATCGATAGCGATTTATCGATGACCCCGCCCGATAGTGTTCTCTAGCATTCTCATAAGTTTAGCTAGTACGAAATATTACTGTGCTATCTTATATTGCCAGCTGTTCGCTGGTTGGTTGGCCCCTCATTCGAAAAAAAGGGGGGTGGGAGGGGTAGTAGTGACACTGGCGATACTTAAGGGGACGCCAAGGAGTCGTGAGATTTTTCGGAATGACGAAAGTGCGAGGGATGACGGTAAGATTGATGGGAGATTGTCAACGAAGTTGGCTAGCAGAGGTAAAGAATGCTTTCGAAATCCTTGGGAAATTTAATCGCTTCTCTCTCTCTCTCTCTCTCGTTCCCCCTTCTTTTTCTATGTATCTCTCTCGGTCTTTGGGTCTCTCGCGGGCAACAAGATAAATCGAGAGAAGTTCGCGAGGAGCCTCGCAACGGCCAAACGACACGACGACACGAAATGCTAGTTGTACGTGGAGGAAAGAGTGAGTGAGAGAGAAAGAGAGAGCTCTCTCGAAAGATGCCAGAAATATAGGGCGTACGAAGTAGCTGGTGGAGGAAGGTAGGGGTGGTGGCGGGAAGGAAGCCCATAAGTTCGGGGAATCGTCTGCTCTCGCGAGATAATAAAATCGGGCAAGTTTCCGCGGGGCGTCGGCTGGCTTCGACGGCGAGAAGGAAATTTATTCAATTCGCCCGGCGGGGGTTATTTTTAAATTATCCCTTAATTCGAACTTCCCGCCGCCTCCGGAAGGGCAGCATCAACGACTTCCGTAAATCGTCTTGCATTATTAATAGGGAATCTTCCTGGCGAAGTAATCACCGCGACAAAAGTAAGAGTTTCTCTGTTAGGGAAACAATCTGTCGATTGCTCTTTCAAATCTGTAAAAAGATAAAAGGATCTTTACGATAACGAAGAAGTAAGATTCGTACGAGTTCTAGTGCAACGTTGCTAGGAGGAAACTTTTCTAATTAGAGTTCGAAGTCCTGCAGTTAGAAAGATGACTCGATACTTTAAGATTTACATATAACAAATTAGACTCATTGCTCACTGGATCAGTCGGATGCTGGGCTCGACCAGATCCGAATAGTCGAATATATATGTCGACAAGTGTCTTTTCTACGGAAGTAGGAAGCACCGTGTGAATCCAAGCGGGAGATGAAAAAGAGAAAGGTAGGAGAGAGAGAGAGAGTTGGTAGGTGTTGAATTTCGAGGGGTAGTTGAACGTCCTAGATTTTCTTCAAGATTTTGGCAACATTTCATCTTATTTCTCTTGGTGTATCTTTCTCATGAGTTTGGCTTGATTTAAGTGCTTTTTAAGCGGGAATTTGTACAGGTGGCAAAGAGAAGGTTGTAGCCTCTTTTCGTTCATGCGGTTGTCCCCGAAATCGAGACAGGTTTCGGTTTCTTGTCGGCCGGCACGAAAGCGGAAAGTGCGGGGAGGGTGGCAATTAAGATAATTGGAGTAATAATTCCGGGCTGAGAGAGGACTACGTCACGCGATAGCGGTGCCGATAGCTCTAATAATAGCAAACTGGCCACACGATCTGCTTGTTTCACCGTCGACGCAGCAACGCGATTTTCTGCTATGCTACACCATTACTTCTTACCACTGACTCCTACTTGCTAGACGATAGAATCATCAATTCAACTTGAATCGTCACACGTATCGGAAATGCAAGTTCTATGCTTTGCGACACGCACCTGCGACATTTCCTCGCCTGTATAATTCCAATTTCTATTAAATCGACTGTGAATTCAGCACCTGGTAAAGTTCAGGAACCCAGAGTTGCACTGGAAGATCTAAAGAATTTATTCGAGGAAGTAGAAGAAGTTCATTTTCTTTTAGAGTCGAGTGGAAAGGGGAGAGGGAGAAAAAAAAAGAACAGGTGACGAATACTCTCGCGCGATCTTTGCTCGAGCAATCGGCCGGCGCTTTCACCGTAAAAGCCTGCTGGCGGGCGGGGCGCGCGCGCGCGCTCGCAAATGCCTTTTAGGGCGTCGCGACGCCGAGATAGACAGATAGAAAGTGAGACAGAAAGAGAAAGGTATACCAGAAAAAGGGAGAAAATCATTGGTAGGGTGTTTTATCGGTGAATTTCAGAGAGTGCTTCGCGGAAGAGGGTGGAATGGTAGCATTCGTTATTGGGTTATGGTGTTTGTGGGCTAGTGGGTTCGCACACCTCTTCGTCCGAAGGGGGTTGCCGCGTTCAGCAAACAGCCATTAGTAATCGATACTCCCGTAAACAGGCTAGCGGCCGCTCTTCGAGAAGACGGTCAACTAATTAATTTTCTCCGTTCATTTACGTCGTCGTGCGAGTTCCTTCGAGGCGTTCACGCGTGTGTCTCTCTCTCTCTGTCTATCTGTCTGTGTGTGTATGTGGCAGGTAGTTATTCAGGCGTAGGAGCGAGCCGCTCGACATTTAATATTTTAATGCATTGCCGCTTTGTCCGCGTTATCTGGGTTAGCCGGGACCATTAGCGCAGGAAGCAGGAGTGCGAGCGAGAGAATGAGAGAGCGAGAGCGAGAGCGAGAGAAGTCTCGCACACGATCGCCCGTCCGGGAGGACGACGCAGCCAGCGCGCAGAGCTGCTACCCCTGCTGGAGAACACAGCTAGTTCCCGAATGAGGCCAAGTGTGCTGCTTTACGCTACGACACCGCCGCCAAAGGATGTTTCCCGGGCACTCGCTTCTACCAACGAAACAATATCCGTCTAACCCTTCAATTTAACCGGACACTGCACCCAAAGCTTTACTTCCTATTATTCACGTTTCTTTCCTACCCTTACAATTTATAATGAAATTTCATCATTCGGTCGATTGCCTATGAAATTTTATCTAGGCAAGATAGTTCCTCGACCAATATAATTCGGTTACACGCAGGCTTCCTGCATCCTCGTGGTTGCTTCGCCGCAGAGTTAGCCGAGCGCGGCATTAATCCGAGAACTATGATAATGGCCCAGTTCGAACTGTCTGACTAACGTCGGCTGTTTTTCGAGGTATGCGAGTACCACTGGCCTGTCCTAAGCAAGGATCGCATCGCCTGTGAGGAATAATCAAACAAGCTTCCAAGTATCTCGCTTACACATAGTGAGAAGAAGATAGAAATAGAAATAGAGTTATAGAGAGTATAAGAGAAAAGAGAGTATGTCTAAAGCACGCGGCCCCGACTGTTGGAGTAGCCCCGAAACTCCGCACGGTTGGATTTGCATTGGGCGCAATTTGCAATTGCACGCGAGCAACATTAGCTCTGCCCCTTCTCTGCTACCCGCAATCTGTTCCCAGGTAATTCGATCTAGAGCACAACATTCCTCTCTGTCGCGCACCCTCTTCAACCCTCTGCGAACAAGGCTCAAGGAATTTATTCCAATAGGTTATGCGGCCGATTTAAATTCGACTAAATACTCGTGCAAAAAACTTCCTGCCTGCCTGCCTGCCTGCAGGCTTGATGCATGGTGTATGTTGTTAAGGGGGAAAGTCGAGCTAGAGCAGTGGTTTAAGGGTGGTGGATACGGGGCTGGTGGTGGTAGTGAAATCTGGGTCACCCTGCACCGCGTGTACCTCGAAAACTCGGTCAAGTTTTCTGCACCTGCAGGTCGAACGCCGGGCCATTCGTCCTCATCCGCCAGTTCCACTAACCACCCCCGACAACCTCCACCACCCGTTTTACCCTCTTGTTCGCTCTTGCTTGCCTGATCTCTCTCTCTCTTCCTCTCTCTCTCTCTGTCTCGCATATCCGCACCTCCACATCGTACTTTTCATCGTTCTGCCTTTTCAATTTGCCATCTACCCACTCTACGTGTCGTTGTCTGCCCCTCGGCACACATCCCCCACCCCCTCCCCCTCTTTTCCCTCTCTCTCTGCTCCACCCCCGGATGCATCAGTCAATCTGTTCCGCTATCCCTCGCACTGTCTGCTCTTAAGTTCGCAACTGCATTTGGAAACGAGTGAGAGAAGTTCGGTGAAAGTCCTCATAACTAATTTTTAAATCAACCCTGTCTCTTTTTTTAATCGTTTATATATGAATTGATTATGGAATATTAATTGATCATTGATATCGAAGCAATGAGATGATCGTGTTTGGTTTGATTCGATGAGGTAATTAAAAACGTTGGAGTAATAAGCGTAAATGAGATCGGCACGGGTCGTCAGTCGGCCTCGACTATTCAATACTCTCTCGAAGCAATCCTCAGCCCTCTGCCTTCCTGAAATCCAGTTTAAGGGGCTGAACTGTCATTACATATTAGAGTGTTACATGCAAGAGCCGAGGGATTCTTGAACGTCAGTTACTGTTAAGAAATCCGACGTTTCGTATGTAATGACCTAATACGCTCGGGACAAAAATAGATGGCTTCCCGATGCGAAACGCTTGCGTAGAGCAGGAGCTTCTTCTGGAGCGAGCTATCGGAGTTGGCGAGGACGAGGCGGAGCGAAGAGGGTAGGTAGGCAGCGCGCCGGTTTATGATTATAAATAGGGCTGGCTTTTACGTCGTCTTTAGGCCGCTCTGGAAAAACAGATCGATGGGGCGCCGGCAGCAGTCCCTCGCTTTCCCCGTGATATCAGTCGGCCTGATAACATCGATCGTCCACCCAGCTGACGTCACTCTCTGCCAGAAGCGTGTAAATCAGCCGGCCGATCGTATTTTACGCCGCCGGATATCTGTCCACCGCTTGGACAATAGCTCGCGCACTTTCTCGCTCTCTGACTCGACATTCCTAGTCGTACGCCCTTACTTTTTTACACAAACGTTCCAATTGAAAGAGACTCTTTTGAATACACTTGATTTTTTGTACGATTTTTTTTAGTCTTTCTCAACAAAAATTCAAAGTCGAATTGTAAAAAGGTTTTGGTCGATTGCATTGGCGATTGAAGAACGAATCAGACACTCGAAACCTTAAGTCGGCCATTCGCTTAATGCGTCTACGTGCACTGGAATCAGAGCGATGAGATAAGAAACGGATTCCAGGCACTCTCAACGCCTGTCACCATTCACCATCGATTCACTTCGGGCAAGTACGATCGAACTGAGAGAAATCTGTAAAAAAGAAGTCAGGAGGGTTTCATGGGGGGAGGCGAATGGAAGGTAAACCTACGAGGAATCGATCCCATGGTGTGTACCACGTGGGAAAAGAGGGTGAAGTGTATCGTGTGTCGAAGTGGAGTAGGAAGTCGTGCGTGGCTACGAAAATTTATTTGCCAAACGATTCAAATAAAAAAGAGGTTTCGGGAAATTTCTCTCTGTGATAGAACTAGCTTGGTCCGTTCACCGATCATTAAACTAGGCACCGATAATCCAATAAACTTTGTGTCTCACCTCAACTATTTTCACGACAATGTCCTACGAGTTCGTTACGGTACAATAGAATATTGTATTTTCCAGTCGCTTGCTCTTCGACACAATAAATTGGCCAACAATGTTAGGAGACAAGAAGTTACTACAGGGTTGAATGACCTCGATGATAAGCGTTGGTATCGATGCAACGATCGATCGATCGTCGCGTACTTCGGAGCGATGCTCTCCGATTTAACACAGTATTAAGAATCAGTCCATCCAAGAAAGTTATAAAGCTAGTATAAAAGGAAGTTAGAACACGTTGGTTGTTGCCATAAGTAAAGCTAGCACGTTCGCGACAGGTCATTGGTGTACTTTAAATGAATCTACCTCGAAGAATTAAAACTCTTGCAACAGACTAGCAAATAACTTCTCTTGAAGAATCAGCTTGCACCACTTTAAGAAAGGCAAGTGAGTGAAGTATAAAGAACGTAAGAAATTCTAATTCCTATTTCCCTGGAGGCAAACAATTTCCAAGTTCCAGTATCAGCGGACTATTCTACTGGATTTCCCAATGAAGGTTCACTGCACTCTAGGTCATACCACTGGTATAACGCACTTGGCAAAAAACCAGCCACTCTGCGGCTGCTGGTTGCTTCCGGCACATCATGGTGTTTCACCTGAATATTCGTATTCGAATATCCGATGGAAAATGTACGGTCCAATCGATCCGAATGTGATTTTAGGAAATATGAAGCTATCCTATCTGCTTCTACCCAACTTACACATATACCTATTTCTAGGGTGATATTGAGCATATATCGGAAGGGCGTCGTCCCAAGGAAGATACGTAAGAGTAATCAGATGTTGTAATACTTAGTTTCTGACGACAGTAACGATAATGGCAAGTCATTTCTTTCACCAAAGAACTTATTGGCAAAGAGAGAGCGCATTGCTATGCGCTGTGCCATGGCCAATAGCAATCAGGGTGAGTGTTGATGGCGGATAAAAATGCAGTCGGGGGTAAACTCGCCCTCTCAGTGTGCATTGTCGATCGGCCAGTTGAAGAGAGGAGGAGGAGGAGGAGAGGGGGCGGTGGGAAACAGAGTGGATTCGAGGGGCGATTTGCCCGGTGCTTTTCGATCGTTTCGTCGAATCAAGTGGGTACCGTGTTCTCTCCATTAGTCCGGTTACCGCGAGGAACACAGGATTTCCGCATAATTGCCGGGGCTTCGATCGTCAGCGCCATTGGCGAGAGCGGGGATTTTCGAATCTTCTATACGCCCGGATTCCTCGACACATCATCCACCCTGTATACAAATACACGCGCGATAGTAATGTAGCGTAAGGTAACGCAATCGGCCGGCAGAATAATGGTGGAAGCGTTGATCATAGAGAGAGAGAGAGAGAGAGAGAGAGAGAGAGAGAGAGAGAAAAAAAGAGAGAGAGAGAGAGAGAGAGAGAGAGAGAGAGAGAGAAAAAGAGGGGTAAAACTTACTGTAAAGACGAGGGATGAAGGTGGAGGGTAGAAAGTAAGGGGTGAAGGGTGTGTGCTCTATAGATAGTAGTGGAGAAGGTCCGGTGAAGAAGGCGAAAAAGGATGGGGAGCGACAGTTCCAGAGAACATTGGCGTAGGATACGTCGGCTGAGTGCAAGTGTACTCAAACTACTCGTACCCAGTGCAATTTGCCCGTAGAGAGTACTGTACCTAGCGTCAACCTCTCCCATCTGATTTCCAACTTCGCATAGATCTCCGTCTCTGGCTCATCGCATAGTCAGTGTACTTTACAGTATTAATTCGGCATCAGCCTGGCTGGAAGTTGCAAGGGTGGTGGTGGCGGCGGCGACGGCGACGGCGACGGCGACGGGGTGGGTTGGTGTACGCCAGTGATGGCAAGCTTGTAGGGAGGGGATGATGGTTAAGGGTGGAGGGATAGAGCGAGGGTGGGAACAGGAGCCGGAGGTTCGTAGGTATCGCATGAGGGTGCATGCACCGAGGACGGGTAGGCCGCGGCGGGGGTCACGGAGTGCGCTGACCTACTGTTCCATATTCGGTGCAGAGAGAGCAAGCGGCACAGCCTTTCCAAACTTCGTAGCTCTGAGCGAACCCAGAAACCCAGAACGGGCTGTGCTCTGTGCGGGTTCCACTCGCAGCAGCAGCAGCAGCAGCAGCAGCAGCAGCCGCCAACAGCGGCGCTCTTGCTTGCTTGCTTGCCTCTCTTTCGTTCCTCCTGCGCCTCCGACGGATTTCAAGCCGGCTATATCCTTTACAGAGTCCATCGAATCGAGCGTGCGCGCATACTGCCCGACGCATCGCATTGCATCCTTCACTAATATCATTTACTAGTTTCTTATTATTATTATTATTATTATTATCTTCTCTTCTCTGTTGGTTTAGAATTTGGCAGAATTCCCTCGTTTTAGGATCTCATATCAACGATAAGAATCTAATAGTATTCAGGGGGATTCGTAGAGCAGCGAGGCCTGGTAATTGCCGGGCCGCTTGCTCCGCGAATATCGATGACCCTTAATTGAGGCCAGCGCCGTGATCCTCTTTGCCGAGCGCAGGAACTTGATCCCCGCGTGACTCTACTCGATCTCTTCCATTCAAAACAAGCCGCGTGAAAAAACTTTGTATTGAACTTTCTGTCGCGTTGAATTTAGTAAAGACTGTGTGTGAGTACAAGAAATACGTATATTGTTGCTGGGCGACTAGTTAAAGTCGAGGTACTTAGGAATGAGCGAGGAAGGCGAAGGCGGTCTACTCGCGCCCGGCCATCTGATAAAGGTGGCCGCATGTCGGAATTTATCGCGGCCGTTTAGCAGCGGCCCGGCCGTTAGCTCGTTTCGTTAGCAAGGGCAATTAACAGTGTCGGTGCGCCGAGATCGTTGAACCATCCCGCGCATCGCGCCTTTGTCCTCGGCTGTCTTGCGACCCCGATCTCCTTAAAGATATACATGTCTACATATTTGTATACTTCTATCCTTTTCCTAAGTCAGTAATCTTTGAATTATCCAAAGCAATTAAGATTTGATATTGAAATAATATAGTTAATTTAAAATAGTTCATAATTTTTCAAAGCTTTATATCGTCTTTGATTCATAATATATATATATATATTGCGTGTCAATATTCGATTCTATTGACGTTTGGAATAGGTGATGCAAGGGCGGAATCGGTTGCCGAAATCACAGCGGACGTTCGTAGACCTCTCCAGCCTTTCCTATTCCCATTCTCTCTCTCTCTCTCTATTGGAGAGTGAAGGAGAGGCTTCGGAGAGCGCATGCACAGCCGGTCGTATTAGTTCTCTATGCAGCGACCACTTTCGACAAAGTGAGAGAGATGGGCAGGTTTGCTCGTCCGCGATACACACACAGATCAAGTACAGGAAGGTCCATGAAGATCTTCCATAGAGTGCTTCAATCAGCTGACGGATATCTGATATCCTTCGAGACTAGGATTCATCATTCTCTTTCCTATTTCGAGTTCTTTATCTTCGTCGAAAGTTTGCCTCTTTCGTTATGCTTTCATAATATCAGCGAGTAAAGCAAGCTGATATAGTTTGACGTATACTGAATTATTCATGGTTGGTTCAAGAATAGTTGGCTAAGAATTTCATGGTATCGAGACGGATGAGAAAAGAGGCGCGCTTTAAGTTGGCCCGTCCAAGACCGGCTTTATTCTTCTCGAAGACGTTTACCCGAAAGGCTATATATGTTCTATATATCAGAGTTTCCTGTCGATTCGATCTAGCAAGGCGATCGAGCGGTGCGTTAGTGACGGTCTAATAAACACTGGCGCGTAACCGTCACGGATAAGAAGCGGTATACAAACTGGCGACACTATCTGCCGAAGCGGCCGGCAAAAACTGTTTGCCAGCCGACTGACGGCTTATTCGAGCGTCTATTATGACCACCGGATCAAATACAATTCTACTCAGTAAACCATAACCGTCTATTCTCAATTTCCTAAACCAATCCACTTAACTCTTCTTCACAAACACCAATTATCAGTTACACTAATTTCTCACGATGAACTTCATCCATCTAAACATGGCTCTCGCTTTCAAAGATACATTCCGGGGGTTCCTTACACGACTAGCTACGTGGCTGTCCTCCCCAGTAGGGGATGTTTCCTGTTAGTCAGACAAAGACAGGTCATCGACTAACTCTACGAATTGAAACAAGCTAGAGTGAGAAAGGAGACAAGGATCCAAAACGAAGAGAGAAAAGCTTAGGCGCCAAGTTCCTCGGAGGAATAAGGAGCCGGCGATCAAGGGTGGAGGGTGAAAGCCACAGAATTATCCAAACGAAGAGGCATAGTGAGAATTCCATCAAGAGGAACAAGGAAAGATTCTCTTCTTGGTAGTGGTGAAGACAGAGAAAGGAGGGAAGGAGAAGCTACATTGACGAAGAGGTTGAATGTCGAGACTCCCACGCGATAGCGAGACTGGGAACCCAGAAGCGAGCGACTGAGGAAGAAACTGAGGACGAACACATAGAAGAACCAATGAAACAAAGCAAGACAGACTACATCACTAGTAGAAAGATAGAAAGAGAGATGAAATAGAAGGAAGAAGAGGTTTTGGACGAGAACGGGAAAGATTGTAAGGGGGGTAGTTTGCGTTGGAGCGAGACATCCCGAGAGGGTGCTCGTAGGCGAGGGTTGCGGGGGGAGAGTAGGGGTTGCTTGCTGAAACGGATTGGAAGGCGAGGGGTGAGAGCGCGGGGTCTCACCGCGGACGAGTCGCCGGAGGGTGGAGGGAGATTCCGTAGGTGGTGGCGGCGAGTGGGGGGTGCAGAAGAGGGAGAGAGAGAGAGAGAGAGAGAGAGAGAGAGGGTGAGTGAACAAGAGAAACAGAACGAAAGAGTAAGAGAGAAGACGAGAGTGTACTACTGGCGAGAGGAAAGAAGAAGGAACGATAGTGTGAGCAAGCGAACGGTAGACAGGCGAGAAGGGTAGGTGGAGCACGCGCGCGCGCGGAGAGGGTGCGAGAGGGTGATCGGCGGCGAAGCCGGTGGTGGTGGAAGAGCGAGAGAGCGTAGTCGAGCGACCGTCCCGCTGTGGCCACGAGCTCCGACGCTCGGTGAGAACGTAGGTAGTGTGTGAACTTCCGGCCGAGGTGAAGCGGACAAGGGAGAAAAGAGAGGACGACGAGAGAAAAAAGAAAGGGTCCTATTCGTATCGGCGAGGAAGGAAGGGCACGGGAATCGGCGGTGGCTCGTCGGTGGAGAAGGTGTGCATCGGGTGTGCCACCCGCGAGGAGATTCACTCGTGGTGTGTGCTCGGGTGTGGAAGCGCGTGCCAGAGAAGAAGAAGAAGTAGAAGTAGAAGAAGAAGAAGAAGAAGAAGAAGAAGAGGAAGAGGAAGAGGAAGAGCAAAGAAGAAACCGAGCAGAGCTAGCTGTACAGACTGGACGGCGTAGGAGAAGTACCACGAGCCAAGTAGAATAGGGGACGGTTTTGTGGTCAGACCAGGCGCCTTGGTGGCTCTCTCTCAGGGCTGCCCTTGGGAGGAGGATTGTTCCGCCTTGGCGTACTCAGGTGTCTCAAGTGTGTCGGATTAATATCGTGGGGATTTAGTGAGAGTGGTGGTACGAGTGGACGCCTTAGCCGAATTTCCCTCCCTCCTTTCCATCTCAGCCACTCTTTCTATCTATCTATTTATCTATCTCTCTAATTCTATACGAGAGTATACAAGAATAACGGTTAGCGTTGGTAACCCGTTGATAACCGCCGGGTTGTTCACGTTGTAGCCGTCGTCGTCGTCCCCGTCGACGACACGGTGACGGGCTCCGTAGTGTCTGTTATGCGACTCTGGTACAGTGGCGGTTGACGGCGAGGACGAGGAAGAGGAGAGAGAAGCCCTCGAGGAGGAGGCGGACGTGGACGCGGACCAGGCGGCGGCGGCGGCGGCGGCGGCGGCGGCGGCGGCGGCGGCGGCAGGGGAGGAGGAGGAGGAGGAGGAGGAGGCGGAGGCGGCGGAGGAGGCGGAAGCGGAGGCGGCGGCGGCGGCAGCGGAGGAAGAGGAAGAGAAGGAGGAGGAGGTGGTGGAAGAAGAAGAGGAGCAGGAACAGGTGCCGGTGCTGGTGCTGGTGGTGCGAGTGCGGGTGCCGCGGACGCGGCTGCGGCTACGGGAACGGAATTGCGGGTGCGATCGCAAGCGGAACCGGCGAGTGCGGCGGCGGCTGCGAGTGCGCGGGTGCTCGGAGAGCAGTGTGTTCTGGTGTGCTGCCGGGCGGCCAAAGGGGAGGAGGGCAGCTGGAACCGGAGGAAAGACGACGACGCCGACAACGAGGAAGAAGGAGAGGAAGAGAGGTGGTGGAGGAAGACGAGGAAGAAGAAAAGGAAGCTAGTGGCCGGACCTCGTCTCCGGGGGATCGAGGGAATCATCTCCTAGTGATCGCGCGACCGACCAAGAGGATCGCCCCCCTCTCTCTTCGCTCTCCCTTTCTCCCCCTTTTTCTCACTCTCTCTCCCACCCTCTTCTCTGTCTCTTGCACGTACGCACGCACGCACGCACGCACACACACACACACACATACACGCGCGCGCGCGCCGTCTATCTGCGACCTCGCCGACCTCTCCGGCCGGTGCGTTTTCGTGCGTGAGGTCGAGGGCAGGTGCCTGCCAGTGCCGTATCGTGAAAAGTGAGCGCAGTTTCGAGCGAAACAGAAAGAGAGAGAGAGAGAGATAAAGAGAGAGAGAGAGCCGGCGCTCGGGCGCCCACCAGCTCCGGAGAAGGAGCAATTCCGTGAGGGAAGAGGAACGTGGAACGCGGCCACCCCGTAGAATATTGTGGGTGTCTACGTGGTGCTTTTCTACTGGGGAAGGGTTAGTGATCGCCGTGGTAAAGAAGCAGTCGAGTGTGGTGTGCTGTTTTTTTAAAGTGGTGCCTCGGTATAAGGAGGGGATCGCCAGCAGGGCAGAGGCTCGAACGCATGTAGGAACATGGCCGCATCCAGCCCCTGCCTCCCTCTAGAGGTGAGTCCAGCAAAACCAGGCTGGCTTCCCTTTACAATTCTTTTATCCGCACCTCGTGCTCTAACGATTCATCCCTTCGACAATTTACCTCTCACTCCTTCCAAACTATTCCGACCAATTCATTAATCCTGTTAACTCGTGTCCTTTAATTTAGGACTCGATACTCTCTTTGACTCGTTCGTTAACTCGGTCATAGATCCAATTGATCCGCCCTTCGAATAATTCCCTAATTACGATTTCAGTGGCTTTGTTTCATCAATGACAATGCCACTGGAAAACACAGAAGTGCTTTGTCTGTTCGATATCAAGCTCTGTCAATAGACACATGTCACAAGTCGATGCAGACCAGCGATCCAAGTGCTAGATTTGCTCCGTCGATTTTTAAGGCTTGCCAGTAGGTCGCAGCGAATCCCTCGAATATCGTGGCGAGCGTGCGAGAATCATTTGCTCGTTAAGGCGATAGCAGCGATTGTCCGGCCTCGCAGCGAGAGAGACGGAGAGAGAGAGTCGAGGTATTCGCGCAGAGTTTACGCTGTCCCCAATTCCGGGGAGAATTGTGCCAACGGCAATATGGTGCTCCACTGATTTGACCCGTATAGGGCTTTCAAATGAACCGTTGCAACTGCGTTCGCCTATTCGGTGCCCCAATCAGTATGATACAGGGGAAGTCCGTCTGCTAGGAGACGCGCAAGGGGGGCATTGAAGGTATAGAATGGTGTGCCGGCTTCTCGCTGGCTTTGTCCTTTGACTCGACAAACTGGTAACCCCGGTGACCCGGTACACACAAGAGAGTCAGAGAGTGGGAGAGAGAGAGAGATAGAGAGAGAGAGAGAGAGGTGGAGGACAGTTATTCTAGACATTGTAGCCTGTGCGAATAAGACGTGTTAGCTGATGCTTACCTGGAAGGAAAGCTTCCCCTTTATTATGACTCCACTCATTACTCATGCTTCCAGTCACGTTCTAATTTCGAGAGGGTGACTTTGGTCTTTGCAGTTTAGCTCGAGCGGTGGCCTAGTGCGGCCGGCTTTCCAGCCGCTTCTTTCTCCCTCTCTTCGATCCCTGCCCCTCCCTCCCCACCCCTCCCCCGTACCCACCACCACCACCACCACCACCAGCACCCTACTATTACTTCTTGCTAGCTCGAGCCTCCTATCTCCTTTTCCTTTTCTGATGGGCCGCGATGGCCCCGTTTATTTTGCGCCACTGCTATCGGCCTTTCATCGCGTCACCCGTCCGAGTTACTCTTTTCCTTTCTTGCTGTCCACTGTCTCTGTCGGCGGAGAGTGCAACGGAACGAAGAGTAGTTAAAGAGAACAGTGCGATCCATCCCCCTGGGGGACTGGTGAAAGCTATGAAAGGCCTCTCTTTGCAACGAGCGTTCTCGCACCGTTTCGCCGCGCGCTTTGCCGCCTTCTCTTTGTCCCACCTCCACCTTTTCTCATTCTCATTACCAAAGTGTGTTGGCCGCTGTGTGTATTTCCCTGCAAGCTAGCCCCACTTTTTCCCCTTCCTTCCTTCCTTCCTTCCTTCCTTCCTTCCTTCCTTCCTTCCTGTTGTCTTCGAGACACTTGAATATGCTTTCACCGTCTTGCGTCTCTCGTCCGCCGACTTCGCAATTCCTTACGATCAATCCAACCACCGCTTCGTTCTCCTCGCCACCGAGACCATTGCCGTCCAAGTGACGACGCTCGATTTCCCGTCGACGTAACACCGGCTCGGTAAACTTAGCCGACGACAGAATTGCCGCAGAATCGCAGAAGAGGGCGAGAGCAGTACTTTTAACTGGTTTACCCTAGCGAATATGCCAGGCATTCGGCGTGGATAAGAGAGCCGCGTAAAAACCTTGCATTTACAATGCGAGATACCTTACTTATCAGAAAGAAGTTTTTCCACTCTCTTTATAACATGTTGGAGATAAGAATCATAGCTTAAAATTGTGAAGATAGGAAACACAAGTCAACCTGTGGTATTAGATTTAATCAGGTGGAAGTAGTACAGGTTGGGATTAGCCAGACCCTGCCAGTAGTATGTGTCAGCCATGGGTCAGACACATTTATCACATGGCTTTAAACTCTTACGGGAAATCGTATATACTTTGACGACTTATCGTATCAATGATGACTCCACTCACGATCTTGATAATGGCATGCCGTTATAATGAAAGGCAGGTCGTTTAGGTAATAACTACTCGTGGCTGATTTCCCAGTGCAGTAGTCACCGAGTAGTGAAAATAAGGGTTAAAGTGGGGCGATTAATGTACGACGAGAACTAGTGTTAATTTTGAACGTCGGCCGCCTTCATTTTTCTCTCGGCCGGTGCGTCGTCCGCTCGTAAATAGCACGTGGCCCAGAAATGCTGGGCCCCAAATTTTACCCTACTCGGCTGGCTGGCTCGCTCGCGCGCGCTCGCGCGCGCGCGCCTTTAATTTGGCGTGCCGCGCTGGGAATTTATTTTACAACGGTCGATTTATCGCTTTCATTAGAGCGCCGGACAATCATGGACATTGGCGGCCTCGGGCATTCGCGTAATTTACTAAATAGCTCAACTTTTCCGCTTCGCGACCCTTGGCATGTGTGCGTGTGTGAGCACCGACTCTAGGGACTCGCTCGAAATGGAGGTCGACGGCATCGAGCTAGATATTCTTTTGCCAGTTGACAGCTGGTACTATATCTCGTTGAATTAGTGTTGATTTTCACTGATGAAATTTCATGGGGCTGCCGTTAGTAGCTTTGGTCCTTAGAGACATATGAGAAGGTCAAGAATCATTGAGCTAGCTCATAGAGAAACATCGTTCTATTAGAATTCTCCTTGGTCAGTCTTGCTGGGAAATTCAAGAGTTATATAACAAGTAATGAAATAATAACCAAGGATATTTCAGAATACTATATTCTTCTAATATTCTAAATGAAATCGTATTTAATTAACATTAAACTTTCATCAATTAATGATTAACACATATTACACACAACTATCATAAAATCAATGTTAAAACATAATCGATATAATCTGTAAGATTATAGTCGACCTGGGGTTTGAGTTCGACAGTGTTCTGACCTGGCCGCGGCTCGCCGTGGGGTGATAGTTGGCAAGCGTGGATCCGTAAGCGCCACGTGTGAGGGTGGTAGAGAGGCGCGAGGGGTGCAACACTTGGGGCAGTTGGTAGAACTGGCTCTGACGCCCGTATCGTCGCGAAGGTTGGGGAGGAAATGGGTGGTACAAGGGTGGTCGACGTCGTTGCTGGTGGAAGGATTGCCGATACAGTTTTGCCGGTGCTCGTTTTCTGTGAAGAACGCTGGAGTCAGTTGAGAAAAGCAGAAGCGATCGAGACGATGCTATGCTTGCGAGGAGATTTCGATTAGACAGAGTCAAGACTGAGCTAGACGGTGAGAGGAAAGAAGGGCTGGTCGGTCGGGCGTAGGGGTGGAGAATTACTGGAGGGGTAGAGAGGCCGAAAGGGCGGTATGAATGAACGATCAATAGATATATAGTTACCTACCGTGAGATCTCCACCTTACTCTTGGAAGGTCTGCTTTCTTTGGAATTTAGTCTAACAGATCTTTTCTAATTCAACTATCATCTTACTTTTGATTTTATCATGACTATTAATTATAATAAAATAGTGATTTAACATTTGGAACGAATGAATCTTAGGCTTTTTCATGGGAATTGGTGGATGGAGATTACAGTTTCCGCAAGCTGTTAATTATAGCAGACCTGTGGGAATAGAGATTTATCCAACGGATTTGGAATTAGGCTCGGGAGCTCTGTTGGCGACCTCGGATCGTATAGGTCATACATAGAGAAACGCGGCACAGCATTCTTCAGGCAGATTAGCGAAATTTATTCATTGAGGTAGCAGACTACGTGTTCGCACCAGGGGCGAAGGGGTGACTGGCTGCATATATCTGAAACGGCGGAGTGGCTCCGATTATTCGGAGAGCGCATCCCTGTTCGAGATGCTGGCAGCTTTCTCGCATCTCTTTGGATCCATCGGCTCTTCAATCTCCAAAGAATTGCCGTCTCTTGCGATTAAGGGAAACGGTGCAGTGCTTTATGAACTCTTTTAGAGACCAACTGATTTATACGTCTACAAACTTACAATGCTAGTTTCATTTATAGTGAATTTTTTTCATTGCCAGTCGAGTCGATTAGGGTCAGTTTATTACAGGCAATAAGCAAACTTAATAATCACGAAGGCTTTCAGTACGAGCCTACCAATTGCGTTGATCGATAGACACGCAACTTTCTTTACTGAGTGTTAGGGACGCATGTACCCGAGTGCACACGCCTAAAATGCGCGTGCTAACCAAGCACAAGCGTACTATAAATTTGCGTATATGGAGTACACGTCCTTGTAAAGCTTACGATTCCCTTGGGTGAAGGGAGGGCCACTGGTATACTCTACAAAGATGTCTTTTACATCAACGCACTATCACCCTTCGATCATCCTCGTATTTAATACCACATGACAACATTAATACCACTTCATTTGTTAATTAGTCAAGCACAAATTAAATGAATCCTCTATATTTACTACAACGTCTGTCCACATCGTATACTCTAACATTAAATGAAACTTATCCATCAATTTCATTATTACTCCTCCCCCTCATTTTGCTTTCGGTTCTATTACCAGAAACTTGATGATAATCGATGACTTCGGAAAGTGGTAGCTCGTGCGGCTCGTGTTTCGGGAGTTCGAAGGGGGTGGCCGGCGTTTGCGTACTCCAACCGGTGCGTGCACACGTACGCAGAGCCACCCACCCACCCACAGACACACAAGCACACACACACACACACACACACACACACACACACACACACACACACACACACACACACACACACACATAGAGTAAGAGAGTATGAGGCGCCGGGGTCATTATCGAATGAGCGCTAGCGGGAAAAGCGAGTGGATGCAAGAGCGGAAATTCATTAGGTAGATAGCTAGGCCCGAGAGGCTTAACGAGTGTACCCTACAATCTCGCGCGAACGAGAACTTCCCCATGTCGCCTCGACGCTCAAGTATCGAGCCGCTCACTGTCCTAATTAAAAATTCATCGATCACACACTCTCGCCGTACTACGTGCGAGTTTCATCCCCTGGAAGGGGGGGGGGGGGTGGGTAGGTGGGCTTCATTACTTTTGACATTAACACAGGCATCATTGGCGAATTAGCGTTGGGATTTCGGCGTAGGTGAGCAGCAATGGTAGCCGGGCTAAATGCGAAAACCTTCCTCGATGACCAATGGCGTTCGAATGCTTGACGGCTCCCCCCCCCCCCCCCCCCCGCCGTGGGTGTAAGAGTCGTCATACATACATGCATATACGAACACAGACGTAGGATATTGCCAGGGTTGGATAGAGACGAAAGAGAGAAGAGTAGGAGAGAGAGAGAGAGAGAGAGAGAGTACATGCGTATATTAGACTGCGTGTGTGCGTGCATACTCTCTGCGCACACGTCGTAGTTGTGCGGGCTCTCTGCGTATATTCCAGCTCCAACAGCACAGCAGAGCACTCGCTCTCTCTCTCTCTCTCTCTCTCTCTCTCTCTCTCTCTCTCTCTTTCCCTTTCTCTCCCTCTCGCTGTCGCCCCCTCGCTCCTTCTCGGCCTGCTTCTTCCAGCAGCGGTGGCGGCGGCAGCCACCCCTTCCAACCACCACCACCACCACCACCACCACCACCACCACTACCACCACCCAGTGACACACATACACATACTCAGCCGAGCAGCTTTCAGCCTGCTCAGCCATGCGTCCGTCTCTCTTTTTCTTGTCGTCCCCATTTTCCGAGCTGCCCCTTTCTCGCTCATTCACTCCACTGACAACCCTCTTCTCTCTCTCTCTCTCTCTCTCTCTCTCTCTCTCTCTCTCTCTCTCTCTCTCTCTCTCTCTCTCTTCAACCCCCGCTCACCCTCGTCCACCACCCTCTCTGCTCGTCGATCTCTCGCAATCCGCGGTCCTCCGACTCGCTTCCATGTCTGGCTCTAGACGCTCTCGTACTACTTGGCAAGCGTTGGAGACGCCGAGTCGCCCTGCTCGACCTTACTATTGACAAGGGCGCCGTCCCTGATTTATTAAGCCCTCGGACGACGTAAGGAAATGAGCTGTTCTTCCCTCGCCGATAACTACTATCGCCTCTCAATGCTTCAGAGAGAAAGAGAGAGAGAGAGAGAGAGAGAGAGAGAGAGAGAGAGAGAGAGAAGGCATTCGATTCCCTTGTGACTACTCTTGCTCTATCTCCTAGCTATCACCATGTGAAAGGAATAGAGTAAGAGAGAGAGAGAGAAAGAGAGAGAGTGAGAGTGAGAGAGTTAGAGCTCTTTCTCGGAATCGTAGTTCGACAGTGATTCCCTTGAGAGAGGAAGTTCGTTCGCTGTAATCAGAGTGCTGAATAGACAGGATAGGAGGACAGGCTGCGGATCACTGGCGCCATGCGATTAAAGGCGTCAGTAACGAAGCTGATTTCTTCTTTCACGCAAAGAGAGATACCTTTTGATGAGTAGACTGGAATATCGAGAGTCAACATTCCACTAGTCAAGAATCGAACACCCTTTAATTTCAGTCTAGATTTTATGTCTTTCAAGAGTAGGTGTTTTTTTATTGTATATTGTTTTGTTTGTTTTTTTTTTCGAGAAAAAGGGATGAAGAAGGGTGTTGGTTTATGTCAGAGCGGACTAATGTAAGAACTGTGTCGATCCACAGTGGACTAATAATCCGCACAGTCGAAGCCACTTACTGGCCGGCGTTGCTCGCCACAGGGAGAATGTTATAGTTCAAGGATCTGGAAGCCGACGACGTGCCATACGTACGTCGAGGGTAGGTGTCGTCCCCACGTACGTACGTACCTCTACGTATCCCCCACGTACATACGTAGAAAGGATATGTGTGAGTGGGGGGTGGCCGGGCTTTCTACGTATGGATCGTGTACGTGTCTGTTAGGAGCCGATGAGAGAGTGGAGTCGAGCCAGCCGGAGAACTACGGCCAAGCTCGAGCGACAACAGTGAGTGTTCGCTGCCGGAAATGTAACCTTGTTACGTGGCTTATCGACGACACGACGACTGAAGATTTGAAAATAATTACGGGACACGTGTGCTTGTATGTCTCTTTCTTATTCTTTATCCTATGAAAAAGATTTAGTTGATTAATTGTTTAAATGACAGCGCCAGGAATATAACGATGCTATTAGTAAATCATTTGTAATTCCATTAGAAAATGCCCACTCTAGCAATTAAGGGAATGACGGAATATGACAGATGGAATATCGCCAGATTGAACGTTGAATCTTCCAGTCCAAGAAATCCGCTCGTCCGCCGAGAGACTGGATCTCGATGCGCCTTGCTATCCAGAGTAGAACAATAAGCGAAACTATTAATAAAGCCTGTCAGTTTGACATCTGAATTTGCATGGGAATTGCAAGCTCGCTCCAACTCCCTTGTGTCTGTCAATGCTCTGCTAGCCACGTGGAATTAATACCATCGTCTTCCAATACATTCTCGAGTAGGAAGGGCAAGCTTTTGTACAGAGACGAGGCTCTAAAATTCACGCAACTTTGCAATATGTAAGCGTCTTCCTCGTTTCTAAGGCTTAACCTACGTCAGGGTGACTTTCGACCAGATCTCGCGGGGTTTCCCCGAACTAATCAGACTCTCATTACACCAGCTGTAATTGATTAATCATCCAACGAAATCTACCATACTAACTTCTTAATCCATAAACCGTCTCGGTAAAACCACAGTAAAAGCAATTTAAAATAATCCTATTTCCATCTGTAATTTTACACAATATTATCCAATGTATCATGAAGAAAGAGAATGCAATATGTTGTTTTGTCCTTGTCAAAATCTACGCGACTCATTGGAGCCAGGGATTCTAGCTGGATGGTAGAATTAAGGGCGTGCCAAGTCGAAATGCTGCGACGAGTAGTATGAGTCAACGCATGGTCAGACGCGGGTGGCTAATAAGAGCGGTCGGTTACTTGGCACGTGTCGTGGTGTTTCCAAGTAGTGGAAACTGGTGTAAACTGGTTGGGTCATTCGATTCACGTATGACAGTTGGAGCAAAGTCCAGTTTAGACGTTTGGCATATCGGAAGGGTGGGGTGAATCGCAGTTTATTTAATGGCCGTTCACAAGCTGGATCATCTTTTGGCGTCGTTGCACCGGCAATTCTTTCGATTGATGGTCCAGCGCTTATTGTCATTGCCGAGCAATGTTCTTTCTGCAACAGCGGCGGCTGCCGTCTCGTGTTATTAAGCCGGCGAATTTTTGTCGTTCCAAGCAATCGCAGCGAGGACATTCGACAGAGTTCCTGAGGGAATAAGTGGGACCAACGCCAACTGGTACGAACACTTGTGCGATCCATTGGCCGAGGAGAAGATGAGACTCCAGTTCGGCTGGAAACGAGAAAATATCGCGCAACGGATGCTGCGGATAACTGATAACCTGGCGCGAGCCACGTTTTTTCCTCTGGTCCGGAATCAAGGTCGTACTCAGGGGAGGAATCGATCGTGGCGTAGCTTTCTCTATCGGCTGGTGGAATAGCCTTTTTAATCACTTGGATTCATCGGCCCCTTCCACTTCTACAAAGCCTTATCATTTTCCTTAGGATTCTCTCACTTTAACTTCACTCTTTCCCAGAGAATTAATGACAAGCTTCCATGGAAAACTCAGTACTTCCTAATTGATAGTATTCTTCGAATCACGAGTCACCCGGTGACTCATTCTAGTCGCAGTGCCAATGAAGTTTTTCTCAGAAGGTTCTTTCATCAGATCGTGCAAGACTCATTCATGGAGAACGATCGCCAAGTCATAAATTTACGGAACAAACAGTTTGAGGAGCCACTCGTGTGTGTGTGTGTGTGTGTGTCTATGTATGTGTATATAGAATCATATTCCGGGAGTTCTGACTCAGGGAAAATCTTCTCGTTCGCCTTGCTTTCCTATGAATAAATTCCGGCCTCCATATCCTATCGTGGGTGGAAGTGACGCGGCATCCCTACGCAGAATTCTCGAGACCTTATCGATCTTCCACCCCGACCCCTCTCCCACTCACCCACACACACACACACACACACACACCCACACACATACTCACACCCTTTCCAGCCTAATTCTTGGAGATCTTCGCGAAGCCGGGAGGCCGTGTGTTCGCGAACCACCACGACGAAGCTCCACGTTTCACTTAGCCAAGCGCAATAAAGAGTCACGTGGAACACACTCGAGTCGCTTGAAATCGATAAGCTGTGCTAACGCTGCCATACGAAAAATATATTTCACAAACAGTACCATCAAGTACCTCCTGCAGTTTTTTGACTACTTGATTTTTCAAGTTTCTCTATTTAATTTGTGTCAGGTGAATGTATATGTTTTTGAAATAGTGATTTAGTTTTGATGGGGGGTTTCTTTGTCATGGTAGAGATGAACGAGAGATGGAAATGAGTCTTGGTCAAGCAAGTAACGAAGGCATTTCGAGGCGCCAGGCGATGGTGAATGCTTATGACACCCTTTCGAGGACATTACGAATATCCTCCCTCCTCACGCAAACCCGTCCTTCGAGCTCGACTTGAGGAGGGCTGCGATTTGAGAGCTTGCCAATCTCGAAACCTCCCAAGTCCTATCCCACGATCGCTCTCCTCTCTCTCTCTCTCTCTCTCTCTCTCTCTCTCTCTCTCTCTCTCTCTCTCTCTCTCTCTCCGAGAGGATCGCCTTTACTGCACTCGAATTGGGTTACAGTGGAACTGGCATTCACACTCCAAGGATTAACCTGGCATCCTGCACTTAATCTCATTCATAGAGTAATCTCTCTCCTGCGTCCTCTCAGTTTTCTGACCATCTTCCAAGACGACTTGGAGCTCTTTCACCCCATTCAGATCCCTTGCTTTTCTCGTATTTTCCACCTTCAATTTCTCCTCTACACGAACTAACGTCAATATTTGCCTAGCGCGAGAAACTCACCATCCCCTATTTGCCTTAGGCTTTACACCAATCTGTCATTTCGATCTTGCTTGACTCGTGGAAAATCGAGTATACTTGAAAGAAGCATAGTTATTTCCATATGTAATGAGGTTGCGGCCAAGCTAGTTTATCGAGGAAAAGCTGAACAATGGTGCTTCCATTTCAGCCTCTTTCATTACCAAACTGTCCATTCAACTCGAAAGTCCTTGATTCCCTCTCAAGTGGCACAGCATCAATAGCCATTAGGAAATTAAGACTAGCTGGAGTTTCGATCACGGTTATAGTCAAGTTTTTTCAAAGCACAGTACCTTTTGCTAGAGATGCCGTATCCATTAAATTGATGGTGCTCCCTGATAATGCATAGACTGGAGTGGGGGTAGATGAAGTGACCATAGGAGAGTGTATGATTGACGTAACTGCTGCTTTCTGGGGGCAAACAGGCCAAAGGGTAATTTCACGAGAGCATGTAGGCGACTATAATAGCTGGCTAACTCTTCCCCGCCTGGCCTAACCCTCTCTTTTCTTTCGGATCCGCCATACTTCGGCGCTTTTAAACAGCTTTCCAGTGCAGACAATACTATTAGACCTATTTATAACACCTCGACCTTGTATTCGCTCTTGTAATTGCACTAAACTTTCTCAGACATATAATCTTTAACTCACACTTTTCAACTTACCCCCTGTTTTTTTGGAACCGATGGAATTGGATTGGGAAAGTTTCGTGAAGTAGATAAAGACTTCCCTGTTATCCCTGAATATTTCAACGTGACTTCCAAAATTCAATTACAACAATTAAACTTGTCGCCTGCTGTTTCTGGATTGTTTAAAGTATGAGAAAGTTGAATAGAAATTTCTTGGGCGTGTTTTGAAGTTGTAAATCGTCTTGATAAGACGATGGGGGATGTGTATCGAATGTATGCGTCCTCCAGCGGCTCCTCTTAATAGCTAATTTATTGCCAAGCTTGCAACTCCCGTCGAGTACGCGCCTTCCACGTGTCCCACTTGCATTTTGAGCGAGGAGCCGCACAATGGATATGTTCTCTCTCTCTCTCTCTCTCTCTCTCTCGTCTCGGTCAGCATCCCTCGATTCTATTCCTCCGATCGACCCTCAGCGCTGCGTTAAACCTTGCCGCCGTTGCGTCGCTGGTCCAGTAATCTCGGTAAGGGATCTCCAAGGAGATTCAATTAACTCCCAAAAGACGCTCGTTCCCTTTCGCTAGTAAACTCAGAATCGTAAGAACAACGTCGTTCCAGTAGACAATTGTCTAACTTATCTCGATGAAAGTAGTTCATTCTGTGGGTAGGTTTCTTTTTCGTATATCTTATTGTCTGAGTAAGTGGTTTCATGAAATGAATGAAACATAGAAAGAACTGTAGTTCATCGTATTGGTAGACGAAAGAAAGAGAGAGAGAGAGAGAAAGAAAGAGATAGAAATTGTCTTAAGAGATTCTTTTATATGTTGGTCGGAGCGTAATGGAGAAGGGTGGAAAGGGTCTCCGCATCGAGGCAAACAGATCACACGTGTGACGAAGCAGTACGCAAGACCGAGAGAGGGAGGGTAGTTTCGTCCGGGGGTGTACGCAGCCGGTAGCCTTCGCCGTCGTAGTCGTCGACGTTGTTGACGTCAAAATGGCGATGATGTGACGTCATGATCGGGAGGGAGCACCCCTCGAGAGAACCCTCGCCCAGCTGGAAACTGAGGCCACCGCTGCGAGAGGGGTTTTGCGTTCCTCCCAAAAGGACGTCTGGCTGCTTCTCTGATACGCTCGTTACTTCTAGATTTCCACGCATCAACATCCCAACCATAGCGTCAGACCCCTGATAATTCTATACTAGGAATTCTTGAATCATCCTTAAATGGACCACCACTATCCCAGCATCTCTCTCTCTCTCTCTCTCTCTCTCTCTCTCTCTCTCTCTCTCTCTCTCTCTCTCTCTCTCTCTCTCTCTCTCTCTCTCAGGATCCCATAGCCTGGACGGCTGATGTAATTCGAGAATAATGTTCGATGAGTCAGATGAGAGTTGGGAGCCCAGGGAAGAGAGCTTGGAAACCCGGTCATCAAGGAAAAGCCGGGACCAGAAGACCTGCGAAGAAAGGGTCGAATTCAGGCGAGCTTCGTGAATCACGGCTCCGCTCCAATTCTTCCACTCCCATTTCTCATTGGCCTGGCTCTGACCTTCTTCCTGGAATTTCGGCCTACAATGTTTGGATGTTTCTCTCTCTCTCTCTCTCTCTCTCTCTCTCTCTCTCTCTCGCACTGAGAGAATGTGGCTCGACCTCTAGCTCTACACCTCACTTAATCGTAGGACGCTCGGGGCGAGGGTTCTCTCTCTCCAAATGAGACGCTCCACTTCTGGCCGGGTGTACGCGTGCGCCAATTGTTGCGGCACGGTTTGATCTTATGGCCTTTCGCCACGATAACGTCATAGTTTTACGCATCCCGCTCTCGCATTACACTGCCACCCCTCTTCACTCCTCCTCACCGCCCCGCTCCACTCCGCTCGCCCTCCTTCGTCCCCCTCTTCGGGGAGGGATGATACCCGCTGGGGATTGATTTCCATGTGACGCGATAGAGGTGGTGGTGGATGCCAAGCAGGACCGAGGAATAACTAGCAGTGCGTCCCTTTAAAAGGTTTATTGAAGTAGAAGACAGGGTATAACGCAAAATGCACTTGGTTACCGGAGAAGTCTCTTCGTGCCGGTATTTGAATATCGATTCCTGCGAAAGGTATTAATAACTGGATGGAGGCGCCGTCGATAGCCGATGAGCCATAATAAACTTTTAAGTACCGCCCCAGTTGTTACCGCTAGACACTAATCTCTATGTTTCCCGATCGATGGGGGGAAACTTCACTATTAGCACTGGGAGATATAGCGCGCGCGCGCAACCCGCAGCCCCTAAATGCACCCTCTCTCGCATAATTAGCAGCCCTAATCTGGCAGATATCAAACATTTACTTTGCCTTAGAAAGTGTGGAACGAACCGCGTGGCAACTATATCACCGGGAGGTGTGATTGCCTTAGAAGTTGCAAGATCTCTGCATTGGTAAAGTTTTTATTATATGTGGTTAGTAAATTGTGTGCTTCATTCTTTGTAAATTGATTGTTTAAATATTGAAATGAGTATTTAATAAAGAATCCGTGGCGAAAGTGTTGGAATTGTATCGAAAACACTCGGAGAAGTCCTCCTGATTAGCTGAATTGGTTTAATTTAGGTGGTTTATGCCATGTTTTTCATACTTCGCGACATTTTCTGGAGCTGAAATTTGGTAGAGAATGTCTTCTTGTATCAAGGAAGAAGTCATATAAATTTCAGAGCCCTAGCTCCAAATTCATTTTTTCACAAATTTTTGCATATGTACCCCTTCAAAAATTTTCGATTTTTCGAAAGTTCCCGGAGTTTGGCGAACGCTTGATAAATCGATTGTTTGAGTATCAAAACGGATAGAAAACACGAAACCAGTGGCAGAAATGCCGGAATTGTACCGAAAACATATGGAAAACCGATCTTGAATAATTCATTTTCGTCGAATTCTGACGGTTTTCCCCATGGTTTTCATACTTCCCGACATTTTCCGGGGCTGAAATTTGGTGGGGAATGTTTTCTTGCATCAAGGAAGAAGTGACATAAATTCCAGAGCCCTAGCTCAAAATTCATTTTTTCACAAATTTTTTCTGGGTATACCCCTTGACGAATTTTTCGGCCAAAAAATGAACTTTGACCTGGGCTTCTGGAATTTATACCACTGTTTCCTAGCTAAATACTGAATCACTGCCTGAAATACCAGACCCTGAAACGGTCGGGAAGCGTGGTTTAAAAATTTCTCCATTTTTCCAAGATTTTCGGACTTTGTCGAATGCTTCATAAATCAATTGTTTGAGTATCAATCAGTTATACGTCTTTACTTGTCTCTACTTTATGACAACAGAACAACAGAGCACGGCCTTCCTAGCTCGCATCAGCGAATGCGTGCACAGTAATTCAACTAAAATCGAAGGCCAATCATTTCTCCAACAATTGCGTAACTCCTCCGTCATTAACGATCAACTAATCATTCGAGTTTGACATTCGGTACGTTCTTTCCGTGGTAAAGGCGAGGGTAGAACAGGCTGGATTTCATTGGCAGGATAAATATGAAGTATTCAGGGACACGGCCTCCATTTGCCGGTGGTTCATTGATCCAGAGAGGCGATCGAGAGGAGAGAGAGAGAGAGCCAGGCTGGGAGAGGGTGAGAGCCGCTTTCCCTGCCAGAATAATAGAATCCTGAATATTCAGGGACTAGGAGGAATGGGAGAGGGGAGAATGTGAGAGGAGTATGCGCAGACAGGGGAGTTGGATGAGCGGAGAGGATCTGCTTCGTAGGAAGAGGGGTCGGAGAATTCGTCGGGGGTATTAATTACCAGGGTTGAAAAAAAGGGAAGGAAGGAAGGAGAATAGGGAGAAAAAAAAGGAAGACGAGGGCATCGAGTAACATGGGCATTTGGCACGGTGCTTCTCTCACTCGATCGTCACTCGGCCACTAGTAAAAAGCTCCCATTCCTCGTTGGGCTTGCTACTTGCTACTACCGCTGCATAAATCCCGATTAGCCTCCATCGCTATAATTGGCCGTTTTTAGCCAGCATCCCGGCTGTGTTCGATTAACCTAGCCTCCCTCTGTCTGACCATATGTTCATAGCTCCATTTACTGGAACCCCACAGAAAAAATATAGTCCGAAAACCTTGAACAATCCCTTTGGGATACTATGTTACCTGAGAATTCTACCTAAACTTTAGTAATTTCCTAAGTATGTGATGTCTATGTGAGAATCGAGAATGTAGAAGCCCTTTCGCAATTAAAGGGGGCCTAATTAGGGGATCGTTGCACCTGTTGCAGAGGTGCGAAGCAATCGCCTTGCATGTTAACTAACTTCTTTTACTCAAGTAATATATACGAGCTGTGTTCACGGTAGAATTTCCACCTTGGTTATTTCGGCAAGAGTCTTTGGCCCATTTTCGAGACTAGTATCGATCTTTACATTACCGTACTCTGTCGGTTAATTATTCGTATTTCACTTTTAATAATTCACTAGCAGAGAGACCTACCATTCCTACTCGTGCACGGACAAATAATCCCAGAGATTTCCAGCTGATTCTTAGCCGCTCGATACGCTCATTACTTTACTTGATTCCAGACAAGAATTGTCAATACTATCAAAATTCGTATATTTAAATTAAAGGAATTTAATTAGTGGAAAAGTCTAATTAAATTCGTCAAGTAACTACTGAAATACTACCGATTAAAGTATACTAGGCAGGGTTAGAACGATTGCGTGCAAAGTTCTAACGAAACTAACATGAACGGCAATGGAATAGTTATAGTTCTACGGACGGTAATAAAATTCGCATGATTTGATGTGGGAGTCAGTGCGATAATGCTGCATTAATGCGTCGAACATGCGAAGGGTGTGCGCGCAAAGGCGTGGGACGCAATTTGCTCGATGATACTTTGTAATGGAAGCCGTATTTATTGGCGGTGGAGAATCGAATTAAATTATTATTAATTATCCAGTAATGCTGGAGAAAGGAATAGCTTGTGTCACTTGGGTACTTTCTTTCCCAAGCGATACTTGACAAGGTGGGTGGTTGATGTGGCGTAGGTTCGATCGTCAGCTTGAACGAGTGCTTCCTGGAAGCAAAGCCCCCTCTCTTACGACAACTTTCCACCAGGCTTCCCACTCCGAATCTCCGCAAACTTCCTTAATTACGCCTGCAAACTGCCGGCGACGCTGCCAGAGCGGGAACAATGGACGCGTTAGCGCGGAGCTGCAGTCCCATAAGTGGAAGTTGTGCGGAATTATAATTAATAATTCGATATACACTATCGCTTGAAAGCAGCACGTCAGCCTTCGACGCGGCAATTATCAGCTTGGACGACGGCAAAGAAGCGTCGCGTTGCGTATCCTTTTATAAGAAATGGCAAGACTCGATGAAGTATCGGCAGTGAAAAAGTGGCCAAATGCAGAGCGCAATAATAGAAGGGAGAAAGAGGAGGAATCATCGTGCAAGGGGATATCATTTGCCAAACGAACGTCGGACGGGATGGAGGTCACTGCGGATAGTGAAAAACTTCGGCTGCTTGCCAGTCAATAGTGTGAGTGTGGATCGGTGTGTGTTCCCGAAGAGAGAGAGAGAGAGAGAGAGAGAGAGAGAGAGAGAGAGAGAAAGAGCGCTGCAGCGGTTGGCCGACCCGGTTGAACAAACTTTCCATTTTCAATTTGATCGGACCGATCGACGAATATCTACTTTGTCCACCTTTTCCTAAACCATTCGGCATTCAACCCTACTTCAGCGAATCCTTGATTTGCTTCGCTTAGTTCATAGAACTACCTTTCTATTGGAAGAGAAGCCTAACAAAGCTGAATCAGGAAAACAAACCCTCGAGTCATTAAAAACGTACTACCCCCGCATTAACCCAGGTTGGAAAAAGGAACAAGATAGAGAACTCCAGTCCTGCTGATCCTTCTGCTTGAAGAGGATCTCGAGCACTCTTCGCAACGTGTTCCTAGGAAGATTGGTCCAAAGAAAGAGTGAGAAGCTGAGACTGCGATCGATCAAGGATACATTCTCCGCGAGCATTGTGCATATTCAGCAGCTGATTTTTTTGTCGGTCTTCCTAGAAGAGACTTTCACCAAGCATTCTATCGCTCTGACGTCTGTCCGAGGTCTCATTGGTTTCACGGTTCATTTTACAATTGCGAATCTTCGCGTAACTCTTCTGCTTCAGCATCTTTGTATCAGAGCAAGTTCTTCCACCAATACAACAGTGCTAAAATAAAGTGCAAATAGAGCAGTCTCCTTTTTTTTCTGGCAGACTTGAATATCAGCAATAGAGCGAAGGTATTGCAGCATCAATTTCTCGAGGGAAACGGTGGTGATCGTTCTTGAATGGGAATCCTGTGAATAGGTGGCAATCTCAAACGGAGTGTAATACTCGTACCTGTGCGGCGAAGATCGAAGGGGTGGGTGGTGGTATCATAGGATGCAGTCAGCATCGAAGAAGCCGGATAGGAATCTCGTGCGAAAGGGGTGGTTCTCGTAGGAGTAGAATTCTCCGCAACAAGAGAGAGAGAGAGAGAGAGAGAGAGAGAGAGAGAGAGAGAGAGAGAGAGAGAGAGAGAGAGAGAGAGAGAGAGAGAACGAAGAAGACGAGACGATCCTTGTTACGAGTGATTGCATTAGCCGGGCGGAGCCTTGATTGCACTCTCCTGCAAAAGTCTCGTCCGGGCTAATGCATTTAATTAGTGCCGGGGCCGCATCACGCTCTGATACTGGCCATTAACGAGCTCTCGCGAAAGTAACGCGGAAGCAACACCCCCGCGTTGCCTTCGCTCGTGCGAGCTGTTTCCTTTAGCAAGCCACACCCCCGCCGACAGCCACCCTTACCACTCTTAGGAAACCCACTCACGAGGCTCTCTTCTCACTTTCGAGGGAACGAGACACCTAGCTACGCGATTCGACTCATCGGTTTGTGTCGCGGTAAGAGAGCGGATCGAACCACTCGAGAATGAATAGGCCCGAAACGAATGGTAACGTCTCGATTCTTGATTGCGAGCGATGAACCCACACACATCCCTTCTCATAGAAGCATCTATCACACTCGATGCGACCGATTGACCGACAATATCTTAGTTCCGAGTGGATAGTCTTCCAATGTTACGAATTTCAAAGAGTCGCATTCTTTTCATACGAACTCAAGCTTTTTCTCTATTCAGATTTATTAGAATTCCTAGTGAAGAGAAGTTCTTTTGAAGTTGTGCGCCACACAGAGATGGTTTGCGCGACTGTTTGAAAGGATGATTGAAGGGGTTTGCACGTGTGACATATTCACCATATCGATTAAGGGCGCGTCCGAAGCGTGTACTAGAGCTGACACACGCATACATACATATATATATATATATATATTGGATGAGAGGACAAAGCGGGCTGTGGGATTTGCAGTCGATTGGTCCACCATTGACCCTGTGATCTCGCTTGGCTTTCCAGGCTTGCAGCACCGGACGAGGCGGCAAAGAGGGACACTGGATACGCGAATCAGTACAGGAGAAGGCCGCGGTTGGCCGGACTGAGTTGTCTCGGTGACTGGACTAGCTTTGAAGGGGAGGTAAGTGCCAGCAACACTACCGCCGCCGGCAGACAGCCCTTGCCGGCTTAGCAGTGACTCCTGCCTTGAGATATCCCGTTAATTGCGAGTTCTTACAGCTTCCCCTTTCACCCTTTCCCTCACTCATTCGCCACTACGACACCCTTGTCCGTTAGTCCTTCACTTTCGATCCACACTCCTCTTTCACCCTCCGCTGTACCATCATCCAACTAGCGTTGATCCTCTTTTAAAATCGTTCTATTCACTATCTTATATTTACTCTCTGTGAAAATTTATATAATATAAATTTATTTGTCTATTTATTTTATTATAGAGATTTATTAAAGATTTTCCTATAGAACTCGCATTAGGGATATCTCTTGGTGGATCATCCTGATTGATTATATCGCTTGGAGTATTTCTATGCATAAGTTAGATGTCCATTGGCGGAGGAAGAAATGTTATTCGATGGGAATGGATTGATTTAATAATGGGATTATGTTGAGAAAGATTTAATGAAAGTCGATTGGTGGGGGGTGTCAGGTACCTGGTCCGGTGGACATGGCGCCAGGCCGGGATCAGGGCGGTGGGGCGGGTGGCGGTGGGGGAGGCGGCAATAAAGGGTTGCCCTCGTCGTTATTCATCCTATCGGAGGATAACTGCATAAGAAAGCACACCCGCTTCATAATCGAATGGCCGCCCTTCGAGTACGCCGTCCTGCTCACCATCATCGCCAATTGCGTGGTCCTTGCCCTCGAGGAGCATCTGCCGAAGCAAGACAAGACCGTGCTCGCCCAGAAGCTCGAGGCCACGGAGATCTACTTCCTCGGGATCTTCTGCGTCGAGGCGAGCCTCAAGATCCTCGCCCTCGGCTTCGTCCTTCACCGTGGCTCCTATCTGCGCAACATCTGGAACATCATGGACTTCTTCGTCGTGGTGACCGGGTGAGTCCTGACTTCACATCCTCTCTTTTTCTCTCTCTCTCACTCTCACTCTCTCTCTCTTTCTCACGGTCTTCTCCAAAGCCCCATTCGCGCGAACGACCGTCATCCCTGATTTTTTCTACCTGTCCGACCAAGCCTGGACCACCCAACTATATCCCGATACCTTCCAAGTTTGTCGTTCAACGCGAACATCACTTTTTAGGCCCGGTAAGATTGCTAGTAGTATAGGTCGACGCTTGGTCGGACGGGCGGCCTTCACAGACAGTTCGTTCTTCTCTCGTTCTTCTCACCGTCTCATCGCGGATTCTCCGTCGCTTCCTTCATTTCTCGTCACACGAATGAAAGTGTACTCTTTCTTTCTCTCTCTCTGTCTATCTCTCTTTCTATCTCTCTTCTCTCTCTCTCTCTCTCTCTCTCTCTCTCTCTCTCTCTCTCTCTCTCTCTCTCTCTCTCTCTCTCTCTCTCTCTCTCTCTCTCTCTCTCTCTCTCTCTCTCTCTGTCTTTCTTCTCTCGCTCTCTCTTTCTCTCTCTTCTCTCGCGGGGGGTCATGTCCCTTATCATTTGACTTCTCTAATCCCCGATGCGTGCTCGCAAGATATCACACTGTACAGTCAGCACATGTCTCTCTCTTTCTCTCTCTCTCTCTCTCTCTCTCTCTCTCTCTCTCTCTCTCTCTCTCTCTCTCTCTCTCTCACGGTCTACATGTGACCAGCGACACCGACGAGTCTCTCAGCCCCTATAATAGCCTGTTGCCTCGAGATCAGTTGTTATTGGTGAGGAAAGCGATGGACGAGGAGAATGTCGCGCGATCAGACTGATTTTTGTCAATTCACACGGCCCACTTCCCGCGTATTTAATGTTAACGGAGTATATTGAAATGAAAGAATCCGTTCGCCTAGTTTATATTACTTCCTTCGAGGATACTTGCCACTGGGGAACCAAGCTTTCGCCCTGTTTCTAAGAGTAGAGAAGTTTGTATAGGAAGTCGTTTGTTGGCTGTTGTTGTTGTTGTTGTCGTTGGAGGCAGAAAGGGATCAAGTTTTTGGAATGTTCGAGGACGGTACTATGAAACAGGACGGAAG